>CM052342.1:7155422-7362144 GCA_028455595.1 Lasioglossum vierecki
TTTAATAAGGATACCCAGGGTAAGCAGATTCGCAACGGACCTCAAGTTTGAACATTGACTAAACCTTTAACGTTTTATACGCAGTTATAATAAAATGTTTCCGTCTCTTATGTTAATTAGAGATTTAATAAGGATACCCAGTGTAAGTAGATTGAACATTAACTAAACCTCGTACATTTCACATGTGCATATACCAGCAACTCAATGCGCTATTAGGACTTCCTACAAATCAAAAACATTTTTAATTGTACACAGTTATAATAACATATTCCCGTCTTTTATGTTAGTTAGAGATTTAATAAGAATACCCAGGGTAAGCAGATTCGCAACGGACCTCAAGTTTGAACATTGACTAAACCTTTAACGTTTTATACGCAGTTATAATAAAATGTTTCCGTCTCTTATGTTAATTAGAGATTTAATAAGGATACCCAGTGTAAGTAGATTGAACATTAACTAAACCTCGTACATTTCACATGTGCATATACCAGCAACTCAATGCACTATTAGGACCTCAAGTTTGAACATTGACTAAACCTTTAACCACAGATACATTTTACATGTGTATATACCAGCAATTCAATGTACTTGTAGGACTTGCTAACAAATAAAAAACATTTTTAATTGTACACAGTTATAATAACATATTCCTGTCTCTTATGTTAGTTAGAGATTTAAAATCGGTATGAGGCGCGCCAGGATGAAACCGCGAGTCAAGAGGAGATCCCCAGACGAGCCAGCGAAAAGATATCGAGAAACCGCCCTTGGAGAGGGACCGAGAGGCTCTCAAGACGCGGGTGGAATTCTATCCGGCACTCGACTCGGGACCGCACCGAACGAGATTACATGCGTGTTGTTCGCCGGGGGCCGATTAATCGAAATTCACGTTTATCCGTATGCACGAGCGCGAGACGCTTAACCTACCTTTCGTTGGAGAGCTTACCGAGATCACTATTAACTGGGCCGGGATAAACCACGGACGGCGGGTTCTTATCTGGCCCCGCCGCCAGATAAATTCCGGCCGGGTCCGCGGATTAGGTTCGTGCAAATAGTGCATTCCGTTATCGGCGCCGTTGCAGCGGGAGAGCGTCCCGCCACGCGTCATGTGTGTATACGTCTCGTTTCCACGTTGCTCCGGTGGACACGCGATTAAAGGACACGCGCGGACCTCCGTGTGGGTTAGGTACGCCAGGACGAATCGCGCGTGTCTTATCTGCGATGTTGGTGGACACGTTGCCACGTCCCCGTCGTTCTATTACCAGAGCACCCGGAAACTTCGGTTCGACCCCAGAATTCCCGAGGTAACGTGCTCGGAAACAGAAAATTCAAATCTAGAGAAATCTCGCTTTAATTCCCCCGCGCATACAGTGACCGCTACCAACGATCCAATTTTTTTGTACCACTGTTGTTTCTTTCACTGCGATTTTTAACTCGCGCTCCAAGACTTCTTACTATTAATCGTATTTCTCGATACGGACATAATGGTCACAAATTTATCGACAACAAATTCGTTGTCGGTGAAAAAATTTATCATACACGATACCAAAGTTTCCCTAATGGAATGTCAATTGTATCTCGATTTGCAACGCCTTGCAAATAAAAAAGGATCGATTTTACGAGAAGTCCAAACCCCGATTCGTTGTCGTTGATTTTTTTAGAGGGGTTTGGCCAAGAGGGTAAGTCCTAGTACATTCTACTCGGGTATTTGCGATCTAGATAAGCCGGGGGTAAGAAACGGAGGTAGGGAGCCGGTAACTACAAGAAAGGGATAAACGTGAATTTCGATTAATCGAAGGGACAACAAGTTGTTATAATCTTGGCTGTACCCGAATAAACGGTGGATCCCGTGTAATCTGGGGGATGAAACCGGAAATCACGTTCCGCCGTGACTGTTTCATTAACCGAAGGAAACTTATAAACAATAATACTATAATAATAATGACCGTAGCTAATCTGTGGGGCGTTCGTGCCGGTTTACCGAAGTATAGTAGAGGATTTAGCCAACGATTCGTTGGAAGGTCTTGCAATTACATGTACTACACTTTCCCCGAAGGTAGATTAACTAATTCGATGTAAATTGGGCGGTGGAAAAAGACCGGAGCCAACCCCTCCGATTAATTGTAACTGTTCGGGGATATTCTATATCGTTCCGACCAATTCGAACGCAAATTAAACGCAAAATATTTTGCAGTTCTTTGTGGCGCAGGGTTGCTCGGTACTCGATCTTTTTGAAAACATCTCGAGCGCGTTCTCGAGGCGAATGGAACGTTTCCGGTCCGCGCAAAAGGGAAAAAGAAATGGAAGCAGACTTTCAATTTAGGAAAAACATGTTGCGAGCGGAACGCGCCAGATCTCGTGCCGTTCCCCGTGGATTTTCCACAAAGAACGAGGCGGAACCAGGCCGGAGGAAGGAGCCGAAGGCTTAAAGGGCTTGCGAGATAGGTGAAGTTAGACAACAAGGAGGATGCGCGCCGGGCTTTATCGCAGACAGCAGGATAATTAAATTTGTCGAGGTGATTTATGGCGTTGCAAGGACTCTGGGACGCGGAACAGGGGGCGGCGGGGGCGTAGATATGCCGGGGCTGCGAGCAGAACGCGACACGGTCGCCTTCGAGCTCTCTCTTTCTCCTCTCCGCTCGTCCCTTTCTTTTCCCTCCGGCGAAAAAGGCAAGAAGGATGGACCGAAATTACTTGCAAGGTTTACTTTACTACTGCGGAAAATTACACGGAAGAGAAATATTATTCTGGACCGGGAAAACGACGTGGCGGCCGGCAACAGCGACAAATCGTCGTCCCGAGTTCATTTTCAAGGGGCACCGACACGACCGTTCCCCGAATTTCGATTTCTCCGACGACTCTCCGCCGCGATTCGCATTATATTTTCGGTACTGACACGTTTGCTTTTTTTTCCACGTAGACACCCGCGGCCTTCTCGAATTATTTTTAAACGGTGAAATAAGTGAAGCTCGCGACGACCTCGCCCGCGCGGGAAAACACGCCTTTGTGCCCGGAGATGATCGAATAAATTCGGAAATGTAAATTTGCTGGTTGTTTACGATCGCGTTGGTAAATCTGGGTCAGAGGATAGAATTTATCTTTGGAAAATTGTGTAGGAGTGTCGATGTTAATTCTTAATTCTGTGTATCCATTTTTTAAATCGTCGCCGCAAGTTCCGAGGTGAAAACCATCGCGAGAAATAGAGCCGCCAGTGGCAATTAATAATACAGAGCTCGTTGCGACGGGTTTTATTTATTGAAAAAGTAGGTCTCCTAGGATTTTCATAGACCGCGTCGTTCGTTAGAATTAGAGGGTCGCGTTACAACGCAAAATTTCACGTCATCGTCGCGATGCCGTTGATGGGCGAACACGATGCATACGATATAGTTAAATGTTGTGGGAAGGACGTTGGTAACAGGTAGAAAACGCGGCAACGGTGCGTCCGGAGGAACGTCGCGGTTAATAATTCACCAGCTTTACCAACCTTCCGTGGGAAACATCGAGTACCGGTGTAAAGTTGGCGACACGTAGCAAGAGATAAGACAAGTATCGCGGACGGTGTTCTCGTAAGAAAAGAGAGAGGAACCGATCCAGACTTGAGAGAAAGAGAGGGTGGCTCGCCCCTAGGCTATCGGGAAAATCGAGGCGAAAAGAATTAGGGGCGGCGGGTATACATTCGGGAAGGAAAGAGGCCTCGGGAAGTTCCTTTGCCCCTCGTGGCAAGTGTCGTCGGCCTCGTTAAATATTCAACCCTGTAATACAATATCCAGCTTGTAGCGGGCCCTGGTACCGACGGGATAAACGATTTGCGAGGACTAAAGGGCGGCTCGTGCACGAAACCACCCCCAAAACGCGCCACTTTCGGCCCCGCGGAAACGTTTATGGGTACACTGGTCACGTAACGGGCATGCTGATAACAGACAAGCACAAAGGAGCCGTGTCTACCAAGAAAATATTAAAAACCACGATCTCGTTTATCCGAACACGTCCGGCTACACATATAACAAAGACCGACGTACCAAAAATAATGACTTTGTTAACAGTTCGTATATATGACGTTTAACATTAATTGGTTTGTATTGTATAGACTTTTAATCATTGTAATAATTGGAAATGATGTATCAGTAATATTGAATTCACCTACTTAAACTATAGACACATGAAAATAATAAATTGTTACGCAATGTTAATAATCATTTCTTGACTATGCATGGATATTTTAGAAAGAGATTTTACATGTCTGTAAAACGACCTCAACAATGTTAACTTCTGAAACATTTCATTTGTGTGAATTTCACGTTGGTGATCGTGCGTACCAGGGGTGAAACTATTACCGGAGAAGAATGGAAACGGGAATACGACGAATCTGTTCGTTATTGGTGAAAACTTGAAGCTCCGCATCGAATGCAAGGTACCGGAATCCATTCGTTGCAGATGAAGATTTCTTTCGGATCGACCCGCGTCATCCGGGAATGTGATCGATAAGGGAGGCTATTTCGCAGGAAGATCGAGATTTTCCCAGGCAAGCGGCGTTGAAAGGAGTAAATGTCCGCCCGTACCAACCCTCCAGAAAATCCTTCCCTTTCATTCGGCGATCTCGCCCCCGCCATCTGCTCCGGTTTTTCCATTGAAAAATATTGCAAATTTCCTGGCCTTTGCGCGACACCCCGACACGCAATCAACCGCGAAAAGATAACATCCCCTTCAGCCGACCGCGAGCTGCGCTTCCAGGGTGTTCACGAGTTCCGCAACGCGCACGAACGATTTATTTATCCAAGATCGAAACGCGAATTACACTGTTAGTTTCTATCTCTGGTTTGTCTGTAATAAAAGGATTCCGGAAGAGCGAAGACGATCCGAAACCTGACAACGGTCAGGGGGTTGGAAAGGTTCTGGAAAAAACAGTTTTAACCATATCGGTTCTAACTAAACTAATTTTAAAGTACCGCAATAATCTTGAAGCAGAAAAAGATTCTACTGAATAATGAAAACAATCCGGTTATAAACCGGATCTTTTTACAGACGTAACTGCTGTAAGATTATTTCGGTTCTCATAACTATTTCGAGAACCAACATCGATGTCACAACACTGTTCAACCCCTGGTAACAGCTCGTAGGTGTTCCGCGTTCAAACTCTCCAGGAAAACGTAACAACGACTTTGTGAATACGTAACAAAGATGATTGCAGAGCGTCCATGTGCCACAGTGTTGGCGACTTGAAGAACGATCTATCAAAACTCTGTCTCCTGTACGAGCAATCGGCAGCAAATCGCTTTGACCAAGTAAAGTCGTATCGGAGTTTGAGAGTCAGTTAGTCATTCGGTATTGGCGTAGGTATGCTCGCTCCGTTGACATGGATTTGACAAACGTTTCAACAAGAGGATAGACTTGCTGGCGGGTGAACATTGAATCGATACAAATGCTCCTCGGAGACCAGACCCGATGGTTAAGAAGGTATTCTTAAGGGTAAAACATGTTTTCAGTATTTTTTTAATGAAAATAGACTTCCTTGGTTTTCTCAGTTAAACTTATCCCGTTCAAC
The DNA here is from genome assembly GCA_028455595.1 of Lasioglossum vierecki. NCBI lineage: Eukaryota > Metazoa > Arthropoda > Insecta > Hymenoptera > Halictidae > Lasioglossum > Lasioglossum vierecki. Next base: position 7,160,962 of record CM052342.1, read on the forward strand.
TATTTTCAGTATAAACAGGTGTAGATCTGGCCACTATCATCTTGCTTTTTCTCTGGCTCGCATTGGATTTATTGATAATCCTGAATGTAGCTGCAGGGAGGGTAACTTGTACAACAAGGAAAGGCTCAAATTAATGAATAAATTAATAACTAAACCTGTATTAAAACATATGTGTATCTCTAATATACCACATTCTATTTTGTTTACATAATTGTTTATAATTATATTCTGTTTTGTATGTGGCTTATTTCATCTTTTTCGTAATTATGTTGAAACAAATCTCATATGAGATTTTCTAATAAAAAAGGTATGCTTATAGCCATTTCAACGACGGTTTCCCAACAATTTCCAATTAACCAAGTCCGAATCCGGCTGAGGCAGTGAATTAGGGGCGGGCTGGCAAAGTGTCCGGAAGCGACGAGGCTCAAAGGGACTCCAAAACCGAGTGTTTTCGAGTCCAGCAGAAGAGGACGGGAGGAGGGCTGGATCGCGGACCAAGTTGGCGAGGGCCGGTTATTTTAATAACGTTATAATAAGACGTCGGGATTGATGCTAAACTATTCGCTGGCAGCGAGCAGCCGCTGGCAAGGGGAGAGATCGCGCAGCCGACGCGCTTAAAGCCACCGGCACAGAGACGTCTAGATCTAAAGCCTGTCGCCTACGAGTCATTAACATACTTACTACCGTGCCCGGCAAGCGGCGACGCTAGCGAGAGACGCTCGCCGCGGAACTCCCTTTTTCCGGCGATAAAATTAAACGAGCCGATTTCTGGCGCACCAAGGTTCCCGTTTGTATCTGTCTCGCGCCGCGTGCCGCTCCCATACCCCCTCGCCATCGTGCTCGTGACGGTGCCCGATTAATTCGACGCTGTTTACGCGGATCCGCGGCTATCCTCAACGGTGACAGGCCACTGCGCCTCTTAATATCGCCAGCACACTGACACACTGCCTGGACATCGTGCAAACTTTCCAACTCGCGCGAGTTCATCCGCCACCGTCAGCTGATTCGCGAAGCAAAATATTGGATTGTCCGAAAAGTCATGACGTGTTATTCGTACATCGATACATATTGTATAAAGATTTGTGTGAATCGAATAAAAACCAAAATCGGCATAATTTGAACAACCCTTAAAGAGGTAGTAGAAGAGAGGGGCTGTCAAGAAACTGTTGTGCGCCAATTGACAGTTGAGAAGTCGATAAGTGACCGCAAATCGAGCCGGACAGATAATCAATACGTTGAACCTACTTGTATATTGCTGTGGATAATTGTATAGTCATGTGTCCCTTAACGACGATATGGTTAACGATCATGTATACGATTATTATCGTTATTTGGTTAACCCCTTCCACCATAGATCTCGTACAAATCCTACTGAACATGAATGTCACTAAACTCTTTAAAACCGGAATAAAATCCTATTTTGTTGTTGTAAATATAATTTGAAAATATATACGCGTCCGGTATAAAACGAATTGTAACACAAATATAGCAAATCCTGGCCCAAGTTGGCCTCATCTGTTTGTATTTTATCACGTTTTTATTAGCTCGTGTTCTTGTCTGTCTGTTCGGTCGAAATCTTGTTATTTTTCGGTGAATAAAGGGTCTAGCAGACTAAGCATGGTGAGACTAAAAATTTAAATATTGTTTTTCTACCCTTAATAATTTGATCACAATTGTGAAAAAATATATGTTATAAAAGACGTAAGTACGAGTATTTTCGTATTTTTTTGTGAGAATACTTTAATTAACAACCGAGAAAAAAATGATATAGTTAAGGGTATTTACCCTCATATCATCCTTATACGAAGGGTTAGAGACTTGAAATTTTGGAGGGTTATCTCTTTCAACCTAAAAGCAATGTTTTCCACACAATTCACCATGCTTAGTCTGCTAGACCCTTTAAAAGCTTTATTACCACGTTGTTATTAGCTCGCTTTCTTGTCTGTTTGTTTGCTGTTCTGTACAAATCTTGCAACTAATTTTACACTAACTTACCAATAAGCTAGAGACTTAAAACTTTCAACATAGCTCAGAACTGGATAACAATGCAATATTTAAAAAAAAAATTTTAAAAAGACTGAGTTTTTTTCTTTACAATAATAATATACGTAGGTTGTGTTACACATTTTATAATGTCTCCAAGTGCCATGGAACTATGCAAAGATACCGTAGCTTCCCACAGGTTTTCTATATCCGTTTCGCATATGCAATCTAGAGTAGCAGTGCCTAGGATCTATAACGTCTAGCGTAACCCCGAGCTCTACAAGAAGCGCGTTCCCCATCCCCTTCGCGAAGCTCCCAGCAATTCGAGGACACCTAAAGGCGTGACCCCGGCCTGTCAGAGTCGACGGTCAGATTTACATCCGGCCGATCGCACGGGATCGTCCTGGGCGAGTTTAGAGGGGCAATAAAGGAGGATGTTTGAACACGAAGGCTCGGCCTCCGGGTGTTCCTCTCGCGCAACCGAGCGCCCGTGCCCGCTCCAGGCCTAATCGTTTCTCCCACCAACCCGTCGATAGAAGTGATCGTGCCCGATGACTTTACGGGCGTCGATGCTCGTTCCCTTGATTTACGGCGCCCCTAACCTTCGCCGCGTTACCTACATTGTTTCCCCCGCTCGAGAGAGAGAGAGAGAGCGCGCGCGCACGTCTAGGTTTCTCTTTACACGCTCGTGCCTGCTCGAACGGCCTCGACCTCGCGCGTCTAACGGGGTACCGACTTCCAGGTGGAAACCGACGAACGATCGGTAAGATCCGAAACGGTACACGAACGCAGCGTGACTAGGTAGACACGGCTGGGAAACAGACAAAAGCTAGTCCCACTAAGTAAATACGAATTCAGGTAAACAACCCGGTTGAAACTTTTCCGGCAGTTGTTCGAACACAGAAGTGGTCCTTCCTGTAACAGTTTCTTGCAAAGTGTAATTCAGAGGTAACGAAGGCAAATTTATTGGCATGCAACAGGGAATTGTCCCACACAACACTGGAATAACAGTTCGTTGCATCATTGACGTTCCCAAAGTAAACAAATTAACGGGAGGCTCGCGTCGAGCTGGCTTTCTATAGCCCCGCTATTATAGCGACCTAACTTACTGATTGTAATAACTCGCCATTAAACTGTCTACGCCAGTTTTACTGCTTGTTACAACCTTTTTCCCTAATTACGAAGTTAGAATACGTCTATAAACCCGCTCCCACGACCGTCTAATCACCTCGTGCCGCGACTCGGTAGATTAATCTCGGGTCATTCTTGCTACCATTCGAATTCCAGGTGAAATAAGAGACCAACGACTTCTTAACGAGGGAGAGATATGCAGTCGTTGACCGATAGGCCGAGCGATTCAACGAAATTATTCGATCCATGTGACTCTCGAGGCTGTGTCGAGATTCGATCATTCCGCTTAACAAGCGACTCCACATAATTGCGGCTAATATGCGGGAAACAACAGAAAGACCACGAGCAATTAAGTCGCTGTTTGTAACACCGGCGGTCTCTTTTGCGACGACACCGGTCGTAATTCAGCCGTTTCGTAGCGTCCGATTTGCCAAGGTATTTCTCCTTTATGCGCGGAGACTCTGCTCGGGCCGAGTCGAGCCCGCTGCCGCCGCCGACGCCGACGCACCTGGCTTCGTGTCATCGAAAAAACCGCGCTGAAAGCCGAGAAACCCAGCCGAGGGTTAACTCTCGGCTCCGACTTAATGCACCTTTCTGTTTCCGTATGCGGGCGCAGCTGTACCCGGACCGGGAAAAAAGCCAACGAAGAAAGAAAACTGGTGATGCAACCGGGATCCCGGGTCTCCCTTCGAGCGATTCCGGAAGAGCTGGACCGCGGAAAGTAACTCATTTTACTTGCCAAACAGCACCGATCAACAAACCGCCGACTAAAAATATCCGTGGCACGGACGCAGAAAACCATCCTTCCTACACGCTCCCGAACAGTCGAACTACTATATCTAATAAGGAAGGCGACAGCTTATTTGCATCCTATTCGCTTCATAGCGCAAGAATCTAATGAATCATCGAATTAGCCGATCGAGTGATTTTTAACCCTCATACGTTCCTCAGGGTGAACATCAACCCATTCAATATTTTCACATACTGTAAATTTAAAATGTGACGCTATAAATGAAACAAAATGCGTTGATTTAACGTGTAAAATAAAAATTTTAACCGTCATACATTCCTCAGAGTGAATATTTACCCATTCAATATTTTCTCATACATATATAAATGAAACAAAATGTGTTGATTTAACGTGTAAAATAAAAATGGGTGAATTGTTATCCTCGTCTTTTTTATAGAACTATTTTTCAAGAGCGTCTGAGGGTTAAAGAATTCAAATAGCCACGAATGTTTTTCGATGATGTGTGATGATGTCTACCACAATAATGAGGTAACAGTATACTCATCTTCCTCGTGGAAGGATCGAGCAACTTTCACGTTTCCATGATTTTTTGGCGCAAGGATCTACTGTTCAAAGAGCCACCATCCTCGATGTACGATCCCTGATGCGGCTACCGCAATAATGAGGTAACAGTATACGTGGTTCCCTCAAGGAGTCTGTTGGATCGGCGAATTAGCTGGTCAGTCGAGTGGATTTTAAAGACGCCGAGGAGCCACGATATTCGTCCAGGTGTCACAAACACGATTGCAGGACAACATATGCTCCCTGGCGTATCCAATAACGAGATAACGGCGTGCTTCCTTTCGAAACGACCGAGCAAGGGTCTCTTTTCCAAATTCAATGATCGATCCAACGAAATTTAAAGTGTTGGAGTGTACAACGAGACGCACGGAGGAGGAAAGGTATTGACCTGAAGTTTATTATATTTCAAATGTAGCAATTTCTTTACCCGGACGAAATCAGGTTGTCAATTCTAGCCAGCCTACCGAGCAAGTCACAGCTCACACCTCCACTCTTCATTTTACTTTTTGGTGCAGAATAGTTTAACTCCAATGTGCTAATAATAAAGTGTCCCATTGTGTTATATGTGAACAATTTTAATTTACAACTGAGAAACGTTTAATAAATATAAGGTGTATACTTGATCTCCTAACCTCGTAATCCCAACATAAAGACTGCAAGGGGGTAAACTTTACCTTGACGGACTCAAAATGTCGACCTTTTTCTCTAGGATCAATGATTCATGATTTATGGTTGCTTAAAGTTGAGCATTTCTCGCTTCGACAGGTAAGGGTGCCACCATATTAGTTTATAGTGGTGACCGCACGCCACTACAGTCCTAATTCAATCCTAAACCATTGATCCTAGAAGATTGAAATTTCGACTGCATCCGCGTTGGGTAAAAATTTACTGAATTACCAAATACATCATAATTCTTAATTGTGTTTGTTGATTATCGCTCGTAAGGTAGTTTATAACAAGAAGTATAGATAAACTTTCAACGTTAGATCCTAATATGGGTCCTTTTCAAGAAAGAGGAAACAACTGCGTCTGTACATTTTTAAACAAGTTTTCAATATGAAAGTACTGAAAAACAGATTTAAATACAAAATTCAAAATAACGGTAATGAATTGCCAACCTGCTTTATGAAAAAATTAGAGACAGGAATATATGTTGTTTCAGTGCCGGTACACATCATAATTCGTTGGAAAAAGGCCGAAATTTTTGGTCCGTCAAGGTAAAGAGCAGCCCTGCAAGGAGTCATGATATTCGTCCAGGTGTCCGAAGGGGAGCAACCTTCGTCAACGAGGAAACAGGATACTTCGTTCCGGGAAGAATCGGACGACTGTCGCCTGTTCTGGCGCGAGAGTGCGGGATTATTGAATTCGCGGATGAACTGGGTGGATTCCAGAGGTTTCTGGGGTCCAGGATATGTATTTGCCCACGTGTCTTGTGTCTCGCTAGATACCGGGCTGGCTAGTCGGACAGCGCTAGATGTTGTTTTGCAGCGCCGGAATAGATATCGGTGGTGGCTGGCGCGGAGACAGGGAACTGCCACTATTTCTGACGAGAGGCGTCTTGCCCCCGCGCCTTCAACCACGTCACCGTCCCTCCCGGCACCCCGTGCCCGTAACCTGGTCCCAAGGTGTCTCTCCCTCCCTCCTCCGGTTTGAAGGGGGAGAAAGAGGAAAGTCGCACGAAGAGAACGCGCGCGCGTTAATAGAGGGCAGACGCCGAAGCGGCCAGGAATAACCATCGGGATGTCACACTTCCATATAGACATCGCCGGTGAGCTCGATGATCTCGTTCGGGACTTCCTCTGTCTTTCTTCTTCTGGCTCCCTGCATTAGCCACGCCTCGTACTTTACGATAAAAATGGAGTTGACGGCGCGCCGTGGAATCGTGTCCCGCGAGAATATTCGATGGACGTCGTGTTTCCCACGACGACTGCTAAAGTCGACGATCCAATACCGGGGAAAAGTGTTTTATAAATTATTCGAACCGGCCGGAACGAAGTAATTGAATAATCTATCCGATGACGAATTCACGGCTGACTCGAGATAATCGAATTATTCGGAATACCCGAAAAAGCCTCGTACGAGAACATCGGAACAACGTTCTCCACTCGAGAAATGAATTTTCCGAGAGAAAATAGTTCGGCTGTTCAGAAGCCTCTAGAGTGCCGTGTAAGGATTTAGAGATCAGGTTCAACGCGAGAAGGGGTCTGATCAAATAGCTTCGAATCCTCGGAACGTACAAGTGTACCGATCCCAAAGAATAACAAGGGTGAATGTCGTGTCGCCGGTGATCCGTCTAGAATTTTTCTCGTGGCAGCAACTTTCAGCGGAACATCGCCGAGAGAGAATGAGAGCGAACGAGAGGCAACGAGTTTACACCAGCCTCGTCAAGATGAATGGAGAAGCGCGAGGTTCTGAATGAATCCGAGATTTATGTGTCCGCCGACGTCGGCCGTCGTGTTTATCTTACCACCGATTCATATTTTCGTTGGAGCCATTGTGTGCTCCGGAAGGTTAGGAGTCAAACTTTCGTGAATGAAGGAACACCCGAGGGAGACGAGATCCTTTCGATTTCCGTCGGGATACGAACTGTTTGTCGACGGAGCCCTACCTCAACGGGCCACTGATAAAACAACGATACTGTCCACGTCCTATACTAGAAACCTTCTCGTTAAATGACCGTTCGAATCCCTAACGCAGAAGTGTGTACAGAGTGTGCCGATTAATAACGTCGATTAATAGAATTTCTCGGTAGAGATTTAAACGAACCAGCTAGTTTCCAGTGATTGATAGAACGTGTCTGCAAATTGCTTTGAGTATTTCTCAAAAATTATGCTAGACAACACTCTCGCCTCTGTAAAGGCTGATAGTCTTGAGAAGACCTTAAGGGCAAAACATATTTTTAGTATTTTTTTAATGAAAATAGACTTCCTTGGTTTTCTCAGTTAAACTTATCCCGTTCAACTATTGTCAGTATAAACAGGTGTAGATCTGACCACTATCATCTTGCTTTTTCTCTGACTTGCATTGGATTTATTGATAATCCTGAGTGTAGCTGCAGGGAGGGTAACGAATTAATCAATAAAAAAGGCTCAAATTAATGAATAAACTCAGAAAAATAAATTTCCAGCTTCCAATGGATGTCTCAATATTAATAGCTAAGCTGTGGTCTTAAATTATAAGTTTTGTCTATACTGTTCCAACTAATCATATGTCTGTATTAAAATATCTATATATCTCTAATAACCATATTCTATTTTGTAATTATTATATTCTGTTTCGTATGTGGCAAATTTCGTTTTTTTTTTGTAATTATGTTGAAATAAATATCATATGAGATTTTCTAATAAAAAAAAACTTGTCTGCAATATCAACGACTGCTTGGACTCGCGGCTTCGCAGGAGGAAAGGACGAAGGTCAACGATTCTCGCGCAAGCTTATAAATCCTCAATTAACAGGGACTTATGATTCACGGGACGCGCGGAGACGATGAAACGAGCCGCTAACTTCGTAAGCAGATGGTGTCGTGCGAACGTCGGCGCGGAAAAAGGGAAGCGTGTTGGTCCGAGAAAATCGCGAAGCCGATCTCCGGCGCCGCGAGAAGACCGGCCAGCCGGGAATGAGAGGAGTCGAGCGTGCGAGGAACGGAGAGGCTGTGACTCTCGCGTATGCACGCGCGGCTCTCTCGGAGTTAAGAAGACGGCCGGGCATTCTAAGTTGCGGCTAAGTTTATCCTAAGCTCGTGTCACGCGAACGAGCAGTTAACAAAACGCGCGCCGTCTCGGGCAAGAGGAAACACATTGTTGCGTTCAACAGACGATGACACACCTGCCGGCGTGCTCGCCGAGGTCTTACCTGCCGGTGTCGGGACCGCTATCTTCCTCGAGGGAATAGAAATCCCTTTCTTCGGCTGCACCGCCGGCCCATTTCCCCGTTCTTTGTCCCGCGTCAACGACCCCCTCTTTCTCTCGCGAAATTCGGAAGAATCGTTGGACCGAGTCTACGACCGTTGTCGATTTACAATCTGGTGTTAGTAATTCGTAGTGGCAGACACTTTTCAAACGTATTTTAGTTAGTGAAACAATAACTCCGTTGTTATTGAAGAATATTATATCCATTAACCAATCCGTCTTCAACATCAATGTTATTAATAATTATACTTTCACTCCTACTCTGGCCAATTGAAAATCTAATCACAATATAGACGGAATTTTAGTATTTTCTTGAAAAGTAATAAATTTTAATATTCAACCAAAAATATTATATCAGGGGGATAATATTCGTTTCCCGCCACAGTGTTTAAAAACACCGAATTGTTACAAATTACATAATTATTTAAAATCGTTAAGAAAAGAATTCTGTATCTTGCATGAAAATCTGCAATTTATTTGTGACACTGATTACTTCCTCCTCTTTTCTAGTTTGTATAAATCCTAATCTAATGTACGCAACTGTACATTGAGTGAAAAATTCATTTTTCAAGATGTTCGCGAGCAACATTTTAATGAAATGTTTAAGGATTATATAATTCGTGTATCATTCGTGTAATTGAATTCCCTCGGATGGCAATCGATCCCCTCATGTTTTAATGGAGTCGTTATCAAGGAGTGTTACGAAGCTAATGAACGGAAGCTTAAAAGAGAATCAAGGACTCCCTTTCTGCTTGTACCTTTTTTAGTTCGTTCTTTGGAGGCTGCGCACGTTTGACAGGAGGCGAGCAAGAAACAAATTCTTGAATCTCCTCTCGGCGTAAGCCGCTAACGACCTAATCGGAGATCCTCGGCCCATTGTCGAAGAAGATAAGCGGAGGCAAAAGGCTTCGACGAGCTCGGCCGTCCCTTTCATTCTCTTTCATGACCACCCGGGATCTAGCGCCTATTCGTGAATGACAAATGCGTCCGCGCGACTCATCGGGAGCACGTCTCTCTTCCCTTTCCGAAGGAACCAGCTACCGTGGGAAGAGTGATCTCCAACCAATCATGAAAAATCCAACTTAAGTCAGACGTTCGCGTTCGTTCATAATTATTTCTGGCGGAAGGTGTCTCAAAATACTTTGCTGTCGACGCACTTTCGTTTTCACGTTATATACTTCCCATTTCTCGGTGGGTGTCACTATCTTTACAGTATCGGAATGAACATTTGGGGAATAGATCTCCACCTTTCTTGCAGTATTAAATTCTATGATATTTATCAGTCTAACGCTTCAATTTTGCTATGATTCCACGTTATTTTTCCTTTCTTTATTAATATTTTTATTGCTATTAATAGATCCGAGTGGACTCAAGCCCCATATATTTTTTTTGTTACGATTCCACGTTGATAGTCCTGATTAGGTGCAATCTGGTCTAACTAGCTGAACTAACATTGGCTCTAGACTTGCTTTAGAGTCTGGCATCATGAACGGAACATGGGAAAATTGAATGCAATCACGGGCATTCGTTGTTTGTCCTTATGCGAGCATATTTTGAACTACACACGTTAATCGCTGAAGTATATATAGCGAAGCGGTCCAATACATTGGTTCTTTTCGCTGTGTTGCTGACCGCGTCGCTCCACTATAACCACGCACTAACGAAATCTCGAGATAGCCGAAGAAAAGAAGAGTGCACCGCGCCCCTACCTCATCGAATTACGAAGCTGGCGCGGCTATCATAGAGAAAGAAGATAAGGGAACAGATAAGAGTAGCCATTGGGAAACATCGAGTAGAGAAGGTCCTTTCTGTGACGTTGACTCGGTTCGACGAGGAACAAGTTCCGAACGGAAAGAAAAAGGGGATCCACGCCCACACGCGACGCGACGAGAGAAAGAAAAAGATTGTGTCGCGATGTGGACGTGGTTCGCACCACGCCGAGTGACTGATCCTCTCAGCGGCGCGTCTTTCAATACGCGCGAGGACCAACGCTGATTGCCATCGCGCGACGCCACGTTCCGCCTCGTTCTTTTGTCGCCGAATCGCGACGGGGACGACGGCTGACTTCGTCTCCTGCGGCGATCTTGTCGCGATTACATGATCGACAATTGGTACCGAGGGCTTTCTCTTCGACGTTTCGACGGAGATTTGCAGGAAATTTCTTGGCGCGAGAGACGACGATACCGCGGCGACAACAGCTGCGCTGAAAAGCCGCCGGGAACCGTCGAGGAAATTGATTTCTCAGGCTTGTCCCTAGCATAATCGGCCGATCTTCTTCGTAAAAGGTTCAACGTATTTATTCGTAATTTGAAGTCTAAACGATTCGTCTGATTACTCAAATTTTTCTCTTCTGCGAACATTGCAATAAAGTCCCTCTAAAGATTATCTTAGTCCTTGTTTCTTGGAAATAAATTAACTGCCTGCGGATTTAAATAACTCTTTTGAATTGTCCACAATGAAAGGTGTAAAAATTGTTGTCATCGAAAATGATCATCCGAAGTAATTAAATAAATTAACAGTGTCCATATTCATCAATTCTGTTTCTAATGAATCGAGGTTAAACATTGAAGAATAAATACTGCACAAATTATTGGATTCCCTATATAAAATGTGTTTCCAAATACCTCTAAATATTAACATGTTTATAGCAAAAGCTAATATTAAGGCTTGTGTTTGTATTCACAATTATCTTACAGATTGTAAACTATCAATATAAATCTTATGTTATGTATCATCAACTTTGTAAAACCAAATTGTAAAGCGAAATGGACCCAAGTAAAGGTCTAAAGAGCTTCAATAAAAAAAAGAATAAATACTCCGGTGATCATCTGTCACGTTAATTCTCGAAGAAGTGGGTTTTCTGTCGGAACGACAACTACAAAATTAGAAGAGAAAATCACGGGGAGAGTTTGCGATACCGAAACACCGAGGCTCGGGGCACGACAAGCATCTGTAACAGGAGCAAAGCGTGAGGGGAAAGCAATTGGAGATCGACGAGTCAATTGCGGCGCTTCTATTCGCGAAACCGAGCTCAAGGCTAAGGTCGCGATCGTCGCGAGATCGTGCCGGTGATCGACGGACTTTTCGTTTTGCTCGGCGGCCCAGCGGCTGTAATGCAAATCGACGAGCGTCGCTGTCGAACGCCGCCGCGTCGAGCGTCGCGTCGGCTGACACACGGCCGTCGCGACGCCTGCCTGAACTCCACCCGTGAAATCAGGGTGCGCTGACGTGTTACAAGACAGCGCCACGCAGAGGGCACACGTAGCACTTAACACCAGGACGTCGTCGAGCTCTCGAGACACGCCGATTATTTCGGCGATCGACTCGCACGGAATCCGATCGATTAAACGGGCACGAGAAAACGAAACCAGGGAACCTGACCGAGAACAAGACGAACGTTCAAATGTTCGATATCACGAAAATCGCTGGGCCAATCGTGGGACTTCGGGGACCGTGGGAGAGAGAGAAACAGACGATCGATGGATCACGGGAAGAGACGCGCGCGCACACGGTTTTCAAGATTCTCCGGTTCGCTCCCTTTTTCAGGCCGAACGAATTCTGAAGCCCGGCCCGGTTAAATTTAGACCGGTGAGGTCGAAAAACGAACGAACTCATCGTGACTCTCGAAGCCACTGGTAGTCACTCAGGGAACACGGTTACGGTTATCGTTGCGCGTCGAGGAAAACATCAGACAGATCGAGAATAATTTCGGGACGACATGGTCCCCGAAATATCTGTCTGCATCCGTAAAAAGTCCCACGCTTTCACAACTCTCCGACGAAAGTAGCTGGAGGGTGAACTAACTAGTTTTAGTACGAGTAATTAAGTCTTCGGAGTGATCATTGACGATCGTGAAAGGAAACACTTCGGGCACTCGAGCATTTAAGTCGAGGGAACAAACACTTTGGTTTTAGAAACTTCGGAAATGTGATAAACATAATTCTAAGGGGAGAATTTTATCGTCGAATTTGGATTTCGGAAACTCTTAGAGAAGAAAATAATTTCATGATCGATAGTTACGCAATTCTTCATGACAAAGTAAACCAGTTCCAACATGTAATTATTCGATCATAGAGTGAATTGTGTTTATTTTAATGACCAGAAGATTATTATCTAACTACGTTTATCTTATAAAAATAACTGAAACAAAAAATATATTTCCATTTAATTTCTGCATATCACAGTCTACTTGATAATAGAATAATTACATTTAACAGACTCTATTAGCATATCTGTAAAGATCGAGTTCGAGGGGTGCACTGTGAGCACAAATTAACAGTTTCATGTCAGATGACGTCTTTATATATCTTTCGGTTACACATGACCCTATTAATAAGATTATACGAGCGTATCAAATGTTAACAACAAATTCCTGGTCCGAATGTCCACATGCCAAGTGTCGCGTCTAAAAAGACAAGCACGGTTAACCCTCGTACGTTCCTCAGGGTGGACATTCACCCATCTACTACTTTACATACTATAAAATAATTGTTTCCTCTTTATCTGAATTGCGAGACATATTTTTTAAAAATGTGACGTGATAAATGAAAACAAACATCTTTCTTGCAACTATTTCTGAGGAGCGTATGAGGATTAAGCGAAAACTGATTCCCCATGGAGGTGCTCAAAGCGAGCGTACAAAATGGCGACGGAAAGCGCGAAGAATGCGGCGTAACTCGCGGCTCCCTCGGAACTGGAAATTTCCGGGAGAGGGTCCAACGATACGCGTCTTCGCGACTGGGGAATCGAGTGAGTGTCCAAGTCGTCCGTCTCCATTCCGGAAGTCGTGTAGCGTCTCTCGATCCTCGAGGGTCGTTCTCGCGGTCGATTTACCCGGACGCATCCGGCGCTGCTCCAGTCCGTTTCGCAAGTTCCCAAAACGGTTCTCTATCGGTGTGCGTCGGCGACTACACGGGGACACGCGTATTCGCACGTACGCGTCGGCGTCCGCAGGTTCCCTCTGATCCTCTAATAGGATTTATGCGAGAGAAGCTCGATTACCCGCGGTCAAGGATACAGGGCAAGAGGAGGCCGAGCGTGCGGCATTCGTCGCGTTAATTTCGCGACACGACGTTCGATTAATCAACCGGGGGAAAAACGTACCGCGAACGAAGAGAGCTGCGCAACGAGGCTCCCCGAAGGAGGAACGAGACGGGGGACAGAAACAGGGGGAGCAGAACGTGACGAAGGGGCGGTCTCTTCCGAAGAGGTGGCGGGTTTCGATTTAGCGTGGTAGCGCACCGACGCGATGACAAAAAGGGGACACGACACGAAGGACAAGCGGACGAGCAAAGGAACGGAATGCACTCGGAGAGCGTGAAACGGCTCGTAGCCAGCGGGGAGCAGCGGCGAGGGAGAGAGGGGAAGCCTGACAGAAAAATCCCAAGGAGAACCCGGCCACCGCGGAATCTACTCGCGGTTGCAAAAACCGCGCGACGCGTTCATGGAACACCAAACACGATTCTTTTGGAAGCAAATCGCGCGCGCGCCTCCTCCTTCATCGTCACCCTGCCCCCTGGGATAATAACGATAAAATCCCGCGACGCATGTTCCCGGGGTACCAACTACTCACCCCGAGCGAGGAAGGAAGAGAGAAAGAGAGAGGTCTCTCCCGCCTTTGTAATCCGCTCACGTAGCCGCACGCGGTTCTTTCGCGATCGTATATCTAACGGCGCGGCCTCAACAAAAATCTTCGGCAAATAGTTTTCTTCGCACCTCTTTCGCCGCGCCTACCGGCCGCGATCTTCTCTCCCCCGGTTCGCTGGCCGGACGGCTGTTAGGCGTGGAGATGCCGAGATGTTTCGCGCCTCCGAGAGAACGTTTATATGCAGGCTGCGCGAGAGATCCGCGCGGGGGATATCGACGATGCCGGGGAAGAAGAAGAAGAACCGTCGTCTTTGCGTCGCGTTGGAGGTTAGGTTCGGTTTCTCGTTTCCGATCGGAAGGCGGAGCAACACATCGGTGGCGGCATCGGCGCACCGGAATGCATCTTTCTCCTCTCGGCTTCGTTCCGCTCGGTTCTGGGAGCGGCGCGGCGGAGGACGTCGAGAGAGAGAACGTTTCTTCTATTTTTCGCGGGCTGGTCGGCGCGGCGCGCGAGCAAACGCGCTCGCTTCTCTTATTTGGCGGTCCGGCCGAACCGAGCGGATCGAAGGACGAAAGACACGAAAGGCTAGAGGAACAGTCCAGGGAGAAAGGGACAGGATCATCGTGGAAGTCGAGGGTCGGACGAAGAGGATGATACTTCTCCCTCGTCCACTGCTTTTGCCTCTTTCACCTCCTCATCCTCCTCCTCATCCTCTTCTTCTTCTTCTTCTTCTTCTTCTTCTCCCTTTCATGCAAGCCGGCCCGTTAATCCTCCACGGATCCCGGCAGGATCCCACGGAGATGCACCGAGAGAATTTGCATACAAGATCTTCTGGCATCTCTCCCCTCCCCCACCTCCGTCCACAACCCGTTCCCTGTCCCTCTTGATCCTCCGATCGCCACCGTACGTCCCTCTCGTTTCTCGTCGCCATCGCGACCCGCTTATGCCGCTATTCCCTCTTCGACTCTTTCGATTTTCGTCTCTCTCTCTCGACGCCGCGCCGGTTCCTTGGAACGGAGAGGATCGTCCCTCCGCTTCTCGGACTCGCGAGCGAGGAACTTTGTCTGTCAGACTCCCGGCCAGAAACCGATCCAACGGTGAAACAATGGGAGAGGACTCGAATTCAAGGTCCACCGTGACCTTGGCGATCGGAGGATCGTGGATCGAGATGGTGCTCGTTAGCAGCGGATAGCTCCCACTCGGGTTTATTCGGAGTGAAATTATTTGGATGTCTGGTCACGTGCCGGTCCAGTGGAACGTTTAATGTTTAATGCGGTGCGAAATTCGCTCTATTGAGAAACTATTATCGTTGACCCCCTTGCCTGACGACATCCTGTCAGACTCCCTGACCCAGACTCGTGACGAAGATGTGAAACATAATGTAAAAGATTTCTATGCAAAATAATAATCGCGGTATAAAATAAATCATGGGGGTTGGGAGAAAAATATTGTATTCTGACAAAAAAGGAATTCCCTTTTTCATAGATTATTTTCTCGAGTGAAAGTGAAACAAAAATATTATTGATTCCCACTTCTACTGATAACTATTTAAACTCAGGTTTGCGTCAGGTACGTACCTATCGAGAATTGGGCAAAACGCGAGGTATCCGATAATTACATCGCTCTACCAGCTACGTCATCTGGGGATGTATATTTTCATAATGTAATATCGTTGCGCCACTTAGGGGTGGACTTTCTTTTCTGGAGGGTGGTCGTGGCTGAGCGGATGCCACGCACAGCGGGCGTCAACAGTGGGGTGAGCCGTGACGTTGGGAGGGCAGAATATGACGAGGGGGTGGGGAGAAAGTGCGTCGGAGGGTGTTTTGCTGGTAATTGGTGCCAATTTAATCCTGCCCTTCGCCCGACGTAGCCTGTATTAACGCTAAGGGAGGAACCGGGGAGAGCCGGTTTGCCGAGGGTGGCCGATCCGCTAGAGTTCGCCCGCACCTTCCCACGCCGAGTCCGCGCCACCCTCGGCTTCCACCGGCGAAAACAGGCCGCACCCGCGCTACCCGCGCCAGCCGCCCAACCAACTCGCACACACCCACGCAAACCCGATGTATACCGACGCGGACGCCACGTGCTCCCGCGCCGGGACCACGGATGAGTGGCAGGAACACACAGCACAAACACAACGCGCAAAGCTTGCGTGCTCGTGAGAGCCCGCTAGGAAAATATAATTAACGGTAATCGCTCGCGTATATGGCTCGGATTAACTCTGGAAAGGGAGGCCAGAGGGAGCCGACCCCCGCGTCAAATTCTTCGGGGTTATCGGATCGAATGAGTTTTCCTATGGGATTACCGGGGCACAGCCTCTCCTCCGCTCGACTCTCTCTCTCTCTCTCCCTCTCCCCGCGCTACAGCTTCCGGAAAATTGCCACCCTCTCCACGGAATCGTCGTAATTCACTTGTACGAGGTGTTTCGTTATTAGCGGCGCCTCTTTGAGGGTCCATCCACCCGTCACGATGACCAGACTCCTCTCTCTCTCGCTCCCTCCACCCTGGCTGCTGATCGAGGCCGCTGACAAATTGCAAGCGCGCTCCAGCGTTTTTTGATACGGCATGGGCGAAAATGATGACCGGTATTGTTATTACAAAATAACACGTCTCGTGCTTTTAATTTTTCTTATTCACATGTATGTGTGAAAAACGAGCTTCATTTCATTTCCAAGCTTGACGTGTGTAATCTTCAGAATATAAGATAGTAGTTTGATGCTTTTTTGAAAGACAGGATTTATATATCGTAGAAATATGTTTGATTTATATGCTTAGACCTTGGTTGAACAGTGTATCACATCTGGTACAGTTAACAAATCTGGTATGTAGTAAACTAATAATATGTTTCCTCACTATGTTTATTTTTCGGAAAATGTTGTTTGAATTTCTATTAATATTTTCCCTTAAATGAAACACAAAAACTGACCTCTTTCAATTTTGTTCATCCCAATTAAAAAATCAGTATATCACATCTGGTAAGTTAACAAATCTGGTATGTAGTAAATCAATAATATGTTTTCTTAGTATGTTCATTTTTCGGAAAATGTTGTTTGAACTTCTATTAATATTTTCCCTTAAATGAAACACAAAAACTGACCTCCTTCAATTTTGTTTATCCGAATTTTAAAAAAAACCATGCAGAGAAGGGGTAATATTCGTGATTCATCAATTTTACCCGGATACGACTTTTCTACGAATAAATTGCGTCGATCCTCGATCGAAGAATTGTTCAGGTAGTCGCATCGATTCGCGACGGTTCGAGCCACGT
This sequence comes from Lasioglossum vierecki, assembly GCA_028455595.1. Taxonomy (NCBI): domain Eukaryota; kingdom Metazoa; phylum Arthropoda; class Insecta; order Hymenoptera; family Halictidae; genus Lasioglossum; species Lasioglossum vierecki. The sequence continues at coordinate 7,178,148 of CM052342.1, forward strand.
GTACGCGGATTCCGCGAGTAGTCGCCGGTAATTTTCCACGAGTCGGGTAGATTACGAGGATCGCGTGACGCCTGAGACGCTCATCGTGCACGCACGTTGCGTACGTCGAGTATATCGGTGCGGGGGTGTCGCGGACACACGTCGACGCATCGAATCACGGTGAGCTACAACGACGACGGGCTACGTCGGCGACGTCAGCTTGTCGTTTGTCCGCACGGATGGGCGGTTCCAAGCCGAGGAATACCGGCGGCCGCAATTGGTCGACGTTGAGTCGTTACACTTATCGCGTTGCGAGGCCGCCGCGGCGTATGCACCTGAGCCGTCGAGCGTCTGAGGGCCATGCACCTTGAGAAAGAACCGCCGCGAGTCGTGGGTGTGGGAACAAGGCCCTGGTCCCTGCCACCGCCATTTGCGCAGCGGTTTCGCGGCCTAACCGCCGAACCACGGATTACCGAGCTGCGGTTGCGGTAAAGAAACGCGGAAAAAGTATACCGGCAAGCGCAACAGGAGACTCGAACTTTTCAGAATTTCATTCTCTGACATTGTCGCTCCGACCGATTACAAAATTATGTACACGAAATTATGTACACGTAATTTTGGTGTTTTAAAGTGAAATTTCTTTTAACAATGAATTTTAATCGAGAAAATATTTTGTTTCATGATCTTTTTGCCATTTTTCTGGTAGCTTAACACGGTTATTGACTATTTTCATTAAGCTGCGACGGCTACATATTGAATAACAACTAAATTACTTTCTTATCAAACCAATAATTAGACTGCGGATCTCTATCTATCTAAATAAAAATCAAATGCTGTTTCTTTGGTAAGCGCATCACTTAAGACGGCTTGACCGATTTGGCTATTTTTTTTTGTTTAAGTGTTCGTTATAGTCCGAACAAGATTTTAGGGAAAGAAAAATTGGAAATGTTTCCCGAAGAAATGGAAAATTCAGGAGAAACTGAAAGCGCTTTCTTAATCATATTTCAATGCGACAAGAAAACGGACGTCACAGCTTTTAATCAATATGTCAATAGAAATTTACATTATGGACGTCTGTTAAACTTTATAGAAATTCGGACAGGACAACGTCTATCGGGTCAGCTAGTGGAAAATAGAAATTATCCAAATGAATCAAGCTAGAAGCAGATTCGCTGTTTATAGCGAGTCGGTCGATTTTACGCGGAATCGTGGGGCAGGTCGAGGTAAGCAATGTTTCTAACAGCAACGCGTTCGATTATCGTCGTGAACGGGTGTGCCAGAGCGTCTTGTATCGCGTTACGATGGTACACGGTGTCATAGCCGTGGATTCGTGGGCAAAATGGGCAGAGAAGGGCAAAAACGCGCGCGCGACACCGTCCCTTGATAAAAAGAGAGAGAGAGTCGTGGGTACATGATAGGAAGAGGAAGAGAAACGGAAGAGAGCGTCTCTCGTCGCCAGTGGAAGAAGGAGAACCGGATAATTTATTATGCTGTCAGTATGTCGCTCACAATGACCGCCTCCTCGATTTTAGTGACACGGCGATTATCGTCGCGGCCGATCTCGGCCGATCATCGTTAGCATGAATAACGTGACAATGGTAATCCCTTTCGTGAAAGTGCTAACGGCCATATACGTGCCAGGACGCCAGATGTCGTCCGGAGAATGTAGAAGAGTCTCTCTCTCGTCGCGAACGGAGGGACCCCGACACAGAGAGCGAGAACACGAAGACGGAGGCGAACGCGAGATGAAGAGAAGAAGAAGAACGACGCGAGGACATTCACCACGGAACACGAACGAGCCTCGACACGTGGCGCGTATGCGTTCTCGTCACCCGATGAAATGCTTCTAAAAATATTTAGCAACGCCACGGAGACCGGGCACATGCTCGGTGAAAAAAATATCAGGAATACGTGGGGCCTGGGTCGGCTCGGTTTTAATCTGGCCATCGGAACGCGAGGATTCGCGGCCGCTTTTCGAATTCGATCTCTCCCGCTACCCCGAAAATTCTAAACGCTATACCTTTCTCCAAACTGCTCGACGAAGCTTCGAAACGTATGAAAGTTGCGCTCGGAACTTACCCTCGTGCTCGTGATCGGCGTTCGTGATTCCTCCCCTTTTTCGTAGATTCGTATCCGGTGATAGTCTCAGCGCGAACACGCACACGAAAGCATAGGGTATAATGAAAGCACATTGATACTCGACAGCATAAAGTCACTAATGCGCGCGGTGTAAGATACGGACAAAATAAAGGACGAACGGGAGTAGCAAATGCTCGCAATTCTGCGTTTCGTGTAACAGACGAGCAGGTGAGCTCCTTACAGCTTTGAAATTGTGTTTTCTAAATGAACAGTTGCTGTACGGTATTCTTACTTCTCTGAAACACATGACGAACACTTTAACAATATCTTATCGTTGAATCGACTAACGAGCAATTCATTGTATCCTTCAGAAAGTAACGAGATGCTTCCTGAAAATATGAAAATAATTCAGAACAACAGAATCGGTTGACAGACCTAACTCAAACATTCCCAACAAAGTTTCCCAACAATCAATGAACAGTTGTTGTACGAATATTCTTACTTCTCTGAAACACATAAGGAACATTTTAACAAAATCTTATCGTTGAATCGACTAACGAGCAATTCATTGTATCCTTCAGAAAGTAACGAGATGCTGCACTGACGTGCTTCCTGAAAATATGAAAATAATTCAGAACAACAGAATCGGTTGACAGACCTAATCCAAACATTCCCAACAAAGTTTCCCGACAATCAATAAACATTTGCTGTACGATATTCTTACTTCTTTGAAACACATAACGAACACTTTAACGAAATCTTAACGTTGAATCGACTAACGAGTAATTCATTGTATCCTTCAGAAAGTAACGAGATGCTTCCTGAAAATATGAAAATAATTCAGAACAGCAGAGTCGGTTGGCAGACCTAACCCAAACATTCCCAACAAAGTTTCTGAACAATCCAAAGAGAACCGAGAAGCTGTTTCCAGGCCAGATCACGGGACAATAGCCACGACAAGAATTCGCGAGGCGAGCGATGCGCGCGCTGACGATCAACGGTAGAGACACACGCGGAAGACATTTTCCCAGCCGAAGAATCTGTCCCTCGACGTTCCCGGAGGTCGGCGAAACATTCACGAAACAGTTTCTCTCGGGCAGGGGTTGATCGCGACGAGGCAGGGGGGTGGCGTTCTCAGCCGTCGCCGGAACGGGGGTGGTTTTCCAGCGGGCGGCTTGTAAGCGGGGTTCGAAGGGGTGCGCGGGGGAAAGTAAAGTGGCCCCGTTACAAGTTTTACTACAGTTTTGCGGCTCGGGATTGCGAGCGCGTAACGGCGGGCAATTGAATTTAAATATTCAATTATGCGATGTGTAAATGAAATAGAAGTCTTATGCAAATGGCAACACGCTGAGGGTTGTTGCAAATTTAAAGGGTTAAATATTTATTAGTGGAGGGTTAACCGAGATTTATGGGCCGCGTTGCCGGCAGGTTAGGTCCGCTCTTCGGCTAATATTCCCTTGCAATGGCGTGGCGCGACCGCGCGGCCCTACGGGAATCGTAACTTCTTTGTCTCGCTCCCTAATGATCGATCCCGTCGCTGCTCCGATTAGCGTTCGCTCGCGTTCCCCAATTCAGGACATTCCCGTGGATGTGGCTGATTGGGCGTCCTATCGGCGGCGAATCGGTTTCCCGCTTGTCTCAATTAATTTTTAAGAGGAACGCGTTACGTTCCGACGAATCGATTTGTCATCGCGTCGATTCCACACCGGCACGATCGACACGTCGACGATCAGCTACGATCTGCTTCTGCTCCGTTGACGCTGCTCCGCTCCACTACAGGATCCCGTTCGTGACGATGTTTAATTAATCCGATGGCAATTATCGGCCGGCGAGCAATCGGCCTCGCGGTTATCAAAGACGACGCAAGACGCATTGGGGCAACCGGAGACCCGGTTTACGCTTTAATTATAAAAAGGACACGAAGGTGTGTGTTCTTGCATGCAGAAGGAAAGGAGAGCTAGGCGTCCGCTATCTCGAGCTGGAGATCTTCGCCTGGGCGTATTGGAGCATCGGTTCCGGTGGAAATTACCAGTCAATCGTGTGGTGAACTCATTTTTTTGTTTTAACTCAACAAGGCTAACATTTATTTATAATGAAAATACGTTGATTGAGACAATAGTTTAAACAAGTATCATTATCGGTAATATATTATCGCTATGTAATGCTAGTCGTATACAATGTTCGGCTGTATTTTCGTCGTAATTGTTATCCTTTCTTTTTCTCTTTCTTTTTCTCTCTTTCATTTGTTCATCCGTTCTTGCTTTTGTTCATCCATCCCGGTTACGCTTAAGCCTAGTTTTCAAAGTTGCAATCGTAACACCACACATACATACGCAAATTGTCCGTAGCGACGTGTACTCGAGGACTCGTCTCACCCGGCGCGACGAGTCTATAATTACGCAACCTCGGTTAATTGAAACAACGTGTGCGTGTCTGTTCACCGGTGCGCCCGTACGTTTCTGTTTGTGTGCTTGGTAGGTCGTGTGTCTTCTTGTGTGTGTGCGCGCTAGCGTACTCTTTCGTTCTATCTCTTTCTCTCCACATGTTTTCTCTGTCTTTCTTTCATACTCATACACACGCATACGCACTTCTTTTTCTCTCATTCTCTCCAAGCGTCCGCACACGAGTCGGATGTACGTCCAGTGATCTACGCTACGGAGAATCGCGCACGGAACACCGCGTTCCTCCTCAAACGTTAACAAACCGTAGAAACAATGCGAAACAAAAACGTAACACTATCGACAAGAAAAATCGCGACATGCTCAACAAACGATGCGTTCCCGCCCGGCGCGGCTCGATCCTTCAACTGAATCCACCGATCGAGATCCTGTCAGGCGAAAAATAATAAGTGTACCGAGTACGCGAGACGCAAGCTACGTGAACCGAGTATCTCGGCGAGGCGGGCTCGTCCACCGTCGCGAAAAGAACAACGAAATCGACGCGAACGAGAACTCGAAACATAGAACCGCGATAGCACCCGGTTAAGTCACGGCGACTGTGGACGAGACGTGCTCGCGGCGAATACACGATTTCGTTCACAAACCGCAGGCAAAAAAGAAAAAAAAAGAATTCACGGAACTTCCCGATCTGGTAACGGCGTATAGATACGTTTCGAGGTTGTTCCCGGGCCGAATCGTCTCGTTCCTCGATTATCATTAATTAAGTACACAGTCTGGGCGCACGCGAGCGCCTGCTCTGCACCTATGGCACTATGTATTCACGTTAATCTCCGTTTCTCCGCTTCGTGTCGCGCGTGTTTGTATACTCACTCGCCGCGCTCGAGGAGTGCGCTCCGCGATGCGTCCAGTCGAGCCATTTTTTCATTCTTTTGCTAAGCGTAATTGAACCGAATCCTCGGACGGTTGAGATGCGTGTAATAAAAACTACAGACCTCGAGATCTCGATAGAACAACGAACGGTGAAATAAAAAAAAAAAAAGACAAGACGTGAAAACAAAAATAAAACGAACTGTAAAAAATCATCGTAGATGAATAAAAGAAGAAATAAAACGTACGAAAGACGAGTAAAAAATGCGAAAACGTTCGCGTGCCGGACGACGCGATACGTGCTTCCGGGGGACGGGCCCGCCCGGAAGTCCCGATGTGGAAGACGCAACAAACAACGAACTCAATCATCACAAAATACAAATGTACAATTTCACGAGTTACCGACGAAACAAAAATTTCGACGTTCCGATCGAGGAAACAGCGCGCACGCAAACTGGCTGTCCCTCCCCCTCTTTCATCGGCAGATTTCAAAGCGCGCAGAACATCGAACGGTTCGAGAGTTACGCTCGTACGCGTTCTCCGTTCCTATATACCATCGACTTCCGGTTTATCTTTTTCGCTTTCACTCTGCCCCCTTTCTCCTTTTCTTTTTCCGGTTCCTCCGTGTAGTTCAGCCCCGTTCGACACTCCACCGTGTGTCGTTTCCTGGGGAACTAACCAATGAGGAGGGGGGTTGGGGGGCTAAGGAAGAAAGTCGAGAGACCTTCGTACGAGGTCTCTCGACCCCTAGGTTCGGCACTCGTAACTAGGGTTCCAACCGGCTGGTGCTGAAGCCCACCTTCCGACCTCCGTACACCCTTGTTGCTTTTCTTTTTCGTTCGTTCAATTTCTCTGATTGCGATCTGGCTGCGAGCGCGCGCGCTCGCTCGCGCTCGCAGCCTATCGCGGCGTATCGCAGCGGCGTATCTCACGATCGGGGAGCCCGTGGCGAGCATCTCCTCCGGTCTGGTGCCCCGCGCCCTTCACCCTGTTTCCGTGTTACGTACCTGTCGTGTGGGGGCCAACATTTGTTCCCTGTGTGATATATATTGTTTTCTCCGGTTACGAGTGTCTGTTCGAAACCGTTTTCGCTGTGTGCGTGCGCGCGAACGCGCACGTGACTCGCCCGGATGATTCTTGCCGATGCTGGCGCAGAAAGGACCCGGACTACCGATCGCCAAGAATCATCCGTGCCACTGGCCCGCACACTCAGGTCACTTTTGTTTTGTATGTTTTTGCCTCGCTCGAATCTGTGTGTATGCATACACGATACACACGCGATTCGGCTCGAACGTCCCGTGTTTCTCTGTTATGATTCATGACGACCCTGTGTATGCGTGCCTTGTTTGTGTACATGAGTGTAGTATGCATGTCCAGTGTGTGTGTGTGTGTTTGTGTTTGTCTGGTAGCGTTGCGTGTACTGGTTTCGCGTGTTAGAAATGCTAATTCCAGGGTCAAGGAGCTCTCCCCGAGACCGAGGCTTGGTCGGGGCACCAGCTGGGGGGCTCGTTCGCCTCTTGTGCTCGCTCTTCCTAGATACACGTTCTGCACAAGTTTCATCGTTGAGTACAAGGGTTATTAAGTACGGGGATTGGGGGTGGGCCTCGCGCGCCCTGCCGGCCAGGACTTGTACCTCACACAACTCCCTAGTTACGAGTACCGAGACCTAGTGTGATGATAGTTCGATCGCGTACGACTTGTGGGCATCTCGCTCGAATCTCCATGCTCTTTCTCTCTCTTCCTCGCTGCCTTTTTGTATTTATCTCGATAAACCGTTCGATCGCGTGAATCGTTTTCTACCACGGGTGTACGATCGTGACACTCTGCTCGAGACACTCGACGGACCATCTGACTATCGTCAGTCGAAGAAAAAAAAATGTTGTCGATATCGGTAAAAGAGGAAACCAGTCTTTGTTTTAAATTCTAAGATATTGTGCGTCAAAGGTCCGAGAGTCTCGAACAGGGTGAACACGTGTTTTGCGCTTGCCGAGTACAATCCTTCGTGTCCTTTTTCATCAGCGTTCTATTCGCCTGATTTGTTACCACTAGTCGAAGCTACTATTCAATAAATTAAAAACTATACGTCGTCTACCTCGGCTACGATCTCGCGAATTCGAACGTCCACGCATTCACTCCCGTCTCTCTCTCACTCGCTTTCTCTTGCACACGCACATACACACTTCCCGCGCATTTTCGCTCGTTCGCACCCGCATCAGCGCGACTCTTAAATTAACGATCCGAACCGTTCCGTTTAAAAATAGACACAAAGTTCATCTTGTCACGCTTAGAAGCCTTAATCCTATTACGTATATCCTGATCACGGTTAATAGTTCGTTTAGCAATTAATCGTATCGCTCGCGCGGTTTCACGCTCTCCGTCATTCTTTCTCTCTTCCCGCGAGCTGTCAACGCGGTCCTATAAATCATGCGCGGTCGCGTTCTACACCGAAAATCCGCTTGGAACGCGCGACGAGATCGGAATCGATCATTATATATCTGGGAGACGAGGGAAACAAACAAAGAAGTATGTTCGCGTGTCCGTTACGATTCCCTCGGCGGTCCGACCAGCTAGTAGCAGAAGCTAAGTCCGAGATGATGAAAGAAAAATCATTCGATCGATAAGAGAAACCGCGAAGTGTGTCTGCCGGTGGAAGACGTGCGACACACGAAAGAAGAAACCGACCTGATCCGCGCCCGTGTCTCTTGAAAAGAAAACGTTTCTCGCCTAACACTAGTCCTCAGCTCTCACCGTGTCGCCCCAGCGGGAAGGGTTCGCCCTTCCCATAATGCCCGGTAAGTTCGCCAAACGAATCCGTGCGCTGTACCGCATAGACCGAGAAAGACCTTGGAGGAAACAGAACAGAGAGATTGGGGGCTAGGGGGCGCACGTGTTCCCGTCGGCGTGCACCAAGCACCACGTGGCCGCGAGAGACCACGTGTGTATCGTGTCTCGATTTCACTTGGTATCACGACGACGCCCGCACGTCTGCACACACGTGCGGTAGAGGGGCGGTAGAGGAGCATACAGAATCGAGTGGCAGCGACGACACGCAGAAATCAATTGCGTAACGTCCGCCGCTCGTTTGGCTAGAACACGCGCGCGCGGTTGAAACGCGTATCTACCACACGCGACACCCGGTCGGGGTCCAAAGTCGGACTCCGGGGCTCGAGGATCGTGTTTTTGAAAGCTGGCCGAAAGTCTAGGTGGTGTGTCTTAGTTCGGCCGGTGTCTGGCTCCGAGACGAATTTAGAAGCGTTCTTCACCGCTGGGCACCTCGCAATCTTGCGTAATCGAGCGTGGCTACCGAGCAAACCGACTGTCCCCGTCCGATCTGGCCGACCAGTTCGGGAAACGTTCGCCAGTCCGTTACCAATGCAATGGAGACGAACACGTTTCTCTCGCGTGTACACCCTACAGCACACCCGTGCGCGGAAGTGCTCGAGCGCAGCGGGAGGAATGCAAGCGACGCGCTCGAGCGTGTGGAATTCTCTGTACGCGCTATAATATGCATCTCTCTCTCTCTCTCTCTTTCTCTCTTTCTCCAGCGTGGTTCTCTACGGCTTTGAGCAACACTTAACAGAGAGAATAGAGAGACAGATACGCAGATGTGAATGTATCCGTGTATGTATGTAAACATAACAGAGAAGTGAAGAGACAAAACAGAGATAGAGAGTAAACATATGGCAGAAAAATATAGAAGTAGAGAATTCGTGAGTGGAACGTAACAAAAAAGCCAGCCAAGTGCCAAACAAAGTATAACACTCGTCCTTCGCTCGTACGAGCAGTACGAGACACTCGCTTAGCAACGTACTGGAAATGCCGACAAGTAGCGCCAGTCCAACGGTATCGCGCGGCAACTGTCACCCACGACCCAATCGAGACACCCTCCCGACGACGACGACAATGACAACGACACACACAACAAACCCTCGAGACTCTTCGACACGCCGGAGAAAAGGAATACACGACCAGATTCCTGAAGAGACGCTCGCGCGTCAGTACGAACCCCCGGCTGCTGGATGCAGACACATCCTCGAGTGTCTCGCTGAACGCCGACGACACTTCCCTCCGGAAGAGCTCGTGACCTCGAGGCGAGACCACGGGGACGAGAAAACGTGCGAGAGGGCGCTTGATGCGTCCGCGGTGTTCCCCGTTGAACAGTCGCGATCGAGACATCGCGACGAACGGGTCACACGCGGAATTTTCATAAGTTCCGCGTTGTCCTTCGTTCGGAGATGACAACGCTAGACGACCAAGTGACGACGTAAGACCAGAAGAAAGACACGCGGCCGAACGACACGCTCGAGAACGAGAAGTCTCAGTGAGCTGGTTGCATGTGGGATGACAGACGAAGATGAAGATGATGATCAGATGACGCCAGATAGAGCGCGTACAGAGGTTGCGGGTAATGACGGTGGAAGAAGACAAAGAGACGGCACAGCAGAGGGAACAGAAGACAGTACTAGGTATCACGGTGATAAGAAGAGAAAAGGTCTCGCGGTATCGGCACGGAAGTCGCGTCTATTACGAGCACGGATAAACGGCCGAGCTGTGGTAGGCGGCGAGGGCGGCGTGCGCGTGCGCTGGGGGCGCGGATGCGGCTGGGTGCGGCGAGGTGGCCATCGCGGAAGCCGCCGCGGCTGCCATCATCATCTGTTGGTGCGTACGCTTTAGGGAGTTGGGAGTTGTGGCGGCGCTACTTGGGGTAATAGCAGTAGTAGTGGTGGTGTTCGACTGCGGCGCAGGGTGGTGGTTTTGGCTTTGGTTTTGGCTCAGTTGCAAGGGGGTGGTAGTGGCGGTACTGCCGATACCGGCGTGATTATTATTATTATTGTTATTATTGTTCTGATGGTGATGGTGGTGGTGGTGGTGGTGATGGTGGTGATGGGGGGTGATCGCGTCGTGCGGATAATAAGACGTTGACGATGGTGAGGTACTCACGACGTCCGGCGTGCTGGCTCCGTCCGTGTGGCTGGTGCTGTCAGCGGTGCTCCTCGGCCCGCCACCGTCCAGGCCGTTACCGATTTCGGGTGGTTTCGAGCTCTCCCTGTCGTCGATCACTAGGTCGATCGGCATCTTGCCTTTCAAACAGCTGATGTACCGGTGGCAGAAGTTGTCGCAGAGTTCGTGCACCTGAAACAGACAAATACGGAATCGAATTAACACCGGATCGTACTCTCTCACTCTCGCTCTAGAGCACTCTATCAAAACTAACGACTACCGTGACGCTCTCGGGATGACTCTCCGACGGCTCGAGCAGCCGAGCCCCGAGATAAGGGAAGTCGTAAATAAGATTTTAATTGATGCCGCGGCACTTGTTTTAATGTCCCCGGCTCCCGACTTCGGTTTCGACGCCTTTCTAAACTTCACGCCTGACATTTTAACGACCGCTTCGAACCCCGCTCTCGTCGCTCATCATTTAGCATCGTCCAGCTGAACCGTGGCGATTGACAACGCATTCAATATGCAACACGGCTTCTTGCAAAATTTTCATATTGCCGGCTGTTGGGAGAAAGTGGGAACCGGTGGGACTCGAACCTGCTTCCAAGAGTGCCCACCGAACCCTTTGATTTTCCCTAATCTCCATATTATGTGGAGTAATTTTCATTTCGCTCGTTGTTTATGTCGCGAAGGTCAAAACAGTCCTCAAGGTTGGGGATAAGAGACACGAATGTTCAACCCAAGGAGAGAGAAAGAGCGTTAAGGTGCCCCGTTGGACACCCCCTAAACTATGGTGTGTATCCATGACACGCGCGTCCCTTCTCCCGTTTCCTACAAACCGTTCACTCGGTATTTTCACGTCGGACCAAGGTACCAAAAGATCCGGCCGATACGAGCGTTGGTATCGATACACAAAGATGGAGGAGAGGGCCGTTGAGGAGTTCGTTGCATCTCGAGGCCGTGGAAGCAGTCCGGCAGCGAGAGACAAGACTGGCTGCGCGTCCACGGGACAGGATCGAAGGGAGACAGAGAGAGGAGGTCTGACCGGTGTCCAGTCGACCAGAATGTTATGTATGCAAATGAGGTCTGACAGGCCTATAGGATACTCGGTCCTCCAGCGTCCTCCTCACGGTTCATCCTCCCCTCCCTGTCCATCCCCCCGGTCTCCCCTGACCCCATCCCCGGCGAACCGACTCGCCGCTTGATTCGGTTTAGAAAAAATGTATTATATAAGCAAAAGCAAATAAAAACGGTTATCTTGTTATATGTAAATCGACGGATGGGGGGGTCGAGGAGAAAGGGAGAAGGCCGGCGCATTACGAGGCGGCGTGTCTTCTCTCGTTGCAAGCGCGTACGCGCTTGGTCTTCCTAGCCCGGTTCTCCGTCTCCCTCGAACCCCCTATCTGACCATTCCTCTACCTTTCTCTTTTCATCTTTCTCTACCTCTCCCTGCCTCTCCCGCTCTCTCCGTTGCCGGGGCTTCTACTTTGCCTCTCGGCAACCTATCCACCTAGCCAGATACTTACGACGTTCTTCTTATTAGGCATTTATATGTAATAGAGAAGACGGCCATCTTTGCCGTAGGCGGCACCGTCCAATGGAGGAAGACCGTGGCTAACACCGAGCGTAGACAATGCACGCGTTTATCATGCGTTAAGCGTATGCGAAAGGAAGGCTCGTTGATCGAACGCGAGGTAACCGATGCACGGACCCGATCTTCTTTCCAGAGATCGCCGCCGCGTGCGACGCGACGTTTCGACCGTCGCATACGATATTTCACGATACCCGCCCCCTCCGGTCAGCCTGTAGGATGCGTCTTTCTCCACCCTCTGATTTCATGGGAAAATCTCCGAACGCAACTGACAAAGACCGATATTAGAGGACGGGCGACAACAACACGGTCGGGTTCTCATGCCAACGCAAACTTCTCCAGAATTTTCTCCGTGCCAACGCCAGGTAACACAATGCCTCCACAAGATGACTAGACTCTCTTTAACGCGGGGACGAAACGGCGCGGAGAGCAGGCGGGGAAGAGAGGACCCCGAAGGACAGCGGCTATAATGCCGGACTGGTTAGAATTTGATCCACCGGGAGTCGAGTCGAACCGGCCGACAATGCTCACCGAAGAAAAGAAACGGGGCCCACCGTTTCCCTCTCTCCTCCTCCCTCGCCGACCACGCCGAAAGGAGCCCGCTAGCAGAATCTTCACCTACATCGACTCGGAGCCCACCGTGTGCCCATCGTGCCCCTTGCGCGCGGGAACACGGATATCGAGCCATTTTTTATCGCGCGAGTACATTTCGACCTGCCATCCCTATCTCACCCTCGTACAAACACGGTCTTCCGACGTATACGATTCTTGAAAAAAAAATAAACATGTACCGAACTATTTCATAAATTATTGTACTTAATGTTAAATCCTTATGCTATTATTTATTGTAGGTGAGATTTGTTGGAAAGCTTTTCATACTCTGTGCCACGACAATGGCCAATGACGTGACGTATTCGTTTTGGATCTTCTTATCCATATACATTTTTGTAAAGCGTAGAATATATATATATATATATATATATATATATATATAAACTATATCTTATATTAATAAAATATAGACGCGTTGTTTTCAATAAGATTTGGACACGAATGAATCGTATAAGGAAGAGAGTATTCCTGATGGAAGATAGAGGTTAGGTAGGTGCCCTCGACCCGATGTTCCCGCGAGGTGCAAACGGTTCACGCGATCTGCAATTCCGTTGGGACGATCTCTGTTCTAGGACACGCGATACGAAGGACTCGAGAATAGAGGGAGACAAAACGGAAAGCGGAGGGTCTAGGATCGGTTGGTAATCGAACACCGCGCGAAACTGTTGTTCCAAAAGGGGGTTAAGACGGTTCTCGACAAGTGGAAAAAAAGCGGGGCCTCATACAAATTCGACGTCGTGGACCAGGCTTCGTTGTTTCAGATATATCATATCCTTTCACCGTTCGCACGGCCGCCCGGTTGACACTGTACACCACGTCCTAGAGTCAAGGATACGCTAGGCGGAGCAGCGGGCGCGGTGCACTTCTTTGGTATCTAATTCATCCGTGCGGGGAGCCCGGTGCTTCTCGGATTTTCTGATACGAACGTAAGAAGAAGAGAAAGAGGTAAAGGGACAGAGGAGGTTTGCGGGGGCTACGGAAAATATCGAGTGTCTCAAAGGATCGCCGTTTCCAGCCGGCGAACTCTCGATCGCGAGAGCTCTCTTTCTCCGGTGAAAGCCCTCGGCGGAGAACTGCTATCGGCGGAATTATCCGAGCGGGTATTTAATTTCCGCGAGAGAGCGAGACGGGCGTAAATTTCCTCGAGCGTTCCGAAATAAAAGCACCCAGGTTAAAGTAAGAGAAAAAAGTGAGAGAGAGGGGAGCGGCGGTGGTGGAGAGGCAAAGGGGCGGTATCGCTTTCATTACGTCCCCGCGAACGCTTCTCGTGTTCTCCGTGGGTACATGCGACACCAGAGGCAACGCCATTACCGGAAGGTAGCTTCGCTCGGTGTGTGTACAAGCGCCAGAAGAAACTCAATGGCCGCGCGATACCGGCGACGCTGTAACTCGAGATTATTCCAATTTTATGGCCGATTTAACAAGCTCCGCGGACAGGGGTGTCGGTTTGTACGCGCGCCAGAAGAGAAATTGTCGGCCGGATTTCACCCGGTGCCCGCGGACTTGTTTCTTCCTCGAATACGCGTTCCAGCTCTTTCTCTCTCCCTCTTCGACTTGTTCCTTCTCACCAGCACTCCGGGCACGGACTCGCTCGTCGTCCCACGTGTGCAAAGATAAATTCCTCGTGTTTCTGCCGCGGAGCAGAGAGAAAAAATCTCTCTCGAGTTGACGCGATTAAACGGTGACGAAGAAACTTGTCGTCGCGGCGGGAAGCGGAGCCGCGCTAGCGCGGTCAGGCCTCCTCGAAACGAGTTCTCGATTCAAAGACTTCTTAAACGGGGTCCCGAGGCTCGCCCGGCTCTCTTGTTCCCCGTCTTTATTCTCTCTCCTCCCCCTCGATCGCGAGAGGGGAGGTTCCGCACGAGGCGACATTATACCGCCGCGTGGTTCCCTTTCATTCCGACCCCAAATTACTCGAGAATTTACGTAAACGAAGGAACCAGCGAACAAGTGTCTACCCCGTTCTCCACCACCACCCCCTCTCGCCTCCTTCTCTCTTTGCCCCTTACTCCCAGTCCTGACCCCCTCGTCGTACGAACACCGCTCGCCTTCCGCCATCCTCCCTCTGTTGACGGGCTCTCGGAAAGGCAAACGGCGAAGAATGGAACGGATCCAGGGTACGTACGAACCAAGGAACGAAAAAAAGGAGCGCAGAGCGAACCCCATTTACGGCACAATGGGCTCCTTTGAAGCCGAAGGTAATGAAGGTTTCGGGGTGTCTGTCTCGGTCCCTCTCCTGTGCTCCCGATTCACAACCTGACCATCCCTTACCGCACGCACAGGATACCTATATACCGGGTGTGACGAGACGCTTCCTTCCCTCTCCAGCTATATCGCTTTGACTTCGGAGCTCGACGCGAATCGTTTTTTGGAATTCCACTTACAAGAGACGATCCTGAAGTGACATCTTCGGATCTCATTGAAACTTTGGGAGGATGTAAAGTTTTGGCTCATGAGAAAAATCCGTAAAGATTCACAGTTTAACACTAGGTTCACAGAACGCGTCAAAAGTGACGCATTCAAATTAATTTGTTTAAGTATATATTCCACAAAAAATTGTCAAAAATATCACATTCCCCGTTATTTTTACAAACGTGTAAATTAGTGACCCAGTAAACCTAGTGTTAATGATCCAGAGAGGTGCAGTTTTTTGTCAGGGTGCACCTAACTGGAAATAACCGTTCCAAATGACAAAGCAACAAAATCTCAGAAGAAATCCCTGTTGAATCGAGCGACGAGCAGCGTGCCCCGACGACTGGCACGCAAGCTGGAGGAGGATCGAGCGTTTCCATCGATCTCGGATCTTCCGGCTGGTGCACGGCATCCTCGAAACGGTCGCAGGCACCGCGTTAACCCGGATGTCCCTCGGGACACGCGCAAAAAACGTCGGTGTAACGTTGGAACGGGCCGAAGGAGGAGGAGGAGGAAGCACGCGGATGTCTCTAGCTCAGAAGGATGCCTAGGTATAAGTTAGAACCAGTTCTCCCGTGGTGGATGGGCGGGGTGGGGTTGGGGGGTAGAGGGTTGTCCGCGCGTTGCGCCAGTATGAATCCCGTTGGTATGCACTGTGCGCCATAATACCCCATAAGAAATTTACCGCTCTCTAACCGGTGATGGCGTGTACATACGCCGCGCCGGCCACGAGTGCAGGTCGAAGGGAGAACGAGCAACAGGGAGAGAGAGAGGAAGGGCTACGGCGAGAGACAAAGATGCCGTAGGTACGAGCTGCAACTCAGAAAAGACCGACGTGGAAAGAGGAACGCCCGGGGAAGGGGAGAGGTTGGCAGAAGGTAAACGAAAAGGGAGAGAGAAAGAGAGAGAGAACGAAGTGGCCCTTCCTTCCGCGCACCGGGCCCCAGCAAAACGTAATTATGCTAATACGCGATTGGCTCGAAAATGTTAAATGCACGAAGCGCAGCACCGCGGGCTACCATGCCTCTCCATCCATTGGTCATCCTTCTCTGTCCATCGTCTGGCCGTTCCTCCTTCTCTACCGTCGTTTGCTCCTCTACTTTTGCTGCTGCTCCCCCCCCTACACCGGACAACCCCCTCGGCGCCCCGCACTCCGAGCGCAGATATTTATGGAATCTTCTTCATCGCGCGTTCGCTGCATTCCGCTTTGCTCGCTCGCGTCTTGTCCCGTCTCAGCCCGTCTCGACTCGTCTCGACTCGTCCCGTCCCTCCTCAGCCCGTCTCCCGTCTCTCGACTCGGTTCGGCTCGTCTCCGGGGGCCCCGGGGACCGGGAACGTTTCAATCTTCATTACCGTCGATGCCAGTGCGACTCGCACCGTGCCAAATTGCGGCCAGGTTTTGTCGCGGCTTTTCGCCGCAACGACCAGCCGATATCGCCGCGACGATCTCGCCGGAATAAATCGCTAGTCGAATCCAAAATGTACGAGCGCGTGACCTGGTATCCGGGGGCGAACCGATCGGGTACGGCCCTGCACCCCTGCACACGCGATTTCGCCCAAGAAATTGGGAATCCCGAGAAAGAGAAAGTTGCTGCCAGAAATTCCACAACAACGAAAATTCAGCCACTTCAAAGTTGTTCTTTTACAACTAGGATAAAGTCAATCCTGTTATTATTATTGCGTTTGTTGATTATCGATCGTAAAGTAGTTTATAACAAGAAGTATAGATGATGTCGGCGCAAAGGTTCGATCAGAAATAAATTATTGTTAATTATTGTTAAGAATCTACGAAGAACAATCTGATGGTTTACGGAATGATTAAAAATTTTGCAACATTTTCCTGAGTTATACTATTAAGTAAATAGATAGAGTAAGCAAATGATCCAGGTGGTGTCATCATTTAACAGAGTTCATAAATTCGAATTCTCCTTGGTGAAGTCCAGACGAAGGTATGGTGGACGATCGACGAAGAGCCGAGCCGATAGGCGAAAGACGGTGCCCCGAAATTCGCCGGTAGACGTTTATAATAATGTAATCGGCGGCAAATGAGGAAAATTGCTATAAAATTGCAGGATCGAGGATGCGACCCAGGCGGGCCTGTCGAAGAGGGAGCACCGAGGGGCGAGCAGCGGCCTCTTCCCCGTCAGAGCCAATGGCTGCCGCCACGTCAGCTGCCATTTCGATGGAAATGCGATGGATGTCCGCTATTTCGTATGATAAAATATCGCCGCAAAAACCGCCTGGCCGTCCGGGCCCGCCCCGGTATTCAGCGGTCGCGCAAAGAGAGGCCTCCTCGAAAACTTTCCGATGCTTTGACTTTACTCGTCGAACGGTTATCAATCGTTAGCCGAGAGAAAAACGAGGCCAAAACCGCCGTCTTCTAATGCAATATTTATCCGCCGTGCTACTGAAATGCCCGCGTGAACGCGCGCGGAATATTAACCCGGACACGGCCGTTTCAATTAATCGTGATCCCTGTCCCGCCTGTCGTCAATTAAACCTCGCGAGCGATCGGAGAATCGGTGAAAAACTGTGTCGAGGTACACGCGTTGCTGTCACCTGTACTCTATTCCCCACACCTCGAGCGTGTAAATCGTCGTTGCAGGTTTCTTTGCCTCTAATTGATCCTGTCGATAGTCTCGAATACCATGGCAATAGGTTAAAGAAAAAGTTCTGATGTAGAAATTCGTAAAAATTTTAAAATTGTAAAAACAAACTGCAATGCACGTCGTTTACCCTCACATTTGAAGGACTTTCGGCAATAACAGTGTCGGCAACGGGAATGCTACCTTCTCATTGATAAAAATTGAGAGGCGACACGGGTGAGTCAATTTCCCACGGGTACGAGAAAAAAGGCAGGCAAAAAGCACGTATCCTGGGTGAGAAAGATGGCCGACCCGATGCAAACAACTGCGGAGCAACGTGTCCGTCCGGCTGGTCGGCCATTGGACAGCTAAATGACACCACTTACGCTAGAACGCGACTCGAGTCGGCCGGCAAGGTATACCATAGACGACGACAACGGCGACGGGTGGTGCCGAGCTTTCACTACAATTACGGAAAATTGCGGCTCCGCTCGTAACACTTGTTTTTCAAGCGTTACGGACGGCTTATCTACCGCGACGCCGGTAATCCTGAACAATTGGAGCGAACGGTAGAATGGAGCTGCCGTTGACGTTCGGGGTGCAACGGTAACGCGATGCACCAACATCGAGGTAGAGGAGAGTGCCGAGACAATCGACTATCATCGACGTCATCTTATTAATCCTAGCTTGTGAAACTCTCAAGAATTGAAAATATCAATTCCGGTTCGATTTTCGTCGTCTACAATAAGTTATTTTTAAAACTTGCAGTATGTACCTCATTGTTGTCATGCTTGTGTCACAACCTTGAGAGTTTCCTCCTCTAACATCATTGCGAAGAGGAACATTGAATTTTAATACAGATCTACGACACCTTCGACCATGAACAACGAGCGTTATAGTTGTGGACTAGTTGCAACGGTAGTTCCATGCGTGCGACCGCAGACACATTCGACGGGTCTTTACATTAAAATCGAATTATCGCAACGCTCATCGATCTGGAGCGTGTATCATATATAAATCACAGTCGTGCCCGTCTGCATCCAAATAAGTTCGAGGGACGTTTAATTCGCGAGTCACGCGAACGTAACCGTCTTCGGTCCCAGAATAAAACAACTATTCAATAATAAAGGGAAAATCCATGGTCGCGTTGCGACATCGACCCTGTTCGTGTCGTCGTGTAACGGCGAGCAAGAACTCGTGTCTCCGAAGAAGAAGCGTACTCACCTTTTCGAGCTCGAGGAGGTGAAACCGGAGGACCTGGATCGCCTGGACCATCTGAAACGAAAAAAGGAATCGAATGAAATTCGTCGGTGGGATACAAAAGGGGACAAGCCGGATGAAGCGAGGCGAAGAGGAATCGGCTCGCCGAAGGCCGACGAGCGTAGAGGATTCGCTGGAAGAATCGGCGTCGGGAGTGTGTATCGGGGGTCTTGTCATTTGTTTCGCGCCGAGTGCCACGGCAGCGGCTCGGTGCACTCCGCGGGGATTAACGGGAATTAATTATTATTGCATCTGCACGCCGCTAATTGCGTCCCCGGATTCCGTGTTCCGACCGGAACACGATCGATGCGGCATCGATGGACCGGTTCAACGACCTCGAACCAAGAGAGAGAGGGAGAGAGCAGTCTCGAGGCTGCCCGGTTCGAGGAAGCTGTCGTAGTCGATCGCGGAACAAACGCGTACCGCGCGCGGCATAAACGCCAGAAAACCGCGCGGCCCTTCCTCTCTGCTGCTTCTCGGCGTAATTAGCGGGGCGGGACCGAGTCGTAACTTTTCTCCGAGCGTTATTTTCACGAATTCTCGCTATCTCCGCGGAATTCAGCTTCGAAGGAGCGGGAGCAGCGACGCACCACCCCTCTTTATTTCTCCGAATGCTATACTACACGACGTTTTTTCTAAACGAGAGTCACGTTCACTGTCGACGAGGCCAGGTATCGGACGTGCATACTCGACCCAGGGCCATCGGCATAATTTTCCGATACGCCGTAACGCTTAAACCCACCTCGGAGAGCCCCCGCAATCTCTCGTCGATCCACCCGTGCCCCTCTGCCCGCTCCACCCTCTCGACACAGACTCGGAGGAAACCTGGCCCCCCGACTACGGCCCCCAGTGGCAGCAGAAGCGGCGATTCAATTAGGCAAAGCGGCAATCTTAATTGTTAATTAACATTATATTTATGCAATTATGGTCCATTATGATTCCGCGCGGACGATAACGAAGCGACCGCGATGAGTGCTCCCTCAGATAGCGACTCCTCGAAAGCCCTCCGCGCGTTCTGCCTCTGCCCTCTCTCTCTCTTTCTCTCTCCAGCTCTGTTCTTCCTCCTGCGCCCTCCCTCCACCTTCGCAGGCCAGGTGAACACGCATGGAACTGGCTGGAGGTCGCTGCCAGTCGACTGACAACGAATCGAGCGCGTTTCGATACGGCACGAAGCGATAGGAACAATTCGCAATCAGCGTCTAATGGAACGGTCCCAGTCCCGCCATCTTACAACCAGGGGGAGGGGTTTCGATACAGTCTACAGCTAAAACACGTAGAGTTTTCTACCATGCCATGTGTCTGTAAGATATTCACTTTTGCACCAGTAGTGTCTCATTTAATTGTTTCCATTGTATTCGTCAATAATGCCACAATTATATGTAAGCACAATCGTTCGTTAATCGTTGTAATAATAAATGTGATTCGATTGTCATTTTGAGCAAGTTCCAAACACGTTAAGACACACACCGTCATGTTTAAGAATAACAAAACCAAAAGGACCAATCTCGACACCGAACAGGAAAACCTAAGGTCACTTTAATTCCTGAAATGCGTCGTTGACTTGTCAGGGACGCGTCGATTCTAGGTTTATGTATTCCCGTTTGAGAAACGCGCCGGGAACAGAGGTTCAGAATAGATTTCTGGTACACGGAACCAAGTCTCCGCCGCGAAGAACCCGCTACAAGAGCTATAAGAGCCTATTATCAGAATAACCAACAGTCTACAAAGAGGATGTCAACGTTGGTCGACATCAAACGATTTCAACGCAACTATCCGGACAAACAAAGGAGGACGATATAATTAGAAGCGGCTGGAAGTCGGCGTGTATCGTTCGAACCGCGAGATAAAAGCGATCCGCTGGACAATAAAGAGATCGCGCGGGTCGGGGGAGGCAGGGGCAGGGGCAGGTTGCGGATAACGAAGTGAAAAGTACCCCGGCTGTGCTACCCGGTTACGCGTCCCGTAAATATACCGGGTTCAACTGCCGCGGTGGGGTTATAAAATCGGAAGCCAATTTGGCCCGAGCTTAAACTACCTGTTAAACTGTTCGTCGCTGGTGATCTGCGAACGGGATCGATGGAATTGAATGCTTGATCTATGCGCGACCCGAAAGCTGGTACGCCGTTGTCTTCGCCGATTCTGGGTCCACGTGGTCTCGTGTACAGCGTAATATTACTGATTTAATAATTAATTAATTCTCGATCGTAATTTATCTTAATGATAGCATAAGTATTTATTCGCGCCGCGCTGGTTTGATCATTTATGGCAATGGAAAAGAAAACTGATTTACTGAGTTACTGATTTAACCCTGCTATCCTACCAGGGTTCTACATGTGTATCAATCGAAGTGGAATTGCCGGTGCTTCATAAATCCTGATATTTCATGTGTTTGAACTTGTCGTCAAGGTTAAGTTTGTCAAAGATTGTTGTCAAGGTTAACAACCTTTTTAAACGACTTTGAAGTTTGCTTTTTTTTCGAAGTTCACCGATTACGCCGAGATGGATGGACCAATCGGTACGAAACCTTTTGCATCTTGTAGAGTATGTCCTCGAGGTGGCCCCGTTATAAAATTTTTTTCATTTTTTTTTCATAACTGGAATCTATTAAACTCCTTACAGTCGCAGTGATAGTAGTACATATGTAGTAGCCTAGTCGTTAATGGAAGTCCCCTTAATTCTTCCCAGCATCTACTATTTTTTTTATCGAATAATTAAAGTTCACATTCGAGTAAGCGATCGCGCCGAGTTCAGTCTCGATTAACGAAGTTGTCGTCCGAGTGACCGGGGTTCCAGCGTACGAATTTACAGTGGCGGGGCAAGTTGTTTGGTTCGAAGCGACCGGAGACGCAATTTTTTCGTTTGCACGGGTTTCTGGGATGCGGAGGAGGCGTCGGATCGGGTCTTCGACACTTCACGGGCCCGGCGACGTCCTCGCCGGTCGAAAGAAGGGCGGCGATGTCGAAGGAACAAGGTAAAAAAAGGAGGCGCAGGCACGCCGCTGCGAAGCGAGAAGAAAGAGAAAAAGAGAAGATGCTATCGGGCCAGTAACGAACACACAACACGCAGCCCCCGAGTGCTGGTTGACGAGATGGTGCGAGAGTCGATTCGCCACGACGCTACGTGTTTCTCTGCTCTCGTTCGCCGGCCTCCGCGTACAATGTGTCCTCTATATCCCGCCGGTTTTGTTGCTCCGTCCTGGCCTGCTGCTCCGTTTCTCTCTTTCTCCCACTGTCTCTCTCTCTTTCCTTCTCCGCGTCTCGACCCGGTCCGTTATCTACTCCAGCCTACTCGATCCCCGCATTTCCTTCTCGGTTTTATTGCCGCGGATTGCTAATCGAATGCAATCGCGGATGCAACCGCGACACGTTCGCAGTGTCCTCCATTCGGACGCTTTTCGCCAGCTTCGACTGTACAGCCACACTAACCTACAAACGGCCCACGGTATTCCAATACCACCGAACACCGTCTTTTTATCAACATTCTCGATGCCACGGAAACATGATCAACCCCATGGTTTACGGTTCCCTTTGCAAACTCTCTCCGTAAAACTCACTTCATTGTTCGTCCTATCTTTACTAGCATTTAAAGCAATTCCATCAATATCGAATGGTATCGATCTCAGTTGCAGTGTTTCTATTCTAGTCCCCCAATGACTCGATGCAAAACATTGATCGTCAAAGAATATCGGAAACAGTGGGGCGTAAGTCGAGTTCTTTTTTTTACCTCATTTAACATCGCGTTTTGAATTCTTCTATGAGTATTATTTCACGACGGGACCTACAGTTTGGATTAAAGGTGGGTACCACCTTGGGCACCATATTTAGATGGCACATGGAATATTTGCAGAGGTGCCGGTGATAACTCGAGTTCTCTAGCAACAAAGATGGTCGACGCGGTATCAGTGACTCCCGAATACAGTAGTTTTCTGGTCGGAGATGAGGATTCTCGAGAAGCGGTGTAAAGAACGGAACAATATCTCCTCTATGCTCTCACGGAGTGGTTCGAGGCTGATCGCGGGCGTGTATCTGCTCGCGCTCTCTATCGCTCGCGGCCGCGCTCGATCTCTGCGGGTAGCAGCGAGGTTTTGCCACGATCGCTCATCACGTGATATTAATTAGGCTTGCGAGCGAGGCAGCCGGTTCGCCCTCGCCGGCCGCGGAGGAAGAGAAAAACTGCGAAACGCGCGAAGAAACGGGGAGATGGTGTTATTTATAAGCTGACGGGTAGGGACGACGCAGTCGGAAGCGACGCCCGACGACGAAGCGGCTCTCTGCCCCACACACGGCTCCGATCCGCTCGGATCCGCTCCGTCCCTTTTCCGCTCCGCATTTCACTGCACTGCTCCGAATCGCTCCGCAACGCGCGAGTGCCAACACACCGTGAACCCGATCCAAGCCGTGCCCGCGTATTCGATGCGTGCCCGAGATAGGCGAAGCGCGCGTACGCGCGTAAATGAGCGGCGTGTCGAGGGCCCCGGCGATTCACGGGCACTGATTTCGCCCGTTTTTGCCCGCCTTCCTGTCTCGCTCCTGTCTCTTGCGATGCCGATGCTCCCTGCCTCTTCATTCAGCCCCTCGGCCGACCGACATGCTGCCAGCGTCTCTTCGAGCACGTATAACCCCTTCGGAGAAGTTCGAACGCCAGTAGATTCGAAAGTCTCAGCGAACAGATCTGGCAGCATTCTTCGACGCCTCGCGAATTCGCGGTCTGGAGGAATTTAACCAAGATTGGCAGCCTCGGGTGTGCCTCGATATTCAAGCTCGGAGAAACATTTTTCTGACAAATCATGGAAAGTGTCTGAAAAATCGTAGTGACGTGTAGTCTACATCTCAAATTCAGCTGTTCAGGCTTTGAAATAAGCAGTATCGTTATTTTTCATCATTATTTTTAACGTCTATCATCTAGACTCCTTGTTATATTATTTTTAATCCTTAACTCGAGTGGCGCCTCTTGAGCGTCACTAAAAATTCCTGTACTAGTATTTAAAATATTGTTTACATTATCAGATATGTCAATATCTAACTAATTACTAAACATTTACGTCTTGTACGAGGTATTATATCAACTTCTCATATCTAAAATTTAAAAAATCACAGAGAATGGAAATATTCTAGGTCGGCAGTAACGTTTGATTTTCGAGTCAAAATAGCTCCGAGTGCAAAGGGTTAAATGTCTAGGACGAAACACAACTTTCCTTTTCCTCTACTATTAAAACACTTAACAGCAAACGTGGCCTCAAATAAAAAAGATGATTCACATCGGAATCGACACGTTTGGGTATGCTTACAAAGTTGCTAGAGTTTTTAAAAATTCCAATAATATTATTTTTAAAGTATGATTTCATTTTAGTTACCTTGCATTACATTGTATTATATTATCATAATAAAATAATTTAAAACGATCGGCTAGTGCAACAAAGGAGATGCGTGGATGGAAGTAAGTTTTCAAAATGATGCTCGACAAAATGAATGACTCCGGTTGTTCGTTCTTCGCCAAGAGCACTGTATCAAGAGAGTCCGCGCGGTAACACGGCACGATTGCGCATTCGCTTTTCTATTCCTCAACGTGGACGCACGTGAACGAGGGGGATAAACAATAATAGCCGTTCACAAGAAAAGGAGCGTGTAGTTATATATTTCAGCGGCAAAACGTCGCAATCAGGCGATGAATCGCTTATGACCATCGCTAAGTTCCTCTCGGACAGAAAGTTGGCCTCCGCCCAGCCGGTTGTTTCATAAGAAGACACGCTACCGATCAATCTTCGCGTATGAAATATGCCGCACGATAAAAAGATCCGCGAACAACAATGCAAGGTTAACGAACTCTGTCTCGTTACGTTTAGCTCCCCTTGGGCTTTCGATGCCGCGATCAACGCGTTTCCTCCGCGCACCCTTTCGATTTCCTCGCGGGAAAACATGTTCGATTTCTTCCACGGGAATCAACGATACAGCGGCGATCTCGAGTTTCTGCGCTCGACGCGATTCAATTAGCGGCGCTCGATCGCTCGTTTATCGGTAACAATTATTAAATCATCGGCGCGCTCCTTTCGCTCGACGGTGTCCGGGGGCTCGACAGGAGGCGGTCACCGTAATTTATTTCGCTTCTTTCGCCTCGCGCGCCAGTTATCCATATTTCTATTTAGTATCACATCGGTTCGCACCGCGTCGCTGGCAGATTTACGACGTCGTAGATCCTCGCTCGGCTGGAAATTCCGCTGAATATCCGCACGAGTCCGTCGATTTCTTTCGACTGCGATCCACGTGCTTCTTTATTTATCTATTAACCGAGACAAGCCCATCGGAAAGAAAGTGCTACGAAAGTAGTAAGTAATACTGTTGCCTCGAGGAGTGAATTCGAAGCTCGCGTAGAAAATCATTTCTGGTACATTGCGGCACTTATTGTTCGCGGTGTGCGTTATTTTGCTTGTCTATCGACTATTTGAATTATCGTTGTCATTACAGTTCCCTTTTAACGACGCCTCGATTCACTGGTCGCTTCCTCTTCGTCTCTCTCGCTCTCTGTCCCAGCAGCCACGCAGGAACGAAACGAAACACGCAGTCGGTTTCGCGCGCTTTGTCGGACACGCTCGAAGATGACGAACCTCGTTGGCGCAGATTAACGAGCGTCGTTGTCGCGATACGTAATTTACAGTCGTCTCGCGGTACGTGTTTTAATTAGATTGACGCATCGCGAGAGTAATTTGTAGCGCGATACCGCGGCTGGGTTTGCGAGATGCTGCAAAATTTTCGACGGTACCGTTCCGTCGACCGTTTCGAAGGCTGATTAGGTATTAATTTAATTTATTGCCTGCGAATACCAATTAAAACAGCCGTGGTGCGGCGTGTTTACGTGGAATGATGTATTCCCGTTAATTGGGAATTCTGATTGAAGAGAACACGGTCCGACTTCCACACCACGTCCACGAAAATCACCGAGTATATCGGCGAGGGACAGTGGCCCAACTCCCTCTCCTAATTACTTCGAACAGAGTGTCTAATTCTGATGGCTCGCGATCCGTCTCCTCGTTCTCTTTAATTCGAACAAATTACTTGGCATTGAATAAGTACCACTGTCCGCCAGATGCTTTTCGAGCGCACACGTCCAAGACTAAAACCGTCGTATCCTCTTTCTTCGCATCGGATCATTTTTAACGATCTCGAGACCGACAGCTCCGCTTAAGACTAAGGGTCCTTGTGCGCACTAAAAAATGTTTACGTTTATTGAAAGTCGCAGGAGCCAAATAGAAATTTCATCCCTCTTTTAATCATCTTGCTAAGCTGACAGTAATACACCGGTGTTCTTGAATTTTTTTATGCAACCACTGATTCAAATTGTACGTTCACCCATTTTTTTCATAAATGTATAAAATCCGAAATCTATTTACAATATTTTATGAATATATTGGTAACTAGATTATTCGATCTTCAAACTCTTCTTAATCAATGTCAGTGAATAGAATGTTTAGTCGATTGAAATTTGTATTAAATTGTATTAATAATAATACAATATAAAGGCAAAGTGTTAATGAACCTTTTACAAAAATATCTATTATATTTATTTTTATTATATTATATATGTTATATTGTAGTTATATACATATATAACAGATATAATTATAATTATTAGAGGGGGGATCGCCAATATTAAATTATCTTTTTGTAAACCGGAAAATAAATTATATCTTATATTTATTTAAATATAGAAGCGTTATTTTCAATTGTTTCGAATCGGAAAACTCAGGAGACCGAACGGTTCGTATCAGAAGACCGCGAGATACGACGTTATAGCGGTCTGGCTAGAATCCGGCAGAAATTCGGTTCCCGAGGCGAATCGCGTGACACTTCGTAGCTCTCAGTAGCTCGCAACACCGGCTGCAAGCTTCTCCGGTCCACTGTGGTACGTGTGCACGAGCGGCGACTCTAATGAATGGTCGTTAATTGTATCAATTATTAACGAGGGACATCGCGCGGACGCCGCGACCACTCTTATCGATGTCCAGTGATTTACGAGCCGGGGAACCATCGGCCTCCTCGTCCCTTCTCTCCTCTTCCTCCTGCACCTTCGACGGCCTCCTTTCTCGTTCGAACGATTCCCGAGACTCCTCTCGCCGAATCGCGGCCACTCGACGTCCGACCGCTTCATTATCGACGTCGCCTCGTGTCGAAAATACCGCGCGACGCCTCGCCACCGGCGTCGTCTTCGCCTCCGCGGTAATTAATTTCCAACCACCGATCCCTCGAACCACTGTCACGATCGCGTGTGACTTATTCATTGCCCATTTGCTCCGACATACTCTGGCGCACAAAAGTGTTCCAAAGCTCTTTAAAACAGTGCCATTTTATATAAAAACATATCCAACGCATTAGAAACCGGAACAAAATATCTGATTGTTTTTAGCCACTGGAAATTTTGGTTTACTAAAAGACGCGTACCAAAGATTTTGGGAAAATGGAAATTGGTTAGGTGTGCTTATTGTTCTAGGCTTTAAAGTTAGAATCGTTCTGGAATACTTCCTATAGATACATACTGGAACGAAAGAAATTCGAGAGTTCAAGTTGCCTGCGGGGGTTAAATTACCGAGAGGGGTGTTCTTTGAAATTAATTGAAAGCATGTATGCAAATAGTTTTCGCATCGACGACGTCGCTCCGTGAAATTCGTCGGAGAAACGTCGTTTCTGCGGGTGACATTTAATAAACAATTAAGAAGAGGTTCGAATGGAAAAGCCCGGGTCTAGGGGGAAGGCGGGCGGGCGAAATAGGTGGAACCGTTGGCAGGACAAATGGCCGTCCTCGAGTGCGGTGCCACGATGGTACTTTCCCGTTGGAACGAAGGGACATCGCTTTCCTCTGTGTATATAGAAGAAAAAGGTTGAAGAACCCGCGCGTACACGGTAGCTGAGAGCGTTGTGCAAGCAAAGGGACGGTTTATCTACGACCCTCCGGCACGTTCGCCAGCGCCAAGACACTCGAGGCGACAATATTTAAATATTGTTAAGCCGCGCGATACTCTCTCGCGTCGACAAACACGAGCGCGGCACTCCTCTCGCCCATTTCACGGTGCTGCACGGCCCGGTGTCGAATATCGATGCCACGGAACGCGTTTTCGTTTGACCGAGGACGTGTTTTGCACTCGAGCGCCGCTCCCCGGCCGAGAAACAACGACTCACCGTGTACGAAAACAAACTGGACAAACTTTGGCAAACAGTGGCAAACGATCGAAGAGCGCATCGAGACTCGGCTGAATTCCATTATCCTTTTTATTCGTTCAGAAAGCATACGGAAAGTTTTCGAATCCGCCAATGAGTATCCGCGAAGTTCTATATGTATCGCTGCACTGGCTACTTTCGTCACAGTTACAATCTCGTAGATTATTTTATCGAAGCCATTTCACCGGTAACGGTCGCATTATGTGTGGTAAATTAAAATAAAAGTTTCATTAACGCTTGTCTAAATTTTCCGTCCGTAACGCATTTGCATATGTTATGCGTACGTGCATTTCGCAGTTTGTTAACAGACGGCAGATCTCTGTGCGTTTATCGGCCATGAAAGTTTTCAGGGAACTGTAAAGTACAAGCTGGAATAAAATTTCACACTCGTTTGAGTTAGTGGTGATTTACGGTGCCATTACAGCGGGATATAAAAACGTTACACCGCTTTTTCGAAATTAAAAAGAAGTACAAGTATGCGGAGAGTATTCGAACCGTTTCTAGCGCTGATTTCACCGAGATCATGTGTTAAAAATAAATGAACTTCTTCGTGAATAGATATTATAAACGCTTTTGAGAAGACGTGGAATGTTTCATAGCGTCCCGGAAAACTTGAAAGATGTGGCGGCTGTAGATCTAAGCACCTTTGGTTTACGGTAGTACCTCGGAATAATAAGTACCCTCGGAATTTAAAAGGTTAATAAAGCAACGTTGATAACTCTTGAAACGTTTATACGTGCAGCGGTAGTTTAGCTAGCATTTTACTGCGACCAACATTCAAATAGCTGGACGCTAGCTTGACCCAGAGTCAACCCTATTCTCTAACCCTCTAGCTCTAATTTTTATTGCGAATGTAAAACAGTTCGTATAGCATGACGATAAAAAATATCCTCTACATAATTGAATTCTTGATTTTCCGGTAGAGAAAAGCTTTTCATGTAAAAAGTAATGGTTGATCGTTAGGAAGAAGAAGCTAGCAACATCACGCATTCAAAGGGATTTATATTTTTCTGAAAATTATGTTTTAATTTTTTCTTAATATTTATCCTTTAATCCTCGTACGCTTCTAAAAAATAGCTGCATAAAGGAGACTAGGATATCAATTCACCCATTTATATTTTACGCGTTAAATCAAACATTATGTTTCATTTATAGCGTCACATTTTAAAGAAATACATCTCACGATGTGGACATAAAAAGATGAATAATCTTACAGGAACGTATGAGGGTTAAATAACACACAAACAAAAACTGACATGAAAAGATTCATGCAACGAAGAGCTTTCGTTCCGCCACAACTAATGTTCGTCAAAAATCTAAGTGGTGATTTCAAGTGGGCCGCCCTGTATACAAAAATATGTATCTCCAGTCGTGAAAAGAAGGAACGGACTCGGTACCTACCACTTCACTACCTGATATCCCTGCTTCGTTACAAGTAGTTCGCAATAGCCCGAGTCGCTCGACGAAGAAAACAAATGAGGCTATCGAGTGTGACTGGAACGGAGCGACGCGGTTACGATGTCCCGCTGTCCCTCCAGGACCTATAATCCCTGTTAAGAGTCCCGGAGACCTCTCGCTGTCCCTCTGTCGAAATTTGTGCCGCCAACTCGTGGACAAAGAACACAAAAACGTTTATTCGAGTCTATCTAGCTATGGCTGCCATAAAACGGTGAAAGGACTGTCACTTTCCTTCTCATAAAGTTTTTCCATTGGACACTTGAATTTTGAAAAAGTTGTATACCGATGAAAGTAAGTTGTATGGTAACGGTGTTAGAGTCCCCTTAGGGTTTCAAATTTATTTACTAAAGTCCTATTATAATATTATCAATAGTATATTCTAAATATAAAATAATTTCAGCCTATTTCAGTCTAATTCTCAACGGTACTTGCCGTTTATTACGGTTCCGAACCACCTTTTGCCAACGTCAAAAGCACCGAGGGTTCACTTCCCAGGTTTTTACCAGGCGGTGACTCATCCAAGGCCATTCACGTTCCACATTGTTTAACTTTGGTGATCGAATAAGAATCGGTGCTTTCAACGGGACTACGATCGTTGGTGAAGAAGTTGTATACAGGGTGTCCCAAAATTCCCTCAGCATCCGGAAATGGGAGATTTCCTTTACAAAAATATCATCTGAAGCTTCGTTGAGGAGGTATTAACGAAACACGGACCAATCCAGAGGTCGCGCTCTGAATTAATCCGTCTTTTTCGTTAATAACTCCTTAACGAAGCCTCAGATGACATTTTCGTAAAGGAAAATCTTGCTTGAAATGATCTCAGCATTCTCCCATTTCCGGATGCTGAGGGAATTTCGAGACACCCTGTATATACAACCAATATGTTACGCAAAATTTCCACGTTTCTTTTTCTCCAATATAGGCACACTGGTCTAAAGGTTGATAATTCGATAAAGTACGACTGGGTGGTGAAAAGGAACGTTCCACGGAGGAGGACAACGTCCGCGCGGCTATGAGAGCTGCAGGAGGGTTCGCTGCCTCATTCGCGCGCGTACCGAAGTATTAAGATGATAGTGCGGGCTGGCACGGGCCATCGAAACGGTGGACCGCTGTCTTAATAGCCAGAGATTTATAGTCCCGACGAGTCGACGCAACGTCACCGGCAAACGAGGAGAGCGAGAGAGACAAAGAAGCAATGGAAAAAGACGGAAATACAGCCCTAGCCCACCGTAACCTAACCCAACCGAGAGTAGAAAGAACGGCTGCGAGGTGTACGTATATGCGTGGATCTATATGCGTTTTTGTATGTATAGGGACGAGAAACGCGGGGCAGAAACACGAGGAGGTCCGTCGGGGACGGGGAAAGGACTTGCGCCACCGCAACGGTCCCAAACAGAAACGGACAGAAGAAAGCGGAGACGAGGAAAAAGGAGAAAATCGAGAAAAGGGAGGAAAGAAGTTATCGCGCCTACTCTGGGTGGTCCGGTGAGGGAGAACGGGGATCTGGCCGAGAAAGAATTTTAATTTGGCGTACTTGAAGATCGGAAATGGCCGCCCGACCACGCTGTTTGCTTTAATCATTTTTCCTGTTAACGCAAACATTGCCTCGAGACAGATTTCCTGGTAGTTCTCGAGGCCTGAGCTTTTTCTACTACCCACGGTAGTCGGTAAACAATTAAACCACCTAACACGATTTCATAATAGGCAAACTCGTGCTTATTAAACTGGGAATATAATCGATGGATTCTTTCAAAATCGCCGGAAAACTTTAAATGTAAAAGGAGCAATTAAACCTTTGCACTGAAAGATATTTTAACATTATTTTCATTTATATCACTAGGTTACTTATTGAATTTCCCTTCAATGCACCTTTGCAGTAGCAATAAATTTTTATTTCTTTAAAAATGTCTTAAACAATTTTAATGGCACCGGTGGCTAATCCGAGAGATAGTTGCAAGCTAATTTGTACGTCGAAAGAATTGGAAATTTCAAACGATCGGTTATGAGTCAGCAGATACTAAATATAGGAATGAATAACTGGAATAGTAATCGAGAATAATTGCATAGAAAATACAGAGATAATTCTACATGTAATTAATATTTTGAGTTATCGATCGTTCCCAAAGCACGTGTCGAAACGAAATTGAAAACTCGCGTCAAAAGGCGGTCAGTGATCTGCGGTAGAGGTGATCGTCTGCTCGGGCTACCGTTTTTTCGTCGATTTCGCAAATTTTCAATTTCCCATTCGTACAGATTAGAGCGTAGAGATACGCGGCGTTCGCCCGCGCGCGCTGCTCCCGGCGTTTGCTCGTCCAGCCGGGCAATTACGTTAATCGGCGCTTGATTTACGATAACCGTACCGGAATATGTGTAACGAGCCACGCGCGGTCGCTGCTCGGACGGAGGGAACACCTGCGTTTTTCGAAATATTTTTGGCCGCATTAACGGGCCTAACGAGGGCCGGCGACAACCCGAAAAAGAAGAACCACGACCGACGAAACCACGGGGCGAGACCCTTCCATCTTTGTTTTTCGTCGTGGCGCTTTTTGGGAATGCGTCGCGAACGTGAAAGGAAACGCGACACGTCGTTGACGGTCTCCGGATCAGTTTTGCTTCGCACATTTTCTATAATTTATTATCGTGTTTAACAGAAATTCTTCTTACTCTGAACTTACAAAAATTACTAAACTCTTACCAAATTACGATCTCGAACATTCACAAGAAATAATTAATTAACTAGTTATCGATCGTAATTTATTTTTAGAAAATGATGAATTTTTTATTCGTGGCGCGTATTAAAACATTTTAATAGTTAATGTGTAGAAAAATGATCTAACCTCTGCGCCGCGAATAAAAAATTCATAATATTCACAAGAAACATGATTTTCTTCGAAGATAAATATTATTTTTTAGAGAATTTATAGAAAATACAGAACAACATGTTTGGTTTTATTCCATGTATCCTGGAAGTAGAACAGTTTTTTAAGAAACGAATAAGAGAAATCTCATTACGTGAAAATGTTAGTCGCAATATCTCCGACCAGTTACAAAGCCTTCAATGCTAATTCAGATTAGTTTTTTTAAAGAAGACAGATGGCATACGTGAATAAGATGAAGCTCTTATTTATCACGAAGAAGTGACGATTGAGGATGTATTCATCTTCAATAAATTCTTATTCCTTTGTGTATACACATTACAAAAATATAACAAACAAATTTCCTGGGATACGGAAATGGTGAAAAACGAGGGCGTAGGACGATCAGCGTCCCCGAAAAGCGCCCTCGATCGCGGGAACGATCTAGCACGGTTATCTCGTTCGAGTCGCGCAATGTCCAACTTTTTTCTCGGGTTTCTGTTTTTCCTCGTGTGGTCGTGCCCGCGTTGCGGAAAAACGGCGGAGCTCGTTCGCTCGGGAGATTTGCATGCGTCTAAGGCCGAGGAGCGCATTTTTCACGGCTCGGGCACGGAGCGCCGGCACACCGGGAATTCATTTTTCAACGTCACCGGGACGAAGGTAAACAACGCACGGAAAAATATGTCGGCGGGGCAAATCGGCACCGTGATCGCTTATCTGCCGTTATCAAGCGGCCGGGCTCGTGCACGATCGACCGGAATTTAATCAACGCCGGCAGCCACGCTCACGTCGAAATTAGACGGGTCTGACTTGAAATGGCTTTCGCAGGGAAGTCTCGCTGCGATGGGATCAACTACGAAAATACACTCGGAATAATTAAACGAGCAAGTTGTTATTAGTCGCGTAAAGCAACCTCGACGAAACTCATGACACGATCCATCTGATCGCCGGTGTTTACAGGTCTCGTTCCGGTGCGCAATTTAATTTTCGCTACAATAGAGTCGGCGTCAAAATTACTTTATTACAGCGATCAATTAGTCGCATTATGATCTCCAGACAGTATTATGTAGGCGTGGATCGCCGATTTAATATAACGAATAGACTTTATACTGGGACGAGTAACGATCCGGGAAGACGAACGCGAGCAGAATAAACAAAGGAAGATCGGTTTATTACATTACGTATTCTCATGCAGATGGCGCGAATACAAAATAAAATTCGAATAATAAAATAAAGTATAAAAATGGTATCGTGCTATTTCATATTCGAGTCCAACTCATCGTGAATTTGCATTAGGGTGAATTGAATCTGTGAGAAGATGAACTTTTTTTTATTATTATTTAACGTCGCTCTTTGAATTCTTATGTGAGAATTATTTCGCGACGAGACCTACAGTTTAGAATAAAGGTGGGTTCCGAACCACCTTGGACACCACAGTATTTAGATGAAGAAGATGAACTGGGTCTGTGTAAGGGTTACTTTGAAGAGGAGGTCCGAGTGTCTTGGCAACATGGAGGACGGAGGCATCTTGCGTCACAAAGTTGCGAGAAGCCCCGTTCCTCGTCGCCAAGAAGACCGGTATAATGGACCACCAGCGTGGAAGCGTTCGCCAGGCCCTCGGTTACGTTATACTTTACACATGCTTCTCCCACCTCGTCCTCGGGACGCTTCTTTTTCTCCCGACTTGTCGAAGAGTCCCCAGGACGGGCGCCTCCTACGATCCCGCGGACGGCTTTTTATTTCTAATTCGCGAGAAGCGAGTTCCAAACGAACATGGACGGTCGCGAGTGCAGAATGCGACCGTCGCGACGCGTGGGCGTCGAGATTTTCGGCGAAGGTAGATGCGTCGAATAGAAGGGGACACCATAAGCGTCTTCGGTGACTTCGATCATTCTACGTAACAGCGTGTTCGATAGCGTCTAATTTACTACGGTCGTAACGAGGCAGTGGACGACTTTGTAAATTTACGATCCCAGACGTTAATTTATAGAAAATAGAACTAGGAAGAATTTTAGTGGCCGTACTAAAAGTTTTATCGCGATCGTTTCCATATACATAAAACGGCGAACTACATAGAAATCTTTGTTTTACCGCATTCGCGGCAAGCAGCAGACGTGACTCCATAAACTTTCACAATCTAAATACAACCGGCTAAAGAGCCATTCGAGAACCGAGTGAAAACGCGGAGATTCGGAAGAAAGTAATTGTCGATTACGGGTAATAACGGAGAATACGCGATTAATCCGGGAGATCGATATGCGCGAGGAAAGGGCGTGGGATGCATTAAACATTCCTTCAATTATTCTTCGAACCGATGGTTTCCGGCCTGGATCTTTTATGCATACGCCCGCTACCGTCGGATTTATGAATTAGTCACGGGCTGTATCGATCTCGTACTTATTAATCGAGACTTTGTTCACGCCGAAGATCAAAGTTGTATATGGAATTTCTGGATTCAATGTCGGAAGTCCTTGGAAACTGTCGAAATTAGTCAGTTAGCAGAAAGTGGTGTTTTATACGATTTATTTGGAAACCGAGCAAAAACTTTCCTCCACTTATATTCGTTTGTGAAGACGGTATTATATTCTTGTAGAAAGTAATTTTAACGCGTTCACCGGCGAACCAACAACCATAAAAATACCATAAAAACCGCCATAGTTTATTCAATAGCTCTCGCACTGAAAAGTCGAGATTTAGTATGGTCATTTCACAAATAAAATGAAATTATATTTTGCATAAAGATCTACAGTCTAGAAATTATATAGGTGTGTTAAATAGACTGCTTTGATTTTAACCAATTTTTAGGATCGTTGTAAGTTATAATTTCTTTTGGCAATTGATTAAGATACTCTTTGGTCACTTCAATGAATTTCACCATATTTTGAGGAACTATTTCGGAGGTTCTGTACGTTCGAACAATACAATAAAAAAGAAATCCAATTGTTCTACCCGTTTACATGACAGTCCACTTAAAAACGATACAGTCCAGGAAACTGTGGTTGACGACCTAATAATCGGCGCATGGTGTTGGGCCAGGGGGGCCGAGCGAGCGGCAGAAAGCGAGAAAGGTTCGGTCGGGAGGGCAGGAAACACTAGAAGCCTCTTTTTCACCGGCAAGTAAAGCTATACCCTCTCGTTTTGTTTCGTATCTGCTCCATTTCCATGAATAAACTCCGTGTCCCGGCGAGCGGACGGACGGTGGAGTGCTCGTTGCAACCTTGCGTCGAACAGCGAGGGTCCAATAAAACCCACAAAACGCATCCTGCTCTCGGAGCCGGTATACCCGGAGCGCAGCCCCGGTATAGTAACGGTACCCTGGAAGCCAAGGATACCCGAAGAGAGCCGCGCCAGAGAGAGGATCTCTGCGAACGAAACCTTTTCTCTTTGCCTGGTCCCCCGTGCCTCACTGTCAGCTCCGTGTGCCCCCATAGCCCCCTGCCAACCCCCTTTTTGCATCGCGTGTTCTACTCGGTGCACGCGTGTCGCCTCTCGTACACGTTCGACGTGCGATTAGCGCGACCGTGTTCGCGCGCGGGTTCCCAGGCCTGGATTCGTTCACGGCGAATTATCCGGCCGATTATTGCAATTTTGTTGCAAACCCTCTCGACCCGTTCCTCGAAAATCTGGCTCTCTCTATTGGCTTTCTCTCTCTCTCCTTCTCCTGGGATTATTATACGCTCGGCATAGGTATACTTGCTCGTCGAACGATTTCCGTGACGACTCTCTACTCCGCCTCGTCCTCCTTCACGCAGACCAACCGGAGTCGTCGATCGTCGAACGATCGAGACGCCGCGCACCGGGACCTACCGTGATCCATGTGATTGCGCGGTCTAACGAGGGCGTAAAACCCCGTAACGAGTTTCGTGACAGAACGACCGTTGCGAGACCGCGACTTACGTGAATTCTGGGTAAACCCCGCGGAGGTTCACGTGCGGAAAATTGATGTCGACCAGAACGAATTCCGGAGAACTCTGAACCGTTCGACGATGGACGCGAAGGCGAATTCAGACTTTTCGCTTCGAAGTCACTGCCATTCATCCGCAATGAACGATGTAGTGGAGACGGGAGAAAGTTGATACATTTTTCAAATTTTCTGCAATTTTTGTTTGATTCAATCTTTCTCTCCCTCTCTCTTTATTGTAAGCACAACTTTGAGAACAATATCAATTTGCTCCACCGAGCAGTGCAAGCGTACACCCTGTGGCAAAATGTTTCCGATGGGGGGCATTGAAACGGAGTTTAGTAATAATTTATATTTCTAAATTGTATCAATGGCTCCGATCGGAAACATTGTGCCACGGGGTGTACTGGTACTATAACATGTTAGAATATTAAGGTCCTGCAGGATAAATTGAAGGGAAGGTATTGCAGAACACAGATATTTAATAACTTTCCGAAAATGTGGTATTTGAATCTAGAAAGATGTGCGTACAAAAATATCATGACGCCTCTACATGAGCATTGTGTCAACAGGCTAATCGACTTAATCGCTTTGATACATTTGAAACTATTTTCAACGGTAAAGAAAATTTCAATCGCGATTTCAATCCTAACGGAACAACGAAACGGCAGTGACAAGTCCAAACCTATAAATACTCGGAAACACCCGCGACGTATATTGAAAATAAAGAAGCGTAAATTCGTCTGTCAACGGATACCATCTTCTGTTCCAAAAAAAATCGTACTGAGAATTCTTAAGGCATCGTTTTAAAGGAATAGTTTGGGTCTACGAATCCTCGGTGAGGCGTGTCAATTAAAACACGTATCATAGAAACACCTGGCTTCTTCTCTTCATGCAAAATGATGCACAAGTCTTAGAACAAAAATAAAAAGGGATTCTGAAGATAGAGGATTCACACTTAAAAATGAGCCTAGGAGTATTCCCATACGACCACTTCTAACGAAGTTATAATAGCTTGGATATTAACCATTTCGGCTATTTTGGAACATGCTGAAGATGTACACAAGTAATTTTTGAAAATAGGTAGACAGACTGTGTCCGTACGATACAGCACGATTTTATTTTGAGGATGTTTGTGTCAGCGTCGAGACGAATCACGCCGGAAGAGGTTACTTCTCTGTTTCGAGAGGATTCGCATGGTACGAACGCCGACAGCCGAGTGCACCCTCCTGGTAATAATTATTCTCGAAACGCAAGAGCGGCAATTAGCATCTCATTGGTTCATTTCTCGCTTATGCTAATGTTACGAAAGCGCGTGTTATAATCCCCGCGTGTGCTAAGGCCCTCAAACGGGGCCGGGTAAACCCTCGACGTGGTCCATCGGCAAAAGCAACCGTGTAGCCATCTTTCCTTCCCTCGTTTAGTTTACGACGTCTCCGAAGAAACCGGGGAGACGTTTTGTTCGCCCACTGCCACTGACGCGTTCACCGATGTCTTCGTGCGGTACGTTTAAACGGTCAAATGGAAACGCATTATCACTGTTATCGTCAGTTTATTTCGACTCTCCGATGCTTCTAGATCATCGAATTGTAGTATCCAAAAATAATGAAAACTAATTTTATTTTAATGGTTTCGTTACACGTCTTTAATGTCGAACCGTGTTCTGTCTGAATATGCTGTCGTCGTGACGACACATCAATCACGGCGAGCCGTTCAATGTTTTTAACAGTAGAGCGCAGGTTTGCCATAGAATAATGATTTGACATAGAATATTCCTAAAGAATTAACACTACATCTGTATTCTAGTTTTCCTAACTACAGTGAATATATTAAAACGGGAACTGCACGATCTAAGAAAAACGAATATCCCCACCATTGCGAGGCGTATCACGGGAGGGGCGAAGAATATACATTAAGAAATTGCCACAAGGCCGGCCTTTGGTTGTTGATCCTTGAATCAACCAACAAATCAAAAGGTTACTATTAATAAAATTCGAAAGTCTATGAAAAATTTGCTTGAACCGCGTCCAAAATGGCGTGCACTTATGGCAAATGGGAGATTGAGAAGCATCGGTTAAGTTCGCCGCGAAAGAAAGAGCCGAAAAAGGTCCCCTAGAAAACAGAACATTATCGTTCCATCGTAGCGTCCCAGATAAGATCCGCGCGCCAACGGAAAACACGGATTCCACCGAAGAATGGAGCGCTTTCTCCGCAAGCTGAAAAGACTTCGCCCTCGGCGGCCAAGGAGGATTCTTCTCGGTTTTAACCCCGGGGAAACCCTTGACCTTCGTCGAATTGAGAGAAGGAGGCGCTTGCTACACGAGAGTTTACCTCGTCCGCCATTGTACGAGCGTCTCTTTCGGCGTGGAACAGCTCCGACCCTGTTCTGCTTGTTCTTGCTGAAGGTTGAAGGCACCACTAAGTAATTCGCTTTTGCATGTCGAAGATTCCAATCCAACTCTTAAAGGGTTTAAAACGAGTGATGGAAAACTTTTTGCCAGACGCGGTACCTTTGTGTGACCACAATGAAGTGACCACAGCGCGCCAATAACATTCAAATATTTATAAATAACTGTCGATCGAAAGAAAGGAAAAGTCACAATGAAGTTCGTCTTACGGAAGAGAGTGGCAGAAAATTCGTTCGAAATAACGAAGCCAATCGATTCAACGACCGATTAAGCCAGGAATCACACGATTCTTAGTCGAGCGACAATAAGGGAAGCGTATTGAACGCGCAACAGTTACCATTCGAGGGAACCCCCTATTTCGCGAAATTCTACGGCCCCTTGGGTCCCTAAAAGGCAGCTGCTCCGAATTCTTCAATACACCTCATCTTGCAGTGGTCTGGGAATCCGTATTTCGTGCTCAAAATAATTTAAGTGTTATTTCAAGGTTTCTTTGACAAGACGAATTCGATCAAAATATTAGAAAAATTGAGCTTTGACCACGTTTTCCCAGACTACTATGCGTCGCCTCGATGCAGAACCGTGACCAAGGTCCTCCCTGAAATCATCTACCTATGCAATATCCGAGAACGGTAGGGGCCTCGTCATATCCTCGGAAGACTTCCGGAACGCCCGGCAATCTCGGCTTTCCCATTCCGCGAAATTATCGGCAAAAAGCTCGGTTCGATCGACGGCCATTCGAGATAGGTATCCCGGCGGGAAAAGAAACGCCGCGCTCCGCCGGTGGCGAACGCAGAGTGAAAGAGCTGTTCGGCAAAGGGGTGAGGAAAGGAGGAGCGAGGGGAGGGCAACGAGATGGCGAAGGGAGAAAGAATCGAGGAAGAAGGGCGAGCCGAGCAAAAACCGCGAACGTTACGTGCCTGTTCTTTACGATAGAAGCTCATTGCTCGTAGATTGCGATTTGCCACGGACGTAATGAAGCCACGCCAGCTTCTGGCGGTGCGGCGCGCGGCTCGGTGGAGTTCGCAGGGCTCGCCGAGCACTCCTGCGGCACCGTGATTGCGATTTTTGATTCGAGATATACCTCCCCGCAGCGCTGGCATAGCTTTCTCGGATGTCCGTAAATTTCCCGGCGGATTAGATTCCGCGCCGTTGCTTTTTCCACCTGATCCTCTCTCCCTCTATCTTCCCAGCAAAGGGGGGTTCTCGCGCGTCGATGGAGAACGAACCAAAGACATTTGAAATGCGTTTCGGAAAGTTTCCAGGCAAGGAGGTGGGGGCAAGCCGTTATCCAGTAATTGCTACGGGTATTGTCGGAGGCGTGTATTTATGCAGGCGTAATTTGGATCGCGAGGAAACGTTTATTAAAAGCGGCCGCGCCGGCACGAAACGCTTTGAATTATCGCGCTCTCCTAGCAACAGGTGTAATGATAGCGACCGTAACTGGATCAATGATGGCCGACGGTAATAACTCATTTACAGACCGGTCGTTTTGTTTCGGAAACCGCCGGCCAACAGACTCGGAATCCCGGACCAAGGAAATCGTCTCGATCGAGAGTCGGAAGCACCAACTGCGAATTCGGTTTTACTCGAAGAAGAGACGTTCCTCTCGTCGTTCGAAATACGAAGAATGCGCGTTAAAACTCTCTCCAGACTGCTTACAGTGTGCGTAGCGACTATGCATGAGCTGATGTCGATCTAAACGTGTAACCATTACACATAATGAACTGAAACTACGAAATAATAAAACGCCAATTAGCGGATAATTTATGCGCAGAAAATTCGTGCTCATCCTTTCGTAAAACATCTCTGTAGACTTCTCTAATGAGTCTCACGAAATTGCGCGATCGTTTTTTCATTCTGCACGACGCGGCCAACGGTTAACCCTCGTACGTTCCTCAGGTTGAAAATTCGGTTATCCAATATTTCCATGTATAGTAAAATTATTTATCCTTTTATGTCTACGTCGTCGTATTTCTTTAAAATGTGACGCTATAAATGAAACATAATATGTTGATTTAACGTGTAAAATAAAAATTAGTGAATTGTTATCCTGGTCTCTTATATGCAGCCATTTCTGAGGAGCGTACGAGGGTTAAACAATGATATTATAAGGATAAACAATGATAATAAATATTTTCACGTACTGTAAAATTATTTATCCTTTTATATCTACGTGGTCAGATGTGTTTCTTTGAAATGTGATGCTATAAATGAAACGTAATATGTTCATTTAATGTGTAAAATAAAAATGGGTGAATTGTTATCCTGGTCTCTTATATTCAGCTATTTCTGAGGATCGTACGAGGGTTAAACAATGATATTATTGGTTCCGAGAGTACAGCGGTGGATCGAAGTTCCGTGAAAAACTTTTCCGCTTCGTTCGGCGTATCTTTTTCAAATGCAGATGACAGATCACGCGTCTCGCCAGGACATCGATGCCGTATTTAATGTTGCGGACGCATAATAGTCCGCTGCATAGCAACCGCGCGAAGCTCTTCTCGCATCTCTGACGCGATGTCCTCGCCGAACACCGTTTTCCGGTTTTTCGTTTCCCGGTATTTTCGCTCCTTTTTTTTATTTTGATGCTTCCCTTTTTTTCATTCGTTGTTTCAACAGATCGAGACCGACCGACAGTTCTGACGAGAGAGAGAGAAAGAGAGGGAGGGTGGGAGAACACGCGCATAGTAGATGCGAGTCGGGGTACACCTTTCCCTGGATGTTTGCGCGCGGACCAATGCCGTCATGACAGCTCAGATAACGGGCGTGACATTTTGAAAAATTGAGGGCAACGATGCGAACAACGTCAACGAAATGCATCCCCGTCGTCCGTTTTCCTTCTCCCTTCGCGCTACCGTTCCCGCGCGCCCCACCGACCAACGGAAAACGAAACGTCCGTACACCGGTTCACCATTAACACACCCCGATACATCCAATTTTGAATTATAGTCGGCGTCGAAAATTTCCCTGACCCCTCCCACCGCTGCATCCTAAAATCTCGGCGCTCAAAATTTATATGAATATCATTAGCGCCGCGTCGTGCAAGGTGTCTTGTAACTGTGCCCAATTGCAACTCGGTTATATTATTGTAAATAAAGAATGATTAAACAAGAAACGTTTACAGAAGTGCACCGGTGCAAAGTGCATCTTCAAATTCTAGGAAACGAACGTCACCCCTATTGACTGTTCTTCTGCAATCTTTCCATCGCGTCGTACAAGGTGTCTTGTAACTGTGTCCAATTGCAACTCGGTTATATTATTGTAAATAAAGAATGATTAAACAAGAAACGTTTACAGAAGTGCACCGGTGCAAAGTGCATCTTCAAATTCTAGGAAACGAACGTCACCCCTATTGACTGTTCTTCTGCAATCTTTCCATCGCGTCGTACAAGGTGTCTTGTAACTGTGCCCAATTGCAACTCGGTTA
The DNA here is from genome assembly GCA_028455595.1 of Lasioglossum vierecki. NCBI lineage: Eukaryota > Metazoa > Arthropoda > Insecta > Hymenoptera > Halictidae > Lasioglossum > Lasioglossum vierecki. The sequence continues at coordinate 7,220,125 of CM052342.1, forward strand.
TTATTGTAAATAAAAAACAATTATACAAGAAACGTTTGCAGAAGTGCATCGGTACAAAGTGCATCTTCAAATTCTAGGACACAAACGTCACCCTTAATGATCTATTCTTCTGCAATCCATTTAGATATATTGTACGAGGTAGAAATGTTATTGCAAAGCATAGTTCCGTCTAGGTGACCGTTTTCATATTATTCAGCAGTTGGTAGAAGCCTGATAATTGTCTCTGGGCAGGATAAGGAACGGTAATGGGGCAAAGGTGCGCGGTCCAACTGACAAGAACAAAAGCTTCCTCGGAAGAAGCCGGTAATGGTGGATCGACATTGAGCGAGGCGTAGGATCGATGGGCACGTCCTTGTCCGACAAGGAATACACCCGAGTTATTTAAAAAGCCCACTATCCGTTATCTCGATCGGAGAACGCGGAGACTCGCTTTGAAATATTTCTTCCTCCGGTGTTTCGAAGGTCTGCCACACGAATGGCCGCCGAGAGGAAACAAAGCCGCGTTGCTCGGCGGCGCGGCGTTTCTTTCGTCTAATTACCGGGATGTCGTTTTGCATACCGCTCTACGCGAGCGTTGAAATCACCGGGTCAGTCACGGCGACTGAGCCCACGATGAGAATCATTAGCGGTGATCGATCTGCATCGTTTTTCACGTTGATTCGCATAAGAAAAAAGGTTATTGTATATACAGAATTAATTGTATGTTTAAATAAGAAGATAATGTCTCGATAGCCTGGATACGTCGAAAGTTTTAGTTAAAATGTTTCACGATTAAGACTCTTAACGAGCCCCGTTCGAAACCCGCCTCCACCCATCGTCCGAACAATTTCCTCGAGTTTTCTTTCACGCAAACACACAAAGCAAACGCGGCGTAACGCTACCGTCGGATTATACGAACGAATCTAAATTACATAAAATTTCCTCTGTCCGCGGGAGTATCGTTTCATTCATCTAAATCCCGCGGAGCGCAGCCACGGAAACAATGTTTCGCATACATGAAAGCGTCTGGTCTGATTTTCCGGCGCGTCTTCCCGCAATTTCCGCCGACAATTAAACGCTTCCCGTCTCGAGGCGGCGATCCGAGACAGCTTTTCTATCGTCATTCTTGAAAACGGGCTCGCGAGCACGCCGGGTGGCCGAACGTATTCCGGCGCGCGGCGATCATCAGATAAAATTGAATGATTAGACGCGAACGAGTCGGGCGCGCGTTTCGCGAGCAGGAGGAGCGGAGAGGAAGGGGAGGAGAAATGAAAATGATCGCTGGGTAAGTAAACCGTAGGGCGAAAGGGGGCGAGTCAAAGAGTTCGAAGGATTGATGTTTTGCGACAACAGCCGCAAATAAGGAAACACTCACCAACGAGTCCACCTCCGGATCCGCAATGTAGTATGGTTTCTCTTGTCTGATCTGTAACACACGAGCACACGGTTAAAAGCTTTGATAATTAGACTCGGTAGTAATTGCGGTATTAAAACTATAGGAACGATCGTATCTCGGATGCCTGCGTACACGCTTACACAGACGGGACGCTTGTAACGCGTGCACAGACTCGAGACCGTGTGTACTCTCTGTATATTTTCTCGATCTCTGTTCCACAGGCTCGAAATCCTCTCTTCCTTTCCGTCGCGCGTTTCATTTCTACCCCGCAGCCGACGCTCACGGTTCGCCGTTCCAGCCAGTCTTTCTCTAAGCGATTTCCTTCGCGTGCTTCCTCTTAATTGGACCCCCACTGTTCAATTCGTCGGTATAGAAACGGAAACGCGTCGGCGAACGCGATGGAATTCTCTCTCTCTTCTTGGCCGCGAGCGGACCGACGATGAACACCGACGAAAGCACGACCGAGAGGAAAAATAAAAGGGAGAGGAGAGAGAGAGATCTGAAAGAAACGAACCACGGGATTCTCAAGCATTTTCATGGCGCCGAGCAGTGCCGATCAGAATGGAAACAAAAGGGAGACGTGCCTCCCCGCCTGACTGGTTGGTTGCCTCGCTCTTAATTGGACCCGCGAGTTCTTACTGGAAACGCGCGAGCAAGCAAGACCCGCTCGAGCAGACAGCGCACGGAACAAGACGCGCGACAAATGTCGATGATACTGACGGACGCGAGACCGGTCCAGTTCAAAACAATTACCGATCTGAGAAAAACTAACGAACATCGCGCACGACATGTGCAAAATATTGCTTTAGAGTATTTTAAATAAACACTGACAAATGTTTCATAATTATTTCACTTTAAGAAGACACGTCTTTAAACTGCCTCTAAATATTGACATGTTTAAGCCTATTATTAAGCAAACTTATAAGCAAAACTAATAATAAAAATAATAATAAAAAACAATATTAACTTATAAGAAAAACCTAATATTAAGGCTTGTGTTTGTATTCACAATTATCTTACAGATTGTAAACTATCAATATAAATCTTATGTTATGTGTCATCAACTGGTAACTTTGTAAAACCAAATTTGTAAAGCGAAATAGACCCAACTAAGGGTCTAAAGAGCTTCAATAAAAAAAGGCACGTTTTTGCTTGTCGAGTCTGGTAGTCGTAGACGAAGAATTGGCCGCATATTTACTGACCTCTCGGTCATCCTTAATAACTTGCCACAGGTACGCAGACCCAACCCGATGGTATTGCAGTCGGCGTGAAAGGAAGAAAGAACGAAAATTTTTTGTATGTAGAAGCAGACTTTTATAATAAAAACCAACACAAAATATTTGATTCTGCTGTTGTGAAGTACAGTAGCACCTCGGTAGTTGCACACAACAAGACTGTAAGAGCAAAGCTCGGAAATGATACATTGGCTTTTACGATTCCGTACGGATCGGTAACAGTCCAAAGAATCACGGCAACGATTTTTTCAGCGGTCGTAAACGTTATTGTAATTTTCCAAACGTCGAATCGCGACGCCGCAGCTATGGAGTTTGTCATCCAGCCTGTTCTTGAACTTCGGGTGAAGCATAGAATGGTCAATTCATTATTTGTTGAGAGGTTTTTTGTATCGATTCCGTAGATTATGCTTCTATGATGGGTCAATTTGCATGGATTAGCATTAATGGAGGTGGCGATGCATTAAGAGTTAGTCGGGAACGTGTGTTGGTGTCACTTAGTCCTTGTCTGTCGAGCGCAGTCGTCTAATTGAAGATTAATGCCGATACGAGCAACTTTATAAATATTAAATCCTGTTCGCGGGAACGAGTTTTTCCGAAAACAAATCGAGTAGATCGGTGCTCGACACGTTCGTTCGATCCGCGAGGGAATACTGCATTGCTGTACGATCGGACTTCCGAGTGTTTTCCAAACACGAAAAACCGATCTTCGTGTTTCGAAGTACGTCGCCGACGAATAGAAGAACATTCTGGTCTCAATTTCTCCGGTGACGGCTAGGATATTCAAGGGAGACCGCACCAGCAAAAACAGATCCTACACTCGAAAGAACGAGTCGAAAGCAAAAATCGAATTACGATCTCCGGCGAGGCGAGGGGAGTCCTGCTGGTGGCGGGTCCCCCGACTCGGCACGAAACAGAGCCGCGATTTCTGAGAACGGGACCCGGGCGCGTATATTCATGAGTCTGAATTCTGAATGGGAGTTCCTCTCGCATCGGGTGTATAGGTAATGAAGGCGTCTCTCGTACGCCGCACAAAAATACTGTCAACTCTTCGTAGGGGGGAACTAGTTCTTGCAGGGTCCTGTCACCGTGCTTTTTCGACGATCCCTGAGCGTGCAGGTAGCCACGTCGATTACAAATTGTAAGCAGACCTCGTCTCTGCGTTTTGCTCCCTCCCAAACTGCCGTTGTATCTTTCCCATTCGCGTCCGATCTTCCTGTCGCTCGCTGCGATCTCCGAGTTTCAGAGTTACTTTATGCCGGTAACTTTAACGGGCTATGATAGTACCGAAACTTCAAAAAATCAATCTTTCGCAGGACTCTGCGATATTATTGAAATGAGTTTTGGATTTACATCTATGAAAATATGAATCTTATGTAGAGATTATTTAACCCTTCGCTGCATGATTTTTTTAAATGTGATGAAAAAATTGAAAGGTCATTTTTTAAAATTTGAAACATTTTCAGAAAAATAAACATAGTAAGAAAACATATTCTTAGTCTCCTATGTGCCAGATTTAATTGTATCAGATATGATACACTGTGCAGCGAAGAGTTAATTGATAAACGTTATCTGGAGTTTTTGGGAAGAAAAAGTATTTTGGTATTACCGAAACAAGACGAATTTGCGGGATTTTACAGTTTATATCTTTCAAAAACTTCCCCGGAATTTTATTCGTGTTTTATTTTATTCCGCTCGACCTCGGGATTCTCGGCTATAAGAAACGTCAATTTGCATCTGAAACTTTAATATAGGGAAAAAGGAAGCACACCACCGACATCACTGATTCAAAAGGTCGACTATTTTGGTTCAATCCGACAAGTTTACGGCGAAATAGAATTCGCTGAATCTTACGGCAGTCGTTCCATTCGTCCTGGTAAAAAAATGAAGCTTGCCCTTCCGTTTAAGGGTGTTCTGGAGGTATATGAAAACGCAATAAAATCTTTGAAAATTTGGCAAGATATAATTCTTACTAAACTAATGCAATTATCAAAGTTTGAGTTCGATTCACTACACCGTTTAATATTTATAACAACTTAAAGTTTGCAATTTTAACACATGTTAAAATATATATATTTATTAAACAAGTAAATATACCATGAAATTTACTAACTAAACGAAAGTTTTTAAATTCATCTATTTTTTTAATGCAAAATATACTCATGAATGGTTTTATTGCCAATATATTGATAGATTTCGAATTTCTTGTACTTTCGTCTTCCATTGTATTTCCAGAACATCCTTAAATTTTCTCAGCCAGTTGAGCTCGGTAGTTACGATTTCAATCCTTACGATCTCTCGTGGCAAGGCTGCACGGCGAGACGTGACGGGTGTATCGATAAAAAGCGAGCTCAGCTGTCGACACTTGGCCACCAATTTTTCCCGAAAGACGATTACGGGCACGTGAAAGTCCTGAGGCCGATAGCGACTCGAGCGCGGCGTATCCCGCCGATTAGATGCTGAACAGGCCGGGGGCACCTCGAGTGACAGCTAATTGAGTCCATGCATATGTATAAAGCAATAGAAGCGCCATTAACGCTACGCTACTCCAGATTAAATATTCCAGATCATCCATATTTATCGCGCGGCTCCGCGTGAATGAATCGAAAATACATCTCCGTTCGAATTTCTCGCGTTGCGACCGCTTCTTCCGGGCGGTGGCGAATTGGTAGTGGTAAAAATAAATTCAAAGGCAGAGAAAAGATTTCCGAATCCGTCTGCTAAAAGAAAAAGGGAAATCAAGGCGGAGCTGGTCTTAGCTCGCGGGAAAATAAATATCGACAGGGGGGATGCTGTTTCAGTTTCGAGATTCCGGAGAGTAGGTAGGGGTGGGTGTAACTTATCCGGCGAGATAAAAACATTGTGCGATAATATTTAGAAAATGCTCTCGTTCCGGCACCCTACGGATCTGTTTAGGACGAGCCGTCTAATGCACGCACGAGCTTGTGGTGTGCGACGGTCCTGCCGAGAGATATACGAAACAGCTGGCTTCCGTCGATGTTGCTCCAAGCCTCGTGTTGAAGGCCTCTCTCGATGCTCGCGGAAATTATGTAATTCCCCGGGAACACGAGCTCCTCCGCCAAACTACGGAACGTTCCATGGTGCCAGGGCAAGCCGCCTGGAGACCAGATTTTGTGTCCTCCGTACTGCAGTAAAACGAATAGCACGCCAACTTTACAGCACCCTTCTTGTCCTTCTTGTTTCGGGTGCCGGGGTTCGTCCCATGGAAATTGCGGGTGAATAGCGCTTTCTTTCAGGGGAAAGCACGCTGTAAAACAATACGACAGCTTGTCGAATCGGTAGCCACCAATTGCCGCCCTCTCTCAACGTACTTCGAAGAGTTTTGAACCTGGAACGAGGCTTGTTGACTTCCACACAGGAACCTTGACTTTTCCCGATACCTGGCCTACCCACGCCAAGCTGTTGACCGATCGTAAAAGCCTAACGGAAGACTGCCGGCGGAACAACCGACGTTCAACTCGTCGTTAGAGTTAATCCAATGCCCGATGTTGTAAAGGGAAATTTGGTTTATGGCGATGGAGGGTGGCTTAATTGCTGTGCACGGAAATGCCGGTCCGTCGATGCCAGTCGACAGCTGAAGAATGCAGAAGAGTCGGGACACCACCGTTGCGACGAAGATCGGCCGCAGATTTTTACAAACAGAATGCGGGCGAACTGGAATTACAAGTACGAGGAGTTTGAATATTTTTCTTTTTCGATTTTATTCAACTCCTGCGCGATAAAGGCCCGCAGTTTGTTAATGCGATCAAGAATATGTTTAATCCTCCGTGTTTCAAGATGTTAGGAAGATTTTATACCGATATCATATAGGTGTTGATGTTCTGCCGCGCGAGAGTGTTTTCTGACATTTCAACACGTTTCAACACGTTTCAACCCTCCTAACAGCTCGTGTAATGTTACGATTACGCGTCCCGCAGCTATTTATGTAAATGTACATATTTTTTCCGATCGAGTCTTCAGCCGCACGTAAAATACAACTTTACTTCACGCGTGGCGAGATGCAAACGGTTAATTACAATAACGAGAAGAGTGAAGTTTCACTCGAAGGACAATTCTGTTGCTCTTCGAAGACCTTTAGAAGCAATATAAATGCATAACGATCCGCGGTCTAATTATAGCGCATCTGAAACCACAACATAACGATGCAATAACACGACGCCTTATGCGAATTTACTTTCGCATTCAAGAATAAAATCACAACGCTGTTACCAACCACGACTCGACTACGGATTTTATGTATTTTCGACAAAAATTAATTTGAAAGAACAGGATGATTAATTCTGGCTTGTCCGAGCAGTTGGAGAAGAAAGTATATTTCTATTTTATTGCCTTGCACGTGAAGTTTTTGTGTACGACCCTTAAGTCTAATCGTAACGAGAAGGGCCCCCGTTTCATAAATTTTAGGGCGACCCAAATTTGGAACCCTTCGCACAATAGGATACCTTTCTCTACGGAAAAGATTTTTGGGAGCTTAGCCTGCACATTGTCTCGATTTCCAAGAGTGGGTAAGCCAGCGAAGCGGTCGGAGCTGATATCGAGTCGGTCGCAGGATTTCGGCGCATAGTTTGTTTGTGGGCAAGGCCATGTGGAAGAGGAGGGAGTTGAGACGATCGGCAGCCGGACAGGTCAGCGGACAGACAATTCGTCGACGACAACGAGGAGCAACGCGACGAAGAAAACCGGTCTCCCGCTCGCTGGTGGATAAGCTCGAGCGAAACGGGCTCACGGGTAACTCTTCGCGCGAGCTTCGTTTCGTTTGATTTCGTTTCGTTAATTAGCTTCGATTCGAGCCGGAGCAGGACTCGCGAGAGCCATCGATAGCCAGGAATCGGGTTTTGGATCGTTCAACCTGGTGCGGAATTCTCTGTAATCGCGTTTAATTGCATCGATTTGCGAGCGACCAATAAGCCGGTGGTCTATTCAATTTTTCCCGCTCGAGATCCGCGAAAACGTCGACGATCTCGACGGACAATCGAAACTTTCTCGCGTGGTGAAATCGGGCAGCGGTGAACGGAGATATACACGTCCACTTCGCGATCACGCTTCTCGCGCCGAAACAGTCGTATCGCGATTATGAAAATTATAATATCAATTCAAATTATGAAAATCATAGCGCTTCTCTTCAGATACATTTGTTATTTTAAAACTTATAACCTAAGGTTTACTTGATCACAGATCCTACCTGTAAACGAAAGAAACAGCATGCAATGTCTATTATTCACTCTGTTGTTCTATTCGTTACACTTTACAGTCTCTATCAGTTTATACTTTATAATCTCTATCTGTTTACAATCAACCGTCACCTTGTACTTGTTTACGTGGGATTATTACGCAGGATGGTTTGACTGGTACTGAGGAAGTCCATGTATTTTTCTTACACATTTAACAAGGCAATGCGGGATAATGGAGAAATGATCAGGATCGAGGATGTAGTGAGCGGGAAGAAAAACAGAAATGTCGAAGAGTGGTTGGAGAAGTTGAGGAGAAAGAGAGAAGAAAGAGCATAAACATACCAAAGGGAATACCAAACTAACAAAAAACAAAATTTAGGGAATGGGGATGGATGCAAGAAGTAGGTGTAGGGTAAATAATAGGATAAATAAGTAGGTTAGTGATAATTAGGATACTAAAAGAGTAGGACAGGAAGGAGTGAGACAAAGAAAATAGAGAAAGTATCACTGATCAGGCTGATAACCAAAATGACTAGAAAAATGGGCCTCTGTAAGGAAACAAAGCTTATTTGATCAGAAGAGGAATTCTCAGTCAATTATTCTGATCAGGCCCTCATTAGCGGTTGAAATGTAGAAAAGAATCTGAGAAAATTGCAATTCGTGTATCGCTGAATAAATACTTGCTGAAAAGGAAATGTAAATTTATATTCATTGGCGACCGACAAGTGTTCCACTTCAAAGGAATTGATAAGGGAGATTAACTAAATTTGGATCGGCTGTTAAGATCGAATCACTTCTATTTTCAAATCAATGAATGTCATCGGTGTTACTGTCAGTGCGAAGCAACTAGCTGCAATCGGCTGTTGGAAAAAGTGAAATATTTGAGAGCACAGTTTGGGCTAGGGAAAGGTGTTGACACCTTGGAGATGGAAACGCAGGTAGCGCGGAGGACAGGGCCGTCTCTCGCGGTCCTATTAATCAGGTTGTCAGTGTGGGGGCCAAGGTTTTACAGGAGTTTAATGTCTCCGGAGGTGCATTCTAATTGCATCAATAACTCCCAACGGGTACTTTGCCGCTCATCTCCTTTCAGACTTGCTCTTGCCGGGTTGGTGGCGCGGAATTCCGTCGAATGGGTTATACGCACGCCCACGTTTTCCGCTTTCGAGCGTCCATAACAGTCGAGGTGACATTCTATTGGTCAGTCCGCATCGCAGACTAGTACGGAACAAATGGAGAAGAAAGTTGTTGCACGATGGCCCCGTAGGGCCACCGAGGAACCTGTACCGACTTCTGGATCAAGCGGACGTGGCGACTACAATCAAGGAGATACAATTTAGATTCAAATGTAGCCCGCAGACGAGTTTGCACACCTGTGCAACTACAATCACAGCGTTGACACGGCTCAAAAGCTTACCGGACGAACAAGAAATCCTTCATACAGAGACGCTAGTTTTTTTGTCGGGATACCGTGAACACGTTTTCTGTCGCATTCAAATTTCACGCCGCACAAGAAGATGGAGTACGACAACGTAAAAGGGTGGTTACGCGGTGGAGGCCCCTCGAGCGAGGAATTTGCATCAAGGATGCAACGCCGAACAAGGCGATTCCACCGACTCGCGTCCATCTAGCCGCAGGAGAACCCTTGAAAAACATCGGATCGGCACAAAAGAGCGTGGATGCTCTTTTCGAGGAGGCCGATTAATTTAGGCTCGACGGAGCGCAACGCCGCGCGCCGGGACGCCGACGAAAGCGAAATTTTCGCAGCGGAGTGCCTGCCGATGGGCACGAAAACTGGGACGGTCGATCCATCTGGTAAAAAAGGGCACAACAATGCGCGCGTAACGGGGCCCAGCGGGGCGCAGCGTGCGCGCTGCTACGTCGCAGGCAGTCGAAGGAGAGAGACCAAGAGAGAGAGAGAGAGAGAGGAGGAGGGAAGATAGGCAGCATCGGGGCAGCGCGCAAAAAGGGAGCGGAGACGGGGCTCGCGTGGAATGTATCGGGCCCCATAGGGCACACGATGCGTGGACCGCACGGGATAATGCCGGGCCCCATTGAATAGATCAATTTACAATGGCAGAAAATGAGCACCGCTCCACCGGCCGGCACCCCTTCTGCCCCCTCCTGCTACGGTTCGCCGCTTCTCACGATTCGACGGTGGCGGTGGTCGTGCCGCGACTGAGATCACGCATGCGCTACCTAGCCGTGGCGCATGCGTCCATCCAAAAATTCAAAGCAAAATAATCCGGATCTCGCGCGCGGCCCTTTTGTCGTGATCACGGCCCCACGACACCCAATACACCGCTGTCCACAGGGTGCAAGGGACTCCAATGAGGCCGACGCGCATCCGGAATCACCGCAAGAGGATTGTCACCTGTTCGGTCTTTCCAGTTCATCATGCGATAGTCTCGGGGGACACTCGGCTTCATCCTGCTGGATCATTCTAAGTTCTCAACTCTAAGTACATTCGATCGTCACTATCTGTTCACTTCCTCTGATATATTTCTTTCTTCTTTTTATTATGCATTATAAATCTCGAATGAAATTCATGGTGAAAAGAAATGCACATGTGAAATCTCGACTCTATGGTCAATAATATGAATTCAATGTGATAATGTAGTAGAAGAGCACTACAAATTATAATTAAAATATCTCTTAAACTAATGATTTTTTTACACAAATCAGATTAATACTTTTTTGTAAAGAATATATGATTCCATTTATAAAAACATTAATGACTTTCATATGTCGTTTACACGTCCACCTACAAAAGAAAGTACCATCCGAATGTGCCCCTCTCAAAACCATTCAACTTTATCTGAAACATTGCTTGCTATGCGTAATAATAATGACGTAAATCTAGATGGCAAAATGTAGCGCACCACCCTGTATATTATACACGTACATTAATTTAAAAAGTTAAATGTAAAAAAACAAGTCTTATTATATTCGTCCTTTTCGGTTCTGCACAATCTAATGGTTCGAGCAAATTGTTTTTGCTCCAATTATTAAATTAATCTATAAGTCGATATCCATGTCAATCATTTTAACGCTAAAAGCAAGCAGTGCCCGAGCGAAAATTGCCTGATAATCCCGAGTGTAATCCGTCCGCGAATCCTCCCGAGAACAGCGCGCGTCGTCGAATGAGCACAAAGAAAAATAAAACACTATACGCTTTGCGACACCCTCCATCAAGATTCATTGTGGTTCAGGGGCGTCCCCTCGACAATTTGTTTACCCGCTCGAGGGTCGCCGGTAATCGGAGAATTAACGCCCGGTGACACTTCCTGGCTGCGCGTTTCGAAGGATCCCTGTCCCGGTGGACGATCCTCGTGGACGATAATCGCCGAGAGGCGATGCTTCATCGTCGGCTCTCGCGCGACTCGTTAGCGGCAACAGAAATTAATTGCGTCGATAATACGGGTGATATACGGGATCCGGCGTAAAAAAACGCAGCTGGCAAAGGGAACACAGACACTGTCTGCCATCGCAATTTACTACGTTGCAATACGCAACCTAGAGAAACCGTCGCGCGCGCGCGCAAGCGAAGAGCCTTCGGTTATCCTTCTTTATCCTCTCGATGTGTAACCCCCTCCCCCCTCCCCCAACTCTTGGTTCGCGCAGCCTCGCGCGACTGGTAATCCTATGCGCCTTATTAAGATGCAAATGTCATGTCAATTTCGCAATTCTAACGGACTCTCCGTGAACGGCTCGCGGAGTTGTCTCGCGGCATAATGTCGACATGCCGCGCGGATAAATAATAGAACGTGCAGCCAGCGTAACGAGAATGATCGCGCGGCAACGCACGGTTTCGTTGACAATGCAAAAAAATCAAAAAATCAACTTTCGCAGAAGTTCTCGAATATTAAGGATGATCTTAAAACCAACAAGTACCAACTTATACCTGACCATGTCGTCTCCACGTGAATCGATTCTATTAAAATTCATTTATCTATTGTGCCAGTCTGTTATAGAAAAAAAAAAAAGTGAGAACTTTATTCAAACTACACCAATAGCTCTACAGTATGGGTATTAATATAGACACAATTATCGCAAAGCCAAATATCAAAGCTTGTACTAGCATCCACTCCTTTTTCCAAAACTGTAACCTACATATTTAGCTGTTATATTCACTTGTATTTCATAGAACTCTTATTTTATTTACCTACATTATTCATGTAAAGCAAAATAAACCCAAGAGGGTTTCGAATGCTTATAAATAAAAAAACTCGAGCAATGGAATTTTGTCTAGAAAACGGACTTTTCATTAAACTGTGCGGCAAAATGCGCAAAAAAATCCATCGACTCGTACGTTCCCGGCTTGTGTAACGAATCGACGTTTTCCACAAGCCGCCTTTTAGTCCGGCCGACTAATTTCTGGAATCCATGAAACGCGTTTGACGCCGCTCGAATTAAGCCGCGGACCACCAACCTCTCTCCTTATCGTACCTCGCGTCAAGGCTTAACTCTTATCGTTATCTTGGCATAGCGGTGTTGGAAGCAGTTGCTACTGTGTTACCGATGCTCTATATTTAGATATTACGATCGACCGAGATCGCTTTACAACCCGGTTTCGAGGAAAGAAAACGCAGAAAGGATTGACAGAGTCCCCGCCGACGACAACGCGTCTTCATCGTAGCCAGCGAACAGGTTGCCGTTTCTTTATTATTTCCTGGATACCCGATCGCAAATGACTTTGGCGCCGTTCACGATCGGCCATCGGAGACGCTGCGGACCCTACGCGATGGTCATTGCTAGTGTTTTACTCTAGCGTCGAACACGTGGCGAACTATCGGTAAACTGGTTTCTTGCTCCTTTTCGTCGTCGGGGCTAGAGTCTACGTGGAACTTTCTCGTGACGGCCGCTATAAAAACGGAGCCTTATTTAACTGCTCCGGTCGGACTTTGAAATTTTGTACTCCGTAAATCGTGCAATCGTTCGGAACCATTTCACGCGGAACCGAGCCGTTGTTGTTAATTATACGTTCCCCGAATATAGACGCATCTCTTCGCTCAACTACAAATCTTTATGGGCCAATTAACCGGAAGGTTCTAACTTTAAATAGACTTTAAAAAATTTTGTTTTTAATAATGCATTGTCATCCAGTTCTAAGCGATATATTTAATTTCAAGTCTCTAGCTTATCAGGAAGTTAGTTTAAAATCATTTACAAAATTTGCCACCGAACAGACAGACAGACAGATAAACAAACAAGAAACCGAGCTAATAAAAATGTGTTAAAAAGACGGGTAATAGAAATTTCGATAAGCAGACAGATCTCTTAATAGTTCGTTCGTCAATATAAATATAAAAATAAATATTTCATTATGACACGATCATATCTTATTCAAATTATTAAACAATTGCATATTTAACAGTACGATGTTGATAGGTCTAAAATGTACGTCATCATTTTGCTTAATATATATTCACAAATATGAAATAATTAATGCAAATGACCACGTTTATGCACGAGGAAGTTTCGTCGCGACTCGATGGCCAATTGTTTGTATTAAAACTGTGTAGTTTGTAACAAACATACAGCCCCGCATACCGAACGATCGGGAGAGAATATGTACTACCAGTGGTTCTTTTTGTCGGCTCGCGTATTCGCGGAGAAAGATGTTATTCCTCCCAAAAGGAGGATCAACAGTAAATGTTTATGCTCGCAGATAATTCAGCTTAGTCGCTGGCAGGGTTAATAAGAATCGGGCAATTAGACGACCGAAAGGGAGAGCGCCGTCGCCGTGCTACAATTTTATGCGAAGATAACCAGGGGAACGAGCGCGGCCCCGGCTATCTACCTCCGCGATACCCGCGTACAGCAGATATCCCTCAATCTAAATGTGCTGCATTCGTTTGCATCGACTAGCCGCGCAAAGAGCCCACCAAGGCAACATTTTTATCGTCCCGTCCTGTCGGCTAGGCTTCGTTCTTTGTGCGTTGTGAACGCCGGATGTATTCCTCGGCGAAAATCGTTCCGCGTTCACGTGAAAACCGGCCGACAGCGGCGAAACGTTCGCGCGAACTCGCTGAAAATCGATCATTTCTTTTGAGCAACGACGACGAGTCGATCCGGTTCCTGGAAGGTACGTGGAAACGCACCAGGTTCACAGAGGTATATACGCACAACTTATACCTGTGAACGTGCTCCCGAAACGATCCACGGGCCGCTGCTCTGTTAGGGAGGGCAGACGGCGAAATGGTGCGTTTTTAAAAGGGCCCCGAATCGTTTCGCGGCGGCGCATGGCTCGCGTATAGGTTCTCCGGTTACCTACGCGTGTCCTTGGGAGGACTCAAGTGAGCTGCTGGAGCGAGAAGTGAGAGAAGAAAAGAAAAAGACCAGAAGAAAAGAAGAAAGGGGACTCTTTCGCTCGACGCGAGCGAACCGTCTTCTTCCGGCTCTGCACTGCGAAACGATCCTCCAGGATTCGTATCCTTCGTCCTGACGGAGAATTCCCCGCGATCAACGATCGAAATTGCTCGAGCGTGCCGATTCTTTCCAAAACGATACTTTAACCCTCGTAAAACAGATGCTTTTTTACATTTCAAGGCAAGTCCATCGATAGATCCATTCAAGTCTCACTTATCAATAGACAGAGGAATCTTTGTTTCACTTTTTAGTAGCTCTGTTGAGTCGTGTGCACGATCTAAGTAATAAATGTACTGCGGATTTCATGCATTCGTAACAATACTGAATTAATAAAATACATTATTTCTTTCGGCTTATTAAGAAAAAGAAAATATATTTTCATTCAATCTCTATTTCTCACCATTCACTTGCAGATAGACACCGTCGTATTAAATGTATTATTTTCTTATCTTTAACAATTTTAGTAAATTAAAAATAATGGACCTTCTTGATTTTTCTGAATGTTTATACTCTTTTAAATTACACATGTTCATTTTAGTCGTAAATGCATAAAAAATCCGCAATCTAGTATAATAAATATTTTTGGCTACCAGCTGGTACGTACTGGGGTGCAAATGCAACCCAGGTTGGTAGAAACGAAAAGTTGAGGAATGGCAAATTTCTAAAGATTTTCTACAAATGCTATCTATGATATGTTTAAATTGTTCAAGTATTGTACGCAGACTTTTTCGTTCACATTTTACTTGAATAATATACTGGGTCCAACTACACTCCTGTTAAATTCAAAGAATATCGTAGTTCAGCAACAGACTGGACACAAAGTGCAGCTATAAATAACTGACGCGGCATTGAACGTGTGGAGCAACCATGCTCCAAAATCCTTTGACCGAAAATCATCGTCATCGACGCCAAAAGATCAAAGGAAACTGTGTCGCGCAGCCTTACCTGTTTGGAGAAGACAGCGATGTCCTCGTTGAAGCTCTCAGACGAGCACACATCTCCGCCCGCGACACCAGGCTCGCGCGGCGTACACGTTGCAAGCTCACACTTCTCGAATATTAGCGCGAGAAGCGGAAATAGGGGGTGTCTGCAACAGAAAGAAGAAAATCCTTGATCAGTAATTATACGATAATAAATTGCAACAGAAATATTACCAAGTGTTGTATTCAAAATAAAAATTTCTTACAAAACACACTTAATATACACCTTAACTATAATAATTAAATTCAAATTTAAATTCAATGAAATGTTAATAACATTCTCCACTAATATTAAAACTTCCTATGCAATCATATTTACCTCGAATAATATAAAAAATAAAACAACATAAAATAAAAAGATCAGGTGCAATTTAATGATTCTAGGTCGGAAGAAATGTTTAATTTTCGAGTGAAAATAGCTCCGACTGCAAATGGTTAATACACAACTAGAAAAACTAAAAACAGATAAATGGTAATCTTCTTTTTTGATCTACCGATGCATCTTGAAATTTGTTTCGAAGTTATTATTTTACTGGCGACTTCTAGGCCCGAACTCTGCAACGACTCGTCGTCTGAGCGATAAAATCGTCCGGCAATCCGCCGGCGATATCACTGATTAAACCGCGATCAAAGACAGGACGCGGGTACGATCGTCCGCGAGGAAACGACGAGATCCATCGAACGGGACAAGAGCGGTTGTCCGTAGAAGAAACGTGTCCTCCGCGAGTAGAGAAATAAATTGCCCGGCGTTATCCCCTTGGAGCAGCATTCTGTGGATTCTGAGGCTTTAATTGCACGCCGATTAGAAGATACGCGAGATCCTCGAGATACCTCGCATCGGGAAATAAAGAGATACGCGGATATGGTCGAACTGTACAGGCTGTCGCAGGTGTACGTTCAAACATTTTAAGGGGGACGTGGAACGAAACTTGAAACGTCCTGCGACGCCGTGTTCCACCTCCTGCCGCTTCTCAGCAATAATATCTTAACCGCTCGCGAAAGTACCACCGTCACGAAAATGTTAGTATAAATCAACCATGCTTGGATGCTTAATTTAATTGCAATTTCTGCGTCACGTGCTCGGCTAGCCTCGCACTATGGAAATGAAGAATGGCGGGGAGAAGTAGCAACGATATCATTGAGGCTACGAAGGGTTAAAGTTGATGAGATAAATGTACGCTATCGCCTGATTGGTAAACGATGAATGTGCCTCTTTGATTGAAAAAAACCACGAATACTCGAGAATCTTTTAACTGGGACAACACACATGTACGAGCGATCAATTAAACTTTGGGTTGAACATTTTTTAAGAAATATTAAATGGACTTGTGCAATGTTCGATCCTTGTCCGATCGAAGATAGGCCTATCTTTTTGCGAAAGGTGTACGACTAGTCGCAGCTCAATTGATGCCTTGTCGTAGATCGTGTGCACTCCTAGGCTGGAATAGGTTACTAGGTCATTTCGAACAGCTGAGTGCGATGCAGTCTTTTGAGTTACGTTATTTCTGTGTGCGTAAACTGCCTTATCAACGATTGAATTGCATCCAGATTTTTTATCGTATTTCTATCGGATAAAAAACTAGCATAATACAATTCACAGGTTAGAATTATTATCCCTTGAATCGTTTCGATACATATTTGTAACATACTGTATAGCGATATCGATGCACCTATCTCAGAACAAGTATGACGACCTTGATCATCAAGGCAAACTCGATTATTGTTGCTGTAAGATTGTAATTAATCATACCGGACATCCGATTGATTTTTACTTGTTATGCGAACGACAAAGTGGAAATTCCAACCGAAAAAGAACACGAAAATCACTGTAAATCACTTCGCATCTAGGCTGGCGAACCTTGGGACGAACCGCTCGCAGTCCGACGGCAACCAATCGCTCTTGCGACCGCTAATTTGTCGATCGAGTTTCACGTCGGTTGCCCTTCGTTTCTTGTGCACCGATATTTATCCAAATTGGAACATCAAGGCTACCAAAGTGAATAAAATAATTTCTTAAATCCGTATACACAATTATTAACTAGCTCGAACATTGTACAAATTTCTAAGTTCATGTACCACCGTCTAAACAATTCTCATTGTTAATCCTTGAGCGGTTTCGCATTGGGACCATTCTGCAACAATTTCCTAAGAAATTTTTCGGTATATAATGTGAGACCGAAAAAACTAAATGTTATAAAATAATGAAACAAATTTTTTTGGCGTCACAAGAGACTCCAAGATACCATTTCAAAGTTTAAAATTCAGAAGTGACTCTGTATTCTGAATTCTAAAATCTGTATTCCATATAGAGTAATTAAATATGTGTCTCCGACAAATTTAATATTTTGTTATTATTGCAACGCCGTGCAGGTTTAGCGTGTTTTGCAACGCGGTCTCATCGAACGATACGGTAATCAAAATTTCACTGCGATAGTTGGAGCAGTGAATTGGCGATTATTTAGCCGGGATCGACACGAGGATTTTATAAAAAAAGAGCGAAGAATATTTTCACGGTTGTATCGCGGGCGAACGAACGCGTGTTACACACGGGCCACGGTTGCCGCGGTATTAGGAGGATCACCGGATAAGATAAGATTAGCCGGTGCTGGTGCAACCACGCTGCAACTAGGGGACTACACTTGTGATTTAAAGTAAGCGAAACTCGACCGAGCCACTCGAAAAGAGAACGCGTAATAATTCATTGTCCGGTCGACGCGTTGCAACGGGTCGGGAAAAACTGTTGTGACACTTCGCTTGCTAATTAGAATCGTTAACATCCCCGAAAACGCCGCAGAATTCTTTTCGCACTATGTTCACGGACGACGAACGCGACTATTTCATAAAAATAGCAGAATTATGCATAGATGTGAATCTATGCAAATTTCTACTCAAGGAAAAAATTTTTTGAATAATTCCGCGTGAATGTATTTTTACGCAATATTCCTAATTAACAATATTACCAACAGTTTCTTATTCAGTTCATGATACTGTCCAGGTTTTTTCCAATTGTTCGTTAACGCTACGAACTAGTCGCTCAACAACGAACACGAAATACATGTGTTTCCTCGTGAGTCATCGACGCGATAAAATGACGAATAATGACGTATATAATCCAGCCCGAAGTCATTGGCAAATCGAACATCGAACCAAAATCGATAACGTACAAATTTGTATCGCGATCTCGATTCGATAAAACGATTTATATAAAATTCAATTCGAAATTAAAAGGCGATTGAAACGATTCAGCAATTTTTCATTCTCTTCTGGCCATTCACGGAGCAACGTTAATTAATCGACCGCCGCAGCCCGTATAATCGTCAAATTAACGAAAATAATACCCCGGAGAGGAACGAACGATTTCTTCGGCGCGGTGGCGGTTCAGCGTGGCGAAGTAAAAAAAAAGAATGAGCCCGGCTTTCGAAAATCGTTCTCCGCGGCGCGAAAGAAATGTTTATGTGTCCTTAGAGGCCTCGAGACGAATCATCGAAGAAACGGTTCGGGAACCGGGAGGATGTGTGGTAGCACTATGGGGCTGGGGCGTTGTGTGCGCATGGTAGCGGGTCGCGTCTCGCGGCGTGGCAGACATAAAACGATTCGGAACGAATTTCGACAAATTGACGTGGCCGCCACGAGCAACAACTCTGCGAATCGAGCCCAGCTAACGGACTCGACAAAAAACCCTCCCTTGCCCTCTTCTGCCCCCTCAACCCTCGCACCCGTCGCTCCCGGAGCCCTTTTCGAACTTGGTTTTCTCTATAGAACATTTTATGCGTTTGGTTGCATCTGCCGTCGCACAAAGCTGCACGAAATTCATGTCTCCGTTGAATTTACATTATTAAATATAAATAAATCGGCTTCCCAGGTTATGGATCGAAGAATCTAATTCTGCTATTAATCCCTTAACGTCGGAGCTATTTTAACTCGAGAATTAAACATTTCGCCCGTCTACATGTAATACCTCAAACAAATCTTAAGTGTGTAGTAATTGATTAGATACCAACATATTTAATAATAAATCTTTAAATGTCTTTTAATAATAAACTTTGTGTGAATGCTCACTTGCTTAATACAAAATGGTTATTAAATTAATTTAATCAAATAAAGTTATTTATATTTAATAGTGTACACAATATTCTATAAATAATGATACAGCAATTTTTAGTGGTGCGTCTGAGTCACCCCACGACTGCTAAGGGGTAATCTTTACAGTGTGTGATTTTAAGCAATTAATAACTCGTGGATCTACCTTTGGAAATGAATAGTTAAATTAAAGTTATGAGTTTCACTAACAGTTTCACACGCCTAAATGAATTTTAAATTGAAAGAGACTTAAAATTGCAAGAATTGGTAAATTCGAAATTCTCGGCCAGCCATAAATAAAATTACAAAAAATCAAAATTAAATCAGCGAACGATAAAACGTGCTAATCCATGGAATTTGACAAAGAGAACGGAACGCCTTGTAACAAGCTTCTCGCTTGTAATCCTCTTTTACGAATGCGTGCTAATTGAAGCAGATTCCATCGAATATTTGTGTTGCTTGAATGTGTAATGGATTTGAGACGTTGATGTATGCGTGCAATACATCAACAATCTGAAGCAGGTTCTTCAAAGATTGATGATATCGGCGCCGATTACGTCGCAAGGCCCGAGCAGGCGCGACGCGTTTTAAGCTGTTTTAAATGCTCACATAATGACGTGCATATAAAGAGTTTTGAAATTAATTCGTGCAGCGACGTGGACTAATTAGCGATGCGGAGCTGGGGGACACTCACCGAAACGCGAACATGAATATTCTTAATTCAAAGATACGTGTCCACTTTCTTTTTGAAAATTGACGATCCATCCTTCGTTGCTCGTCTCTTTTCTTTTTATTAGAAAATCTCATATGAGATTTATTTTAACATAATTACAAAAAAAGAAACGAAATACGCCACAAACAAAACAGAATATAATAATTACAAAATAGAATGTGGTATTGTAGAGTTACACAGAAATTTTTTATATCTATTCTCTCTATGTATATATATTCTTGGGCTTTATTAACCCTCATACGTTCCTCAGGGTGAAAATTCATCGACTCAATATTTTCACATACTGTAAAATTAGTGATCATAAATGGACTGATTATAAAAGATCATAAATTATTGATTATAAATGGACCATAATGTGTTGATATAACGTGTAAAATAAAAATGGGTGAATCGTTATCCTAGCCTCTTGTATGCAGCTACTATTTTTGAGGAGGGTTTGTGGGTTAAGATTTTGAAAATCAGGACGAATTCGATAGTTGTACGAATTCCAGGATGAATGTGGCCCGTGGCTCGTCGTTGCGGTCGGTTTCCCGCGCAATCAGGAAAACCGCCAGATTACGAGGCCGGTATGAATGGGCGTGAATGGTGCGCGCTTTAAGTGCACGTTCCTTAAGCGGTCGCGGTGCAGCAAAGTGCAACGTCGATGACAAATGACGGGTCGAAACGAGGTGTCAGAATGACGGGACCGCAGAGGGTAATGATATGATTGTCCGATGGACGCGGAGCGGAGAACGTTTGCGGTTTTGCGGTTTCCGCCCTCGACTCGACGCCCCTCCAACCCCTCCACCCCTGCCGACCCTTTTTATTCGTGGCTATCGGCAATTTAACACATGCGATTGAAGAATCGATTCCTCCATATTTGTCCATCCTCCGTTGACCATACATGAATCGCCGATATGATGGTCGATTAGAAGAAACAGGCAATTATTTACTGGTGGACAAAAATGCTACAAGAAGTATAAGAAAGGAAATAGACTAAAGAATCAGCAGGTGCAGTGATAATAATACATCACCGTAAGTACAATTAACTAATTGTATATGCATTATGTATGGAATAATGTGTGGCTACAGACAATTAATTTGTAAACTAATTCCATTCGTTGACCGTAAGATGGAAATTAAATAAGTGTACATATATGTATATTTAGTTACTACTTAACGAGAAAGAAATGCATAAAACGGTGCAAGTATTCAACGGGAAGTGGTCATTGAATCAAATGCTTCCGAGAGAACGAGTGCGCCACGTGTTAATCGGATTGTCTCATAAATTTCGCGAGCGAGGATGGCAATAGGGGCCGTAACGAAGACGACTAATTGTAATAACTGACATGAAAATGGCGGATCGTATGCGATAGCGAGTACCTACGAATAGCTATCCAAAGATTCAAGCTATTAGCTTGATTGAACCGTTTCGCGGCTAGTGAAAGTTCCGATGTAATTAGTCCCCGAATTATTAAACGAGCGAGGAGTTAAAATTGGCGAAGAGTGGATAATCGGAATCGATCTCGCACGGGCGTCGAAACAAAAATTTTACGTCTCCGCGACAGCTTCCTTCGCAGTGAACGCGATTAATTCGAATTGTTCAATATTAATCATCGACATTGTACACGAACGAAAAAAAGAAGACGGATCGCTCGCGTTCCTCTCTCCCTCTCTGTTCACCAGCTGGTTTTTTTTCATCGTGCCCGGAAGAAATACTTATTAACGTCGACGTTAATTAACGCCGCTGAATTAAAATACCGAAACGCGGCGCGGGCCGGACCACGCCACGGGTCCCGGGTGAAAGCGAACTCCGGCCCGTGTATCGGTTTTGCATGTTAATTTTATCGCGGCTGAAAATAAAAACAACGGGAACGCGCGGTGCCGATAATAACCGATAAAGGTGTCGGCCTGAGAATCACTGGCGATATAACGCGTATTTATCGAAAACCGCGTGAAACCGACCCATCCCAGCCGACAATCTGCCAGTTAATTCTCACCGCGTCGTTCTTGAAATCTTCATGTTTTTTCGAATCTCTCTTTCCCCCTCTCTCGTTTACTGACCGCGATCCACCGAACGCCGATCCGCTCAGAATTCTATTCGCAATATGTAAACGGAAGTGATTAATGTTTGAGCGAGCTCTAATAAATTCCCCGGCATTTCCATAAACCTACTTCACAATTCCGCAATCGGACTCGCTTTTCCCGATCGCGACTTGGCCAGCGGAGAAAAAAAGAAGCAGAGGAGAAATAAAAAAAGGAATTCCTCGGCTTTCTCGAGCCGTCTCAATTACCCGCGAAGGGAAAACGCGAGCGTGTCGGTTGGCCGCCAAATAAAACGCGCGTCGAGATCCTGTTTTCCCGGGTGGCTGTCCGACTGCGACCGGCGCTGCGTGATGTAATCGAACCGGCGCTCGACCAATCGATTCCATTAAACAGTGCATTAATATTCATTACCCGCTCGTCTGCTGAAACGTCACTCTAATGCACTAATTATCGCCGATCAGAAAAATAGAATATTAAACGTACGCCGAGTGCCGCGCTGTGTGCGTGTGTACAAGCTCGAATCGAATTTCCGGCGCGCGCTCCGCTCGGCTCCAACACGCACGACTCCGCTCCGCGCCGTGCCGCGCTGCTCTGCTCAGCGCCGTGCACAGAGATTTGCGTAAGACGTCTAATCCATAAGTGACTCGGCCAATCATACTCCTTGCATAAGGAACCGAGGTCCCCATGATTGGCAGATTCGCCTGCCTGTTACGTCTCCGCTTCGTTCGGCTTACGTAAAACCCTTCCGTGCGGTCGCAGAATCGGCAAGAATCGCCGCGAGCAATCTTTTCCTTCTCTCTCTCTCCCTCGCAGACGGAATCGATTTTTCGTATACGCGCTTTTAATGGATTTTGTTAACCCCGGTGCACCTACGACTTCTTTCGACTGCACTCACCGAAGCCACTTAATCGCTAAGTAGGATAAAGTAAATAGATACGTGTGTACTTCATGTACGACACTGCAATAGATCTTCCTTCTTCTTGGCTGTGTACGAACGTCGCGTACGAAATGCTAATGAGAGTGCTAAGTGTTCGTGGCCTGCGCGATAAATCTAGAAAAATCGCGAGATAATCTAATCGTTACGCCGACTGCTACTTTATAGCAGGAATTTGCAGAATCTGGTCAATTGAACGAGCAATCGCGGATTGGAAACGTAAAAATACAGAGATCGGTAGAAATATCAAGGAAACATCCGGAATCTTCTCACGAGCGATCTCTGAATCACTTCGCAAAAATTTCACGAAATTAAAAATTGTACGAATGAAATGAATTCTTAAGCCCGACCATAACTGCATCGCTCTTATACGGCTGACATGACAGTAAACCTGTTAATAATGTAGAAACTGCTTGGCCGTATCAGCAATTATAAAATAAAAATGGGCGATCCATCTTCTAATTCAGCGGACATCTTTCAAGTTCCTTTCACTGATTTTACTTGTCACCTCAGACTAAAAGGCATTCTTAACACTCGATCCTCAATTAATGAGCAAGGCACCATCAAGGGTATACATTATTTTCAAAATTTCTACAACATCAAAATCATTACAATCTCGCTGTCTCTCTGCATCGAATAAACATTGTCAGTGATCCTAGTTGTAAGTGTAGTTATAGCTCCGCGAAGACTTAGATCATGTTTTATGGCAGTGTCGTCTTTATGATTCTCAAAGAATTAAATTAGTTAATAAGTTGCGTAAAATTAAGTTTTTTCTACCATTAAAAGCGGACATTCTCTTCGCTAAACCTAATATTAAAGCCTGTGAATATATTTTTCAGTTTTTATGCGACTGCAATCTTCATCTCTAGATATTATTAATTTTGTCATTGTACACTAACTGTAAGCGGGAAGAACCGGCGTTTTCCAATGGGATCTAATGAAATCCCATAAAAGTGTTGTTCAATTTACCGGACTGACGAGTAGTGCAAAAAAGTAGGATAGAAAAGAAACGGGAATAATTATGAAGTATAAAAAGTCGAGCGTAGTACAACTCATTCCGTGTCACAATTACACGGTCGCTTCTAGCTCGAAGGGATCTCGGATCGAGAGACACCGACGCGCCGGAGAATATTCCGCCGATTTTCCAACTGGAAAACGATAAAATAAGGCGCATTACCATTCGCGGGCTCGGGCGATCAATCGTCGGGGACTAGCCGGATAAATCCTGGTTCGACCCAGTTCGACGGCGGACTCGCGAGGAAAACGACGACGTGTCTCGATTTCACCTGGACGACTCAATCGGCCGTGGCGCGGGACGAGCGTACACGATCGGTCTGTAAACACGAGTTTATCAACTGCGAACGAAATGAACGGGCACGGGGCTAAACGCTGCCTCGGAACGGCCCTCTCCTCACCGTCTCTCTCTTCTCTCCGCGAGGAGTGCTGTTCCGAGAAAGTGCTGGAATCCGCTCCGGGTTCGGCCGGGGCACACGACGAGTGGACAAATTACAGGGTGCGCGAAATAATGAGGCTCCCGTTCTAGGATGTGTGTACCAGAAATCGGGCCATCTCGCGGTTATAAATCACACGGGAACACGGCCAGTGCCGCTTCGTAAAACGGCCAATTGACGAGTTTCTGCCCCAGCGGACGAAGCGTGCCACGAGGCACACAGATCAACAGACGTCCTCTCGTGAGACGTCGATCTTTCCTCCGGCACGATCGCGTACGCCCGTAGAGATCGACCGACGATACCGTAATCGATGTCCGGAATTATCGATAAGATTGAACTTGAAACGCTGCTCCGAATAATTGGAAGACCCCGCGCGCACTTGACGCGGGAATCTTATCTGTTCGCCGAGTATACGAGGATTTAATGTTTTCGAGACGTTAAATAGGCTAGACTCTGTGTTCCGATAGCGTGTGTAGTCGGCTCGACATGATTACAATGCCAACGGCCTTGGTCATCTTCGTGCGAGCACTTTGCGCGCTTCGAACGGTCTCAATAATCGAATGTACACGAACATTTAATCTCACAGCTGGTAAATTGTCACGATAGCTAGGCACTAGAAGCACACGAAAAATGAATTATGATACGCGAAAGCGAACGTGGCTGTGTAACGTTTGTTCGCGAATAAAGTTTCGATAATGTTTACGCTTCTGACAGAATGTTGCATGTCCGAGAACATGTATACATATGCCGGTTACTGCATAAGTGCACGAACGGTGCGCGATTGTCAAATATCGGCGTAGGCGTGCGTGTTTAGACATCGTAAACAAGAATTTCATATTCAATGGAAAAGCTAGAACTACCTGTGTATCTCACCGTAGCGCTAAAACATGGTTGGATGTGTCACTCTAAAAATTGGGGATATTAGAGATCATAACTTTTTTAGCGAAAATAAAAATATCAATTTTACGGTATTTTGTATTTGGATGTACTAATGATTTCTTTTTTTTAAGTTAAATATCTGTTTGTAAAAGCAAAATGGGGCGGAGCAAATAATTAACATAAATTTGACCTGTATACAACGATTTAAATAAGCTCGTTTTATAACATGTAATACTTACTGCAACAAGTTCTGCATATCTTGTAATTTTCGAGAAAACTCGCTTGAAACCAATAGCACGAGTACATTGCATTACGAAAATGTTATTACAACTAGGGACGCAGCTAGCTTTCCGCGAAAACTTAGAGATAAGGCTATGTGTCACCAGAAGCCCCATGGCGCAACTATTAGTGGAATATTTTCGAATATCAATGGCAATTACTTTTCCTTCTCGATAACCAATTCTAATTCGAAAACGTAACGATTAACAATTACAAATATGTACATATAAACGTGCGATTAATTCAGCTTCTTCGAAATTATGCGCTGCACAGTGACAACCCGACAACAACGTAGTTCACGCCAAGACGACAACCGTGACAAGCGAAGGCAATATTTATAATCTTGACATTTCGCAGGTATAAATGATAAGACCGTTTTACCTCGGTTTTTCCATAGAATCGTAACCCGACTATCAAATAAGACAACGAGCATAGTCCAGGAATGAAAATTCATTTTTGGTCGTTGCCACGTGACGGATGGCTCGAGAATTTTCAAAGAGCGACCGAGGCGGAGTGTTCGAAAATACCGGTTGCTAATGATATCGGTGCGCTATCGCGATAAAAAGACTTGGTGCTCCGGCAGCGAGGAGGAGAAAAAGAAGCAGCGATGTGTGTGTCTTTAAAAGTAAATTTCGCGTCGTAAACGCCAGCCGCGATTATTCGTATGGAATGCAAAACCGTGGCCGGTGGAAAACGTGTCGATTATCGACCACGTTAACCTCGCGATAATGTTATTCCGCTGGCCGCGCAGTAAAAAGCGGCTTCGTGACGCGAAAGAAAACTGGTCGTCGCGCGGCGAAAGATCGAAAGCTGCGCACACGGCCGCGTCCAGGTAAAAAGGAACGGTCCGCGACGTCCGACGACGCGCACTGGGTTGATTCTATAAGATAGCTGGAATTCGTTCGAAAAGTTTCATGCCACGATATAGGGTGAAACTAGTAGCACTTTATCGAAATAGAGAACTAATATCTTATCTGACTTGACAAATAAATAATAGTAAAGCTCGAGTGTTTTGAAACAATGTATCGGTCACTTTTCCTCGTATCTCGAATGTGAATGGGTATGATTTTTATTTTATTTTACTTCTTCCTGAAGACGTGATTCTCTATCATTGGATTGGATTAAAATTTGTCATCTATCAGAAATCAACTAGAAAAGATTCAATTTCTTATACTGATTCACCCCTCATGAGGAGGTCATCTTCTCTGGAAAATAAGTAATACCTAAAAGCCTCTAAAATCGTTCTATTTGTAATTAATATTTGTAAGCCATCCGAATTCGAGGACGGGTTCGTCACGATAAATTTGAAGGAGTCGCGGAGTCTCGAAATTTTCCTCGACGACGCATATCTTTGGAAAAAGGTTACCGAGTTGAATATTAGTGCGAACGTTGCGCTCAGTTTTCCTTCTCGGCGCGGCGCTTCCGAGTGAAGCGCGCTCAATACCGATAAAGAAATAACGCTCGCAACGCGTCATGAATTTTCATGTAAATCACGCGGCCATTAGGATTTATCAAACCCCCATTGTTACGCCGCATTCCGCGACCCGGAGTTACGGCCAGATTAACGGGAAGATAGAAGAACAACAGTATTAACAGCAACATTGAAGGATTGTTCGGTGTGTAATTGATCTCCGTCCCTTCCCCCGCCGTGATAACGCCGCTTTATCTTGTTTTGATTTTAGAGAGCGACTTTTATTGCGATGGGGAATGGCTGCGATCTGCTCGGTTGAGTTTCTTCGCGTGTGAAACCGCATTTTTATGGCGTTATTTTTATTTTCTGATTCTCTGATTCGACGACCGATTACGCGTAGCAACGCTTCCCTTGCTTCGTCCGGCGAGCTCGAGTGAAATGAACAACTAATATGCTAATCGAATGCGATTGTACGTTCAGGAGTATTATGCAAACTATTAGATATCTTCGGTAATTCTGTTCTTCACTGTTTCTTGTATCTTTGAGGGAGTATTAGCAATTGAAATCTATCTCTATGTTCTATATTTGAATATGTATAGAGTCGTGGAAATATGACAGGGCTTGTCAAATAGTTTTTACAATATCTGCCGATTTTAGGTTTAATAACGTTCTGTGACACCGATGACACACGTTAAACTTTCCATTCAGGCCACGCGTACCACGTCAGGGTTCACGCTGGCATATTTATTGTACCGCGCGCTCAAAACTTTTAATTCTTCAATAGGTTTGAGCAAAAAAGATTAGCGTCGAAGGAAAGAGCACGATATACAATGCGAAGATTTATGCACGAGTTAATCTATTATCGATCGATGACGCCAGATGCCAAAGTGACACAACTCGGGAAACTTGATCTTCGAGTTATCTCAATAAAAATGTTGCACAAACACTCGTTTATTAATCATGGAAATCTCATTCATTTATTCATAGTTTAATCGACGCGGAGATGTTATAGATGAAATCGAATTGTCAACTGAACTTGAAAATTTCTCTGCGATGTGAGCTTTGATTTTTCAATATGGGCTAATTTTTGGGGTCACCTTTTTAATTGTTCTGTTGTATCATGGTGTGAGATAATAGAAGTGAACTTACCCATAGATCGCGTCCTTGTCGCGTTTGTGTACATCGGGCACCGCGGACGCAGCAGCCGCTGCTGCAGCCGCGAGAACGTGTTGGGGTGGCTGTGGAGGGGGTGGTGGGTACTGCGGGTGTGCTGCTGGTCCCATACCCCCAAGGTGTGGACTGTGATGGAGGCCTGGCACCCCTCGGGCACTCCCGTGCGGATCGTACAGCCCTGCGCCTCCTCCGCCACCTCCGCCCTCGAGGTAACCCCCGTGCAGCCCGCCATCGTCGTACTGCAACCAGAAACAAGCAAAATTGGTCAAAACCATTCGACCATGATCCCTTAACCCTTTCCATAACCCATCGACCCGGGAAGCCTACGCGAAAGCTGCCACGAACCGATTTAATCCCTTCATGAAAACGTAAATACCAAATCGGCATCAATAGCTTTTGTGTACAGGGTGTCCCATGGTATATCCCTGCAGGGGACGATTCCACGTGGGAAAAGTAAGTGGAAAACTGGAACACGTTGTTTCCGAGAAAATCGTGTTCGTACGATTCACTTATTTTCTCAAGTAGAATGTTGTACAATGAATACTGGGACACCCTGTGTATCACATAAAACAAACGTGTTCCATTTCAGACCACTATATCTAGTATGAGCAATGATAACCTAAATATTTGAATGTCAGCTCATTCCTCACTTCCGATGTGTAGCTATATGTCCGCTCATAAAAAAATCAAAAAATTAATCTTCTGTATAAATAAAAGTTAAATGCTGTTCGTTGGTAAACGCATTCACTTGAGAACGGTTGGATCGATTTGACTAATTTCTTTTAAACAATGTTCATAATAGTCCTACTAAGATTCTTAGGTTCTGAAAGAAAAATTGGAAAAGTTGCAAAAAAAAAAAAAAATAGAAAATTCGGAAAAAAATAAGTGTCTTTTTCTATTAAAATTTCGTTAATGATTACTGAAACAATTACCCTATCTATCAAAATAACGAAAAATCACGATCGCGTCGTTTATTCATTAAGACTATGCAGAAAAGAGAGCGAGATATCTCTCGAGCATTTCTCCATCTCTTTCCTCGACGTTGCTCGCCCCGAAGCTTCGCCATCAGCGAAACGCTCTCATTGCTCATGCCTGCTTTGTAGCGAGTTGTTTTTTTTTCTTGTTCTTTGCGTGGCGATCGCGCAAGTGTAGCTTTGAATTATTGTTCCAGGGAAGAGGCCAGTGCCGCGCACTATAGGCTCCAGGAGCGCGATAATCGCGGCAGGTCCCCCCGTCGATTAAGACACCCACCGGACGAACAATGTCCGATATCCAAAGGCAGCGCGCGCACAACACCTTTGTTCCGAGTCGCGCGCGCTCGCTTGGGATAGTGTCACCGGTTTCTCACCGGTTATCCTAGCCTCCATCGATTCCGCGGTTATTTAGATAGTAAAAATAGAAGTCACTGTCCTTGCTCCGAGCGCGCATAGAATGGCTCTCGCGCGAAAATAAGCGGGCTTTGTTTCCTCAGACGATACAACGGGGGAGAAACGTGGAAGACGAATCGAGGAATCTTGATTTAGCTTTTTCACGAGAAAAAACGGATTCTGTCTAAACGATTCTGAGGAAGAGTGAGAAAGATCGTGTATAGGGTATGCTACGTACTCTAAAGCAATTGATAAATAATACAGTAAAACCTCGCTAGTTTTGCAACCTCGTTTATTGCACGAAATTTTTGTTCGCTGCGTACTAGCTACTCCCACCACAAGGTATTTGAGGTTCATGGTGGTACGAATTAAAGGTGTGACTTATGAGATACCCGAGTAAACGAAAATTACTCGGGTACCCGGGTATCTCATGAAACACTGTGGATCTTCATGCAAAATAAAAATCGTTTGCATCAATAGAAAAAAGCAGACGATATATTATGATTAGTTATTCTTTTGAACAATTTTAATAAATTAAAATTAATATATCAACGTTCTTTTAATTTCATTATTGTTTTAAATTGCACAAAATCATTTATGACTTATGAGTTACCCGGGTATTTCATGTGTACTCAGGTACCCGGATAAAAGTCCGAGCTCTAGTACGAATCCCTGTGATTGGTTACCTTTTACATCAACCTCAATTTCTGCACAGATTTTAGTCCCGCTTAGTGGCTCTACACTATACTCGAGTCTCCAGGTTATAGAACATTTTCTTTTGCAATTGTAATGACATTACTATTAATACATTATCTACCGTCTATCTAACCATGACTAAGAACTATTTAATAGATGCATCAGCAGCAGTAGCAACTTCAATCGCAAACCAACAAGTCACACCCAGAAATGCAGTCTCTTAATTTCATTTAGTATTACTGTGTACAAGGAGATTGTTACACGATTACATACTACACGAATAGTAAGTATAGAAAAAAGAAGTATGTACATATAGCGTTTGGTGCGTCGCTGAGAGGACTCGATCGTAATTCACCGACCGTGAGACGAAGGATCGTGATCGATCGAGGAAATAAAGTCGCACGAAACGAAACCCATCGGATGATTGAGGTTAATTACAGCACCATGGCGGAGCGCAGTTAAACTTCGTCGGCAAAGTTAACACACAGGGGAAATGCAAATTTCGATGTAGACGCGGAATGTGAACGGACGAATTCCTCGGCGTATCGACAACCGAGGTTGAAGGCTCGACGGATCGAGGCGGCACGGATCGATCGGGAAGCCAATGATTTTCCTGACTCGTCGCATCTTGTACCTTGTCACGGTGTACCACGGAAACGAAAGCACGCCGATTATTATCGCTAATTACGCCGCTCGACCGTCGAGACGGAGAGCCAGTAATTTTGTCATGGAAACAGCGGAAAAAAGCATCACGCTCGTACAGGGACGTATAAAAACGACGGGAAAAGATAGAGAGAGAAACAACGAATTCGTGGCGACACGCGTGCGGCTCTCGCGAAATCAACGGGAACACGGCGTGCAGGGTAATCGAGAACTCTTAATTAAGACCGTTGGCCGAGGTGGCCAATCGGGACACTTGTGTCTCCGCGTAAACACTAAAGGGAATGATCGGATTCGACGATTACGAATGTATTGTCTCGAAAGGAATGCACAGAGAGAACGTCTGATTGGTCAACAACACAGTTGAGTCACACGCATTCTCGCTATTCGCTGAGAAGATTACCACTACTACCTCCAGGTGTATCGCATCGCGTGACGGTGAACTTTGCTCCCCTTGTCCTTGTGCCATCCCGCGATACGGGTTACGAGACACTGACGATACTTGTAGGCTGCTCCAAAATAGGACATTGGAAAAGGGAGATGAAAAGAATCGATGCTAATTATTGAATGGCTGAATCGAGAAATTATGTTCGAAAAATCTCCTGTGGGGATTGAACATAAAATTTATATTCGCAATTTTATTTATTAGGTTTCCTTAAACGATAGAAATTTAACTAGCCCTAACCTAGAACTCATCCATATACTCCTTTCCAAATAAATTCAACTGCAGCATAAAGAATCTACCTTTAAGAAGGGGATTGAACCTAAAATTTATATTCGCAATTTATTTAATTAGGCCTAACCCAGAACTCAACCATATACTTCTTTCCAAATAAATTCAACTGCAGCATAAAGAATCCACCTTTAAGAAGGGGATTGAAACTAAAATTTATATTCACAATTTGATTTATTACGTTTCCTTAAACGATATAAATTTAATTAGGCCTAACCTGGAACTCATCCATATACTTTTTTCCAAATAAATTCAATTGCAGCATAAAGAATGCACCTTTAAGAAGGGGATTGAATCTACAATTTATATTCACAATTTGATTTATAACGTTTCCTTAAACGATTGAAATTTAACTAGGCCTAACCTAGAACTCATTCATATACTCCTTTCCAAATAAATTCAATTGCAGCATAAAGAAGCCACCTTTAAGAAAATTTCTCACTTTCCATGTTGGATCACTTGTGACGAACGCTGCACTGCACACGCCAACAATGCCTACACTGGCGAAGCTGTTAGGAAGTCTTGCGCATTATACAGTAGATAATAAGTTTCGAGGAAAGCCAGAAGAAACGTTGCACAGGATGAAAACATTGGGGACTGAAATTCCGTCGGCGAGAAGGGTTAAGGAACCCGATGGCGCGTCTAATAATTCACGACGGCGCGCAGCGGATCTATGAAGATATCACCGGTCGATCGAGCAGAATATCTGAAACGGGAGAGATCGAAGGATACGGGGCGACATTAAAGCCGGATCCCAGCGGAGCAATGGCGTTCGCCGGTCTCGGATCGCGGAGAGAGAGGGAGAGAAGCATTATTCCGGATGAATCGTCGTGGGATCGGGACGAGAAAAATCGTACGAAAAATTAGTGAAAAATTTGCCGGGATTCCGGTACACAGAATTTCGCCGGTGACAAATCGGTTGGAATAAATTGCGCGAAGTGCAGCTGCGCGCACGGCCACGATGAAATATTCATAACGCAATTAAAGACGGAACACGACGGACAAGAATTCGTTCGCCGGTTCGCCCTGTGGCTGAGACGAAATCCGCGACGCGCGAATCAACGAACGATCGATCGAGAGGGATCCTCGAGACCGAGAAACGCGGCTCGTTTACAAGCGGATAGGTCAAGGCGAGGCGAGGCGAGTGCGCTTAAACGCCCCCCGATATAAATCACTGGCCGAAGAAAGCCGGGAAAGGGGGCGGAAGACGCGGATTCCCTCTTTCTCGATCAATACCTCCGCCCATAGACAGGAAGTATGTAGAAATCGGCAAATATTCCCTGACAGCGCGTCCAAGATGGCGACGGGGACGAGCAGGATCAAATCGAGGATCGACGCGACGCCGACGGCGAAACCACCGTTCTTCCGACCCAAGTCAACGTGGATAATGCAATTCTTTTTCTCCGTTTGCGCACAAATCTCGTATATTAACACATTTTCTACTTGCAATTCTTCCATAATTGTTGGAAGTCTATCTACTCGCTAAATGAACAAATACAACTGTCAGAACATCAATGTTTTTCTTGTGTGCAACTGATTTACAAAGTTTTCATTATGCACAGAGATTTATTGAATATTTTCTTGAAAAAGAAGTTCATTGTAAGGTTTCTACGAATACATGTTTGTGATTTGAATAATTATGAAAGAAGAAATCAGATACGAGCAATTACGACCAATCCGGTAATTCCAGTGTTAAATATTGTTGAGTAATCGATAAACAAAGAATATTTATGATAATATATGATACGTGGTTTATAAAGATGGAATATGTCGAAGTATTCAACAATATGAAAATTGGTTTAAAAATCTTAAGATCCGTTATATCAATTAACAATTAACTTTTTCCGAAACGAATTACCTGTCAGTGTTAAAGGATGTATCCGAACGTTCCATGAATATTTATACCACAATTTTTCTTATATTATTCAAACCCATTCGTTTCGATCTAAATTCAATGAACTTAAGAAACATCAATTACACGGAGAATTAATACAGCAGTTCCTTTCACGTGCAGAATGTCGATCACGGCATCATTCCGATTTCATGTACTAGCTAATGCGAAATTTATTCATAATCAGAGTTCATGGTAGAAAGATCGCAAGGTTGCAGGAAATTAGATCATTAGTAGAACGCGTAATAATATGTAGATCCAGAAAAATCTTACAAGCGGATATACAGCGACTAAAATTAAACAGGATCGAATACGATCTGATCAAACCTGATTGAAGATTTTTCTGGACTTAAAAAGGTATCGTTTACGTGTGCATATAAAATGCATATAAAATCGAAAACACATTTTCTAATTCTCCTAAGAATTTAAGGATGTTACATTATTTTAACTTGTTAAGACAATTAAAAGGAAAAACATAATTTCATGAACCTTCAATTTTCTTCAACTGACTTGGACAATTATTATTTCACGTAAAGAATAGTTCAGTTACTATATGTCTAATGAAGCACTATTACAAGCCGCAACGTTTTCGAATTATTTTACACGTCGCAACTATTCTCGAATTATTACCGACTTCTTTCTTCGACCCCTACACAGTTCCCACAATCTCCGCTAATCCCGCAGATCGAGTCCGTCGATCGTTCTCAAACGAATCTGTGAGTCATCGGTGATTGACCATCAAGGTAAGACCGTCGCGAAGAAAGAAATGAAAACGCGTCGGATTCGTTCGATTATCGGGTAAACGCGGATTTCGGTTCTAGGGAAGGCTAAGGAACAATTTGTTCGTATGGACATGAATAATCGGGTCGGAGGAAATTTATGCGAAGCAGTTGTAAATGGTAAGGTTGTCCTAAGGTCGTCCTCCTCGCAGAAACATGGCTGGGATTCCGGGACGGTGAAAGAAGCTGAGAGAGAGGGGTGGATAGAGAAGAAGGGAGGAAGAGGAGGACAGAGCCTTGGTGACTGTTCGTTACTTTCTGATTGATGTCGACATTTGGAAAACACTGCGACGTACACGCATGCACCGGGGCCGCGCCATGTGCCTCGCCTATCTCGAGGACGCATCGTGCACCGGCCCCGATGCATCGTGCGCTCTTTTTCGAACAGCTCGTCGATTTCGGGGCTCTGATCACGCCAAGATTCGCCGATATACAAAGACCTACCTCATTTATTCGTAAGCACATCGAATTCGCAGTCTGAATAGAATGCTAGGAAATTCTTAAAGTTAGGAATTTGTGCAATACTCCTCGAAACATTAGAAAAGATGTTGAGGCATTGAGCGATTAAAGAAGATGGATACATTGACCGATAAAAACGCAGAGTAAGAAATTAATAATACTCTAGAGAATGATTAGAGCGTTTCGAAGAAAAATTTTTCATCCGTCGAAATCTGTGTAAATACACGAAAATTTCCAGACGGAGAATGATATTCGTAATTCGTAATGGCGGCTAACAGAAAACTTTTCGTGGAATATTCGACGATGGAAGATTCGAAGTAGATACAGTAGTCTCCGTGTTAATCACGCTACACTGACAAGTTGGTTCGTGTTCATAAAATTGTGCTAATTTATTGCATCGAGCTAATCTACAAAGTTTTATTGATGCAGGAACTGGGGAGACTTTTTGCAGGTGCAACTTACTGCAGACGATTGTGATTCAGAAACTGAAGGTCTGGTACGGTTTGACAGGCTTGGAGAGAAGTAGTTTTTAATCATTCGGAACTTTATTGTTTCTTCTGAATTTGTCATGGGGAGATGGAACTCTGTTTATTATAAATGTACGACTACTGTAAAAATTGAATACCAATGACCAAAAATATATTTTTACTGGGACATGATGTACAGAGTTCATGTTTTACAATTCCGAGTAGTCGCTACGAATATCTCGTTACGTCTAACGCGGGAGATACTGTCAGAACGGGTAGAATATTTAGTTTTTTATTGGTCAACCTTGGTCGCAAAAGAACTTTGAGTAAATAAAATTGGACAAAATAATTGTGGCTATTATGAATAGAAATTTTTTCTATTTTTGTGGAAAATGTAGGCTATCTGTCAAAATGGAGATGGAGAATATTATTATTATTTATTATACGGGTTCAGATTAGGACATAGAGCGACAGAAACTGCTCGCGACATTAACAACGTGTTTAGTCAGGCGACTATTAATAAGTATACCACTCAACACTGGTTTCAAAAATTCCGTGACAGTGGTTCAAGTCTCAAAGATGAACCACGGGGGCTATTATCGAATCAGCTCCTCGAAAACCGTCTCGAGAGGTTGCAGAAGAACTAAAAGTCGATCCTACAATAGTACATCGTTCAAAGTTTAGCTCGTATCAGCAAACACACAGCAAAATATGTCCACACTTTCAAAATTGAAGAACTAAAACTGCACCTATTCCTGCACCAACCTAGAATCGATTAATCGTTGCGAGTACGGTGTGTTCCGAGAACTGGAGTTACTTCTCGATGGAAAATTCCAAGGACTCTCGAAATACGCTTCAAGGATGCAAATACCCTGGCGGCAATAATTCACGAGCCACCGAAATAGAAAATATCTAAATACTTTGCTGCGACCGTGTTCGAATCTCGCCGCGGAAAGTGACAAACAGAAATTCCAGCCGGTAACCTTCGATCCGGACGAATCACACGCGAGAGCCACATTTCGTTTTCCTCGGGCCAGCTAATGTACCGTTACCGAAAAGATTCCTCGTCGCGCTGAAAGGCGACCGAAATACAAAAAAAGAGTGTGTGCGAGAGAGAGGAAGAGGGGAGAAGAGGAAAAAAAGAACTAAAAATCGTCTCATCGGGCACACACGGCGAATAGAACGACGAGAAATCGATACGACTTTAATCCGGCAGGCTAAAGGCCGATATCCGCGGCAATCGGGAGAGCGAAAGTGATTGATGGATACCCATAAATACATAATCACGGCTCGTTCGTGGTACAGCGGTGGACAAAAATCGACGCTATTCACCGGCCCAAGAATTTTTAATCCCGGCAACGGGCTTGCGTACACTTTCATTTTTTTTCACCATTCTTTTTTACTCCATCTTACTTCTAGCCCGATTTTACTCCGGATATATAAATATTCTACAGCTACGAGATTTCCTAACAATTTACTGTAACGATGCATCTGAGGCCAGCATCGCCTGAGAAATGAAAGACGTCAATTGGCGTCTCCGGTCGACAATGTGCCAATACGTTACGACGTCACGACTGCCGAACACTAAACGCAACTGACACAGGGTAATCGCTTCAGTAGTTAACCGTCTAAAGCGCTGTTATTAATACACTATTTCCGAAATTTTGTATACGCCGTGATACGTTGAAAGCGAGGAATAAGCTGACCATTATACGCATTCAAATGTGCATGTTTCTATCAGTAGATATTTTAGCAATTTATTTTCTAGATGGGTTCTTCTTTTACACATTTTTAGAGCATAGAAATTATGTAATTTGATGATTGTCTTATTTCGAGTCTCTTTCTCGGACGCTGCGAAGAGCATAAAGCTTTCAGTTTATCTGAAACTGGACAGCAAATGGTTGTCGAAGAACCGATGCGAAGGAGTTACTGAAGCAACTATTCACAAATATCAAACAAAATGGAGTACTCCCGAAGAACTAACAGGACTTCGAAAAGGACCAAACTGATTTTTTCTAGTTCAAGGAGAACAATCTTACAACAACAATTAAATTACAAACAAAATGGCAGTTTCTGCCACTGGGAAAAAGCGAGTCTGCTTTTAAATTTGCATCGAACACTATTTTTCGCTAACGTCTTGGTAAAACCGTTGTCAAATTGACGGCAGAACAGAGTGCAATTTCACAATCACTTTTTGGAGAATGCCGACACTAAACGTTGCTCAACGTTGTACACCGTGGAACCAAAATTCGAAGAAGAAAGAATTTCACTGTCACTGGCGTAGAAAATTATCAAAAGGATGAGACATCGAATGTTATTGATATTTTAAACTGCGATAAAATGAATTATCATTGGAACGTCATTTTCGGAGCACTTTCCACACTGTCCAACGAGGTTCTCACGCGTTACACTGTCTCTAATGCGACGTCTATCAAAACAATAATTATAATAACGCCACAAACTTATTTCAATGTTAATATAAAAATTAATTCAATTGATATCGATGTTCTAGCACACAGCATATTCAAGTCGTTACTTTAGATGGAATATAATTTTTATATCACTTTTAACACTCATGATATTTTCATGCGTTGCACTGCTTTTACATTTCGTGTAACAAACAACCACCTAAAAATGCGGAGAAAACCTACGGAAGTGTAAGATATATTGTAGCAATTATTCCGCAAACGTCTAGCAGATTCTAACAAGGATTGACTCGATACACCAGCGCAAAAATAAATTTTCTGAATAAATTATTCTACCGCTTGTACATAAATGACGCGTTCGTGTTAATATAAAAATTGAAGAGCACACTGGTGAATTTTAACTAACACTTTCGGAGAGGGAAAAATGAAATTCTGTCAGAATATCTTAGAACTCGACACTCGCTGAATTTAAATATTCATTTCACTGTTCTATACGCCGGGGAGCATGGAGAATGTTCGTGAAACCGAAGCCATTATTAGAAAATTGAGAAACGGAGCGATTTTATAGCCAGACACATGACAGGTACAGGTTTACATATTTTTTGGAGTGTCGTGCGCGAATTTTCCAGGAAGAGAAACTGCGGGAAGCGAGATCGCAGGGCGTGCTGTCCACGAGAGTGAAATTCCAGGGCACACATGAATTTTGACTGGCAGTTGCAGCAAAGAATAAATGAAATTCTCCCAGAATTTCTTAAAACTTGACAAACACCGAATTTAAGACTGTCACGCCTGGTCAAACGTCGGTGACACAAAGTCTTCGTCCATCTTCAAAAATTTATTTTGCTTAACATCAAGTTCATTAATTCTGCAGTTTTCATACAACTGACTAAATTATTTTGCGAGATGAATCTCCGACAAGCAACGTGTTCAACATCTATTTCACTTTCCTCTGTATCGAGGAGCTTTCAGGATGACCATTATTAAAAAATGGTGTAACGAAGGTTTACACATTTTTATTGAGTATAGTGCACAAATTTTTCAGATGGAAAATGGTTCGCTGTTGACGAGAGTGACTTTGAGGAAAGAAAAAATTAAATTCTGACAGAATTTTTTAAAACTCACCACACACCGAAGTTAAACATTTATTTCACTATTCTATTTACCGAGAAGCGGTTTTACAACCAGGTACATGACCGAACGATTTTTACGCATTTTTTGAAATATTATGAACAAATTTTCCAGTTGAAAACCCTGTGCGAAGGGGAGATTTCAGAGCACACTGTCGACGAGAGTGAAATTCGAGGGCCTATAGTGGCTTATTGAAGAAAACGGAAACATTTGGTGGAGATATCGGTGTCGCCGGCGAAGAGGAGGCCGACGGTACGCGTCTCGACGCTTCGTCAGTCGATTCTCGACGGGGCACGCGAGCGATCGCTGGTTATCGACGATCTCGTAAAGCTCTTTATCGGCGCTGATACCATTTTCACTTGGCCGAGGCTCAATAAAACTGCGGAACGTTGAAATTCGAAAAACCGAGCGGAAAAGCGCGGCCGACATTAAACCCGATAATATTGTACCCGAGCCGAAATTGTAACGCGATCATCGACAGAATATTCACTGGACGCGAACGCGCGCGGAATTTCACTTCGATAAGCTATCGCTACTTTTTATGCGGACGACAATGACTTTTCCACTATTCACGTGCGCCCGGCAATCGAGAACACACACTCGCTGCTCGGATATTTAATTCAATCGGAGCACTGATTCCAGAATCGAACACACTTCACTGGAAAAATCGTAGAGCACTAAACACGACGTGGAAACAAGTAAAATTTAGACATTGTCGATCGAAGAGATAGATTAACCTAATTGTTAAAAAAAGGATTTAACTCGTAGTTGGTATTGATAAGTCTCTGTCTACCGGCGACAGTTTACATAGTTCATTTTGGAAAATGTTAAACACTTAGAAAATTTACTTTTACGGTATTTTTCAAATTTTTAGATTTTCAATCTGTTGCGTTCAAATTATATCATCGTACCAACTGACAAGAAATTGGTTTGACAGATGATAAATTTAAGAAATTAGTAGAATTAAATTGCATGAATCTAGAATCTCACAGCCGTGGTGGTTTGAAAGAGAAATTGGGGGCTCAACCGTTCAGAATTTTCCTAAAAATTTGCCGGAAGACCGACGGGCTCGAAATCGCTCGGAAATCACAAAGCCTGAGGAGAGGTTAAACAGAGATATTAGATAAGGTCCGAGATAGGGGCGAGACTTCGAAGAACCTCTCGATGTCAGCGTCCGACGGACAACCGAGACTCGGCGTTTGACTCGTTTCGAGTGCAAGCTTTACCACGAACGAGTCGAAGACAATCGAAGCAAACCAAAGGATCGCGTGAACGGAGATTTTTGTCGGCTGGAATCGTGATCGATTCCCCGAAAATCGAGGCGTTCTAGCTCGGAAGGTACAGCATGCACGAAATACCGATCGAACGAAACTTTCAGGATGTTTAGAATGCTCAGGTAGAACCTCCGAACGGTAGTACCGCGTTTACTGCAGGTACCGTACCGTTTGAGGACTTTGACAAAAGTTGAATGCGATCGAGTTTAGAACAAAGTATTTATGAATCCTTTTCTAAGACAAGGATCGAGGGCGTCCAAAGATCTATGGGCGTAGAGCGTCACTACGAAGACAAAGTGAATTTTCAGGTAATCAACAAAGTCGTTTCAAGGTTGGGCATAAATCACAACTCGGTGTACCTACCGGACCAATTCTAAATGACCGCGTGAAATCTAAGAAATTTCACAAAGGATACTCAAACGCGTTTCTCATAATTCGGCAGTTTCTCAACATTCCTTCATTAAAAAAGTTCAAACATTCACCAATCGGTAACAATTTTTCCAACAGCCAGTGTCAAGATGACGTAAGCGAACATTCAACTTCATAGCGGAGAAAATGAAACGATCAACTTCGCATTTTTCCGAGGCAAAAACGTTTCGGAGCCCCGTCCGAGTGAAATTCTCCAAATGCTGTTCTCCCGTCGAAGATCCGGTCGGATAAGGGGACGAAATAAATCTCCACGTTCCAACGGCTTCATCTTAAGAACAATGTCCAATTATTTTCCTGTAGCTACGTTTACGAACATGCTCGT
The DNA here is from genome assembly GCA_028455595.1 of Lasioglossum vierecki. Classification (NCBI taxonomy): domain Eukaryota; kingdom Metazoa; phylum Arthropoda; class Insecta; order Hymenoptera; family Halictidae; genus Lasioglossum; species Lasioglossum vierecki. Next base: position 7,260,869 of record CM052342.1, read on the forward strand.
AACGAGCCGGCTAAGTGAAAAATTAACGAACCAGATCCCCGCGTGGCGAGACTTAGAAGGAGCACCCGGAAACGTTTCTCCACCCCTCACTTCCGTTCAAGCAGGACTCTCGAGTCACAGATAGAACTAGTCTGCCTAAGCTATCACGTTCGCGTTTCGATATTCGACGGTTGGATGGCGTCCGACTAACTCACGGATTAGAAGCTTTGTAAAAAAAAATGAACGTACCCTTGGCTGCGCCATGAACGCCCTGGCCGCGCCGGGGAACTCTGCGTGCTGAGCCACCGTAGCGGCTGTATTTTCCCACAGTATAAAGCAAGTAACACTTCACTCACACACCGGTAATTCGCTCACTGTTTCGCCTGATCGCGGCGATGATCGGTATTATTCACCCTGTGCGTAGCACTGTCGAAGAGATGGAGCCAAGGGTTGGAAGGGACCGCAGGGTGAAGGGAATGACGAGCACCAGCGGGTCCGTCGGCTGACTCTGCTTGGCTGGTGGACAACGTCGACGAGGACGACGAAGTCGGTCGATCCGGTACGGTTCACCGGCCGACGGCGTACAAAGCTGCGGCCGGGCCGGGACTGGATCAACTGGATGCTGGATAAACTGTTGGATGATTCCTTCAACGTTTCCGTCGGCCCTCGACAATCCTCGGATCCGAGTCGAGCGGCGGCGACGAGACGCTGTCACGGTAAAGAATCGGAGCGAGCGTCAGCAGAGCTCGGGACGCGCGCTTGAACGCTGTAGGAGGACCACGGCTACGGCCGGACACACGTGCTTCCTCATCGTCCCGGTCACACCGCCGGAAGTACCCGCTGACCAGACGGGAGGAGCTTGCCTCTGCTGATGATGTCAGTACCGCGACATCATACACGCTCGATGCTCTTTTCTTGTTCACTGGAGCACGTGGCCGTTCATAGGCAGACCGCTTGCCTAATCCACGATGATTCTCCGATTCTTCTTCTTCTCTGAACCAGGATGCACAATGTACGCGATGTCCACTGGTCGTTGCGCGCGTAATACGAATCGATATGCTGACCGGTGAACGTTCACCCGACGGATTCAAACTCGCGGAGTATATTTCGGAACAATTACGACGATCACTACGAACCACGGATTTATAATCTTGTACTTCACGAACCTAGGCTGCGCTCTCGATACCTCTTTCCCTGATATTATACGCGTTTAGTCCACTACCCGTTCGATTATGAAGGATGTTAGAGAATCGCTCTTACAGGCTGCACTGTTTCACACAGAGTGAGGAGACACGATGCTGGAGAGGGGGGCTTGTGTATATTCCCAAACGGAAACGAAAAGGAACAAACAAAAAACACCAGAGGGCCTGTGGTCACTGACGGAGCACGGTTCACATCCTTCTCGCGATTGGCGCGAAGTCAACAGTGTTGTTTCCGTTTCCACTCGCGGGGGAGAAACAGGAGTAACGCGCGCGGATGCAGTGCAACGATGATGCTGGATATGCGTAAACACTGTTGGTGACCGGGGATGAACTGTTGCGACGGTGATGAGACGTCGACGGATTGATATCTTGTATTCGCGAGGACAGAAACGCGGAGCACAGACTGCGAGTGTCCGGTGTTGGGTCGAGCTCCACTGGCACGTTTAAACGACAAAGCTCTGTCCACACTGTGCCCTCGTTAAATCCGTAGTCGACGGGGGATGCGCTCTCTCCGAGTTGCTCCGAACCGCGGGGCCACGGAGCGAATGCCGGAGCGACGGAGGAGGTGGCGTTGCCAGTAGCGAGCACTCAGACGACGGGTCCCGCGCTCCGATAGATCCCCGATGTTGCCGTTCTAGTTTCGTCGACACGATTGATCACACACGGGGGGGAGGGGCGATACGGGGGGGGCGGCAATTAGGGGCGGGTGTTTCCGTCGTGTATCGTAATCACCCTTGAAAAAAAACGTTGAATATCGAGACGCCGGCTCAACGCGAGAATATCGGTCGGACAGAGGGAAAAAACCGGCGGGCACACCGCGCGCGTCGTTCGACGACACACCAAGAGTCGCGTCACGAGCCGTGTACAGAAGAAGCGCGTTCCTCCTCGCGGCGATTACTGAACGTACGAACGTACGAACGAACGAACGAACGAGGCAAACCGACCAACCAACCGGTCACGCACGCTGAGGAGAGAGAAGAGGTGACGCGCGAGAGAGCTGTCCGCGAGACGGCGGGCGACCCTCCTCCCTAACCGTAACTACTACTGCGTGTGCCACTCGTAACTCCGGCGGACAGAAGGTGGAAGGTCGGTGTGTATGTTGTGTGTGGTGCGCGCGGGCCGGCGGGCAAAGGCAGCCACGGGAATATGCGTGTTTCGAGTTCTTCCCCCACGAAAAAGCACCGGGTAGAGATATCTACGGGTAAGAGAAGTGCGGACCGAAGCGAGCGTGGAGAGCAGCGCCTAGCGCGGTTTTAGATCCTGCGCCGTCCGCAGTCGTTCGCCAACTGTCAATCAGCGCCGCGCTACGCCAAGGAGTGGGAGGCGCGCAGTCACGCCCACCGAGCGCGGCCAATGCGTCCCCTGGCCCCGCCCACATCCCCACTTCTTCGTCGCGATCGCAGCGCTCCAACGGAGAAACCGTGAACCACGGGATTCTCCGCCATCGCTACACCACTACCAACGAGACCGTCGACGGACTACGACGACGACGACGACGATCACGACGACGAAGAGGAGAGACCGACGAACCCTTCGACGGCACCAGACTCGAGAACACGGTCTTCTGTTTCTACGGGAGAGGAAAGCCGAAACGGTGGAATCACAGTTTCTATGTTGCACGCGTACAGGGGCTGATATAGGCGATCCTCGCCAGGGTTGGAACTTGTGTCGAGCCAACGAGACACCCTCGTCTCCGTCGATATCTTGCTCTTTTTATTGCGACGATATAATTGTTGATGGAAATTAAGGTAGAAAACCGTAGATACGATATCACGCTTGTTTACCGGTATGCCGGGATTTCGTTGTTGATTTACTGATATTATTATCAGCATTTTTATTGCATAATTTCTAACAACCTTACCGGGCTCTCATGCTACTGGAATCATGTTTTTGAAGAAAACAGACGATTTCGAAGGATTTTATGCAGCAATCTCTTGTCGATTGTTTATTTTTTTATTGTTGATATAATTGGACTTGCTCCAACTCGGCAAACCTGGAAAACATTGGTACTTGTATTTTCCGAATCAACTTCTCCAATTGCATCGTTGGACACGATTCTACGGTATAATCAGATAAATGTTGCTGCTACCATAAAAATCCAGAATACGGTCAACTGCTTTTCAATATTCGCATCGACGGCAAATTAAACGGTCGTATCGTGCGGTTCGAAACACCGAGTCGAAAACACACGATCCGACAATTACGCCCAGTAGTTGCAGATTTCGATAAGACAAAAGATTTCGTCGCGATACGAGCGAAGCATCGGTCCACGGTGATTCTGTAACTCGGGAACTTGTGCGACCGCAAGAGAGCCGACCGAGACACATGTTCCCTACTCGAGCTCCCACAAAGACAAATAAGCAAGACGAGTCCCGCGCTTATCTTTTCTTCGAGGGCAGGACAGGACCTACGATAATCTCTCTCGGGTCTCCTAACCGGAGCTGCTATCGATCCGAATTAGAAGCGAGCGTAATAATATAACACGGTCTCCCCTAATCCTGGCAGCGCAAACTTCGAAGCCGCACACCGGTGCTCGCGATTTACAACACGACAATTTCCGCGTGCGTTCCGCCGCGTGGTCTGACGCGGGCTCGCCAGCCTCCCCGAAATTGTCCGCGTGCCTCTGCCAAGCTAGAAACCCCAGAAATAGTAAAATAGGTAGGGACGCGAGTCTTGGCAGGGAGCTGGCCGCTCGTTCGCCCGTCTGAAATAATGCAGCCGATGATCCTGACAAATAACGGCGTTCCGCTAAATGCTGGCCGTCGGACGGCTCGTTGGCCGTCTTCGATCGTCCGTGGCTCGTGTGGTACGAGAAATCGTGAAGAACATAGCTCTCCGAGAAAAAAAAGTAAAAATCGATGCCATCGATGTACCCCTTCCGGTTTGTTTCCGTGTCTCTCGGCACGGGGGTGGGGGAGAGGGTCGTCGTCTGACGGAAAGTTCGTCGCGCTAAATGTCGAGATTCCTCGCTCCTTTTCCTCAGTCCGGTTCTTCGTCTTCGTCTCCTTTTATTTTTCGTCAGCCTCTTCCTCCGCCTCCTCCTCCTCCGACGTTATTAATTCAACGTGTCTGGCCGCGGAACGGCCAGCCGGCGGCGGTGGTCGATCGAGCTTTGAATGAACCGAACGAACAGCTGACTCCACGCAGGAATTGGGTCGCGAACGTGCGGTTTCGAACTTTGAATGGTATTCGGCGTTGGGTGAGTAATAGCGACAGGAGGCGGCGGAGGCGGAGGAGGGCAGAGAGGCGGCTGTCACCGACATCACTCAGTGTCTCCCTCCTGGCGTTCACTTCGCTCGATTTTATGACTCTCTCATCCCTCGCCCCCGCGCACTTTCACCCCCGACCGTTGCCGACCCGCACCACGCGTCTCCCCTCGATTACGCGTGATGTCGCGAATCGCTGCGTCAGTTTTACCTTTTCCACCTTTCCTCATTTGCCATTCTCTTCACTCTTACTCGAATCTCCTCTCTCTTCCACTGTTCCTTTCCGCCTTTTTCTCCGAGTCATTTCTTGCTCCTCCAGTCGCTCGACCCGTGAATCGAGGGATGCGGTCATCGGCGAAATATGGAAGGACAAGGTCAATATTCCTGCGGATTAAAGGATCGTTGCGTTCCAATCTTAATCCCTCGCTCGTCTTCGTCTTGGCACAGTCGCTACCTTCTCGGTCCGGTTCGACTTATTCTCATTCGAATTTCCATGAAATTTAGGCTATCTCGAGTGGAATTTTATGCACATCCTCGTACACGAAAGTCGATTGTGCAACCATCTCGCGTGAACACGGAGCGGTCGATTTTTCGGATGTTTTTTCTTCCGATCCACCGATGACCAATTATTAAACATGACTAAATACGGCCATGCCATTTAATAATAAATAAACGCATCTTGTAATGACTCATTTCGAAAATCGTGTATCACATCGAGGAGAGATATTCTTATATGGTTTTATACAGGGTGGAGCGCCACATTTTGCCATCTAGATTTGCGTCTCTATTTCGATAGGAAATATCCTCCTAAACTAATGATTTTTTTACAGAAATAGATTAATACTTTTTTGTAAAGAATATGAAGGAGCATCAGCTGATACATTAAAAAATATAGATGGCAAAATGTGGCACCCTGTAGAATCGAGTAACTTGGTATTATAATAATCGTTCTTTCAAGAACGTCGACGGGGTGCCGATCTAATAGCGAGCGACATCGAAGACATGGAGCATGCGATCAACATGACGGTAATTATTATCGTGGCGACAATTTCAATGTGTCAAGCGGGTACAATATTTATTTCCATAACTAGCCGACAATAATTACATAATTGCGGTTACAGCTGCGTAGTTCCGCTGTTAAAGTGTAAAAAGGTTTGAACAATGGTCGTAAATTAACGGCTGGATTGATGCCGCAACATCTACGGGTGCATAATTCATTATCTAAACGAGTGCGCTCGATTCCCGATGAAAATAGGATAATTACACATCCCGCAGCAAGGGAGCGACGATTAATTGGGGCGCGGGGCAGCGTGAAACGTGCTTTGCGATTCATAAAGTCGTCTTAAAAGACACCGTTGAACAATGTTAAGCCGGCAGGAGCATGAATTAGTAATACTTTACTTGTCCCTCGGATTTATAAAACGACCGAAGGCCGGCTAACCATTATAAAGTCACCTGTATAATAATCCTATTTGCGGCACACGGTATTTGTATTGTAAATAGTCCAGCTATTAAATTCGCTTAGAGAAACAACGGCTACCGCGGGTTCAAGTAGAAAACATATCTCAGTCGCCAACTACCTCAACTTTTACTTGATTAAATATTCAACGGAACTACGGGGAAATACATTTTTCACGTTGTCAACTTTCGTGGACAATGTTTTTGATAAGTTGGAGGTTGCGGAATTTTTACCATTCCCATACTTGGACTGTTTCAATCGAAAGGCCAGTCGTAGTTAACCGTTCGCAGTTTCATGGTCAATATAGCTGCCTATGCACACGATGCAACAAAACGTGCCGTGCAGTATGTAAAAACAATCGAACACTTATAAAAATGCAGACACAATTGTCGAGCAATTAATCGCTCGTTCATTGAATCTTTGAAAATTAATTAACGAAGTTAAATATTTCGTATAAAAAAATATTGGCATGTTTGCATATATATTTTAAGGCTCTATTCCAATATTAATTGCAATTACAAAATTATAAACGTTATAGTTTTCAGAGTTGTGAAGTTCGGTTCTGATCAACTTGTTAGATAAAAACAAAATTTGATACTGCAAGGAATATTTTGAATAATGATGCAGCAGAGTGCTAAGGGTTTAATTTTTGCTTTCCTTTATAGTTTTGTTATTTTTCATTGTGAAGAGTAGGACACTTTGTACAGTTTTGTGTGAATAGTATTTAGTGTTACTTCGAACTAGTGAATCTAAACAGTTCAGTGTTTTAATCGAGTCGATGTTGTGCACATGGAGCGATGGAAAATCCATGAACACCGTGAGTACCGTCTTTCGACACCAGGGTCGATGAAAATCGCACGGTCACCGAACGCGATCTCTCCCGCTCGGAACACCATTTATCCGGTTAATTCGTAGGTATTCCGGACATTGTCGAGGCTTTACCTGGCACGGGACACTTCGAGCCTGTTATTTCGCAATAAATCACACTGCGAGATGGAACCGAGCTTGTCGATAGTAACGAGGGATTCGCCCCCGTCCGATTCGGTCCCTCCCGGGGTAAACAGCCACGAACCATTAAACTGCGCGTAATGTCTGAAGATGATCGATTCTTACGTAACCCGCAGACCAATCGCCCGAGTATCCTTCTTTCAATTGATTGCGAACGATTAAAAAATAGTACCTTCATTGTGTACACGAATAGCCTTTAATTGGATTCACAGATTTTTCGATTACATGTCGTTGAAGAAACATATCTCTAAAAATATCGGACTGTGAAAAATTCATTCATTATCTAATAATAACAACAATGATTTCCTTTTATGAAACCAATTCCGCAAACGTTTCATGTCGGAACTTAAAAAAATTGAATTTTATGTGTAGGCATTGGTGGCCTGCAACTAATTTGTAATTCGTGTATAAAAATTGTTTCATATTTGTATGAGTTAATAATAATAATAATTTCTTTTTATGAATCCGATTCCACAGACGTTTCGTCGGAACTTAAAAAAATTGAATTTTATGTGTAGGCATTGGTGGCCTGCAACTAATTTGTAATTCGTATAGAAAATGCTTTCACATTTATATGAGTTAATAATAATAATAATGATTTCTCTTTATGAATCCGATTCCAAAGACGTTGCATATCAAAACTTAGAAAAATTGAGTTTTATGTGTAGTTATTGGTGGTCTTCAACTAATTTGTTATTCAAGGGGTTGGCGTTTAATTTTGCCAGGTCTTGGAAGTTTCCTTTTAGTACTCCAGTGTAGCGAACGAACAGGAGATTCGGAATTCCTGATCCTCGAGTTGCTCGTTAATCAGGCCGAAACTTCGCGGCGAAGAGGATCGCACCTGGACATGTCGCGTCGTTGCGCCAGTTCAAACGCGCCGAGCACGGTGACTCGTGAAAATAGAATCATATTAAGATGGAAGACGCTCCGAACCGTACACCGGGTACACCGTGGAACACCAAGGCGTTGATACAATGGGCTGCGCGAACTTAACCCGTCCGTTGTCCCTGCGTAATTCTGCGAAACACCCCTACTGTGTCTACTCTATTGTGCCTCCGGGCGCAACAATGTCAAAGTCTATACCGTTAAGCCGTCGACGAAACGTGTACGCGGTGTACCCCAATTATTCGTCTTCCACGAAACAGTTTCCGATCTGGTTTGTCCTCGATCTTCGCCCCCGATCGCTTTAATCCCTCGGCCCCTTTCCGATGGTCAACGACTTTTCGATTTACGAGTAACACGCTTACCTGTGCAGTAAATTGTCCCGCAACAGTATGTCCCGTTTATCAATCCCGGTAGCCGCGCCATTATCGGTAGTGATTTATGAATGACCGATATGTTTATAAACAAGACTGCGGAACTCGTTTCATTGAACTTTATCGATAGCACCTCGCGAGCCAGCGTTGTAGGATTTGCACAACTCGGTGCAAGTTTGAACGAAGATGAGCGGTATTTAAAATAATATATTCCCGAAAATAATTATTTGTTCGACATACAAGGGCTAACAATTTTTTATAGGCAATATCGAGCTACATCGATGAGCGCAACAAATAATATTTTTGCTAATACTAATAATAGTATTGCATATTGTATATTGTGCATATATATTATGACGTGAAAAACTAACAAAAAAAATGTTAGGGAATGGGGAAGGTGCTATAAATAAGTAAATAGGTAGTTTAGTCAAAATTAGGATACTAAAAAAGTAGGACAGGGTAAAAATGAGTGAGTGTTGGTGTGCAACGATTGCCATTATTGAAACTGTAAGTTTAAGGGGCTGTTTACAGCCTTTAGGTATAAGCGACCCTTGTAGGTAAGGAAAAAGCGAGGACCGAAGTCATTTGTAAGGAAACCTTCGAAAAGAAACCATTCTCTTGCTGATTTTAGTCATAAAGTTATACGCATTTAACTATTCACATTTTAACATTATACAAGCGGTATTGTTATAAAAGGTACTGAATGCTTGAAAAAAGATAGATTTGTATAGAATAGGTTAATGCGAACCGAGTCACATTTCTTAGCTGTAAGCTTGAAATAAAGCAAATTCTATTTTATTGCCACGTGAAAATATTTTTTTACTAAAATAGACGCAACAGTCCAAATATAACAATTGTAATTTGTATGGAGAATATTCGTCGTTGTTTATGGACGATTCAGGGCGCGCGTCGTTTGACCTGCAAACGATCGGTACGATTTTTCACGGCCTCGAGGAAACGTACGAATGGCGTTAAATCACAGTACCTAGGCGATTCTCAGCCGATCCGCCGGCAACGAGCCAAAAACTCGGCTCCGCGGGAAACCTGCCCTCTACTCTTCTTTTGGTTTCCCGGGTGCACTCGCGGTGGTCGAGGAACGCCGCCAAATTGGCTAGGCAAGAATAAGAAATCCAAACTTCCATTCCCGATGGTTCGTGCTATATTTAATCGGCCGAGTAGACGCAAAAATTGTCGGGCCGATCGAAACACGATTGCCGCACTCTCGAGGACCGAGTTTCACGTCGAACCTAACAAGCATCACCGGAGTTACTCGATTATGTTGGTCTGAGTTTAGCTTAAAATGGGAACTTGAATGAATATTTCTAGCTTGAGTAGAGTGAACGTGGAATAGCGTCATAAATCTTAACGCGCGTTTATTATGCAGACAGAAAATGGATGAGGGGTCGAAGAAGGGTCGTTGAGGTTCGTGTATCGAGTACGACCTATTAAATCACGAAAGTCAAAATACCACAACACGGTGAGTCAATTAAAGAGGAAGATACTCGACGATCATTTTTACAACTTTTACCAGAGTTTCCGGTTGATCTGTCCCTGCATTTTACGGGACACCTTGATGTCTGTTTTGCAGAGATTTGCTAGAATAATTTTATAGGCGGTTGCAGTATTAATCTATAGTTATTTAGTTAGGTAAAGGTGAGTTCAAATGCAATCTTAGATTATTGTAGGATCCTTGTAAAAATTATGGACAGCATGGCACAGACATTCAAGCTGAATGCAATCGAGACAGAATAGATAGACAGAAGTTAATAGTGCAGATAGAAAAGGGATAATTTAATTAACTCTAATTGTCGTTTCTTTGGTTTGGTAAATGTACATAAATAAATAATGGAAAACTTTGGTTTACAGAGAAACAAACTCTGGTTGATTACTGAAAATCCTGTTAATTATCTTATATATATTAACAGAATTTTGAAAAGATTCCGAAACTGTGCAACGGTGTATATAAGTTAACAACTCGCTTTGAACAAGCAGCGACCGTATAAAAACGTGTATCTGATTTTTGGCTAATGAGAAAACACCAACATCGTTTGATTTCGCGACATAAATTTCCGCTTTTGTCCAATTAGCGTGGTCGATGTGAAACTCGGCGGATCATTACGATTTTCCAGGGACGCGAGGGGCGGGTTGCGGAGGCGTCGGTGTAAAATCAGCTGATCCGGAGTAACGAGGCCAGGAGAATCCGAAGGCGTCCTGTCGCGATTTGTTAGGCTCGCGAAACGCGACACCTATCCGATTATGCCTCTCGAATTACCGAATACCCGGTCTCTCTTTCCCGTTCGGCTGTGTCCGGCTCGTGGGAGCAGAGGCGCTCTGCGCGACTCTCCCTCCCCAGCAAAAAAGAGTGAGAGAGTACGTACACATCCCCCATTAGATGTTTATAGTTCTGTGGACGATTCCACGGGGTTCGCGGCCGGAGTTCGCCGTGCCGGCGCTTCTCGTGAGAAAAAAGGTCTGTTAGTAAACACACCGTTTCGTCGTGCCGCGGGTAAACCAGCCTCGAGTGCATGAACGAAGCTGTTTGTCGTTCGCCTGCCTGTGGCTGGTTGCGAGTCGCTACACGGCGTGCCCGGGTGTTCATTGACCATTCATTCGTAATTCTTTGAAGCCTGTTTTTTTTCGTACTCGAGCACCACGACCCCGTGGACGTATGTACGAGCTCACTTTTTGTCCCTGTTTTTCTCTCTGCTCCGAGAAAACAAGAACTCTCTTTCCCGCTCTCTCCTTTCATTCGTTTTGTCGTTCTCTCTCTTGGTTTTTTAGGCTTTCTTGGAAAATTATCGGAGCAAACGTGCGGTTGCGGTTCGTCCCGTAGATTGGGGATCCGTGTGCCGGTGACGGGGTATCGTGTTCCTCTCTGGCTTAACCGAAGAGAAAAAAAGTTGGCCGATTTCTGAATGAGCATTAAATGGCGCAGACGATGTCCTGCCTATTTCTCGAACCGCTCTACGGCTCCACCTGCCAGTTGAAACGCCTCGTGCGAATTCGAGTGGGGAATTGATGGATCGTAGCATAGTTACTGTCTATGACACGTAGCAAGACGCGCGTTTTTTATGACCTTACGGCGCAGTAAAAATACAGTGCGCGGGCTTCTTGCAAAATAGATGGCGGAAATGTAAATATACGTAAATAAGGCCGGGAAGGCATTTACGCGCACTGGTAATTATCATATATCGTTGCTCAACCCGTTTAAATGACAGTTTAGTCATAATAATTTATGTTATTTCATTCGCGATATGCGTCCATTCAAGGAAATTTACATGTTCTTATAATTTCAATACATTCATCGCTCTGAGTTACTTTCAAGTTAAAATCAATTGTGAACTAAATCAGATACAACCAACATAAACAGAAGAACCGTAGTTGAAGAGTTTTCTAAACGAAATTGGAGACCTGAGTGAACATTATTTTCTGTGCACTGCTTGAGGGAATATTCCATTTTATCTTCGAAAGGACCTTACTACAGTTAAGAAATTTTTATATTATATTACATAATTTTATATAATTTCTGATATTACATAAAGATCTGTTTTATAATGAGAAAAAAACATTTTTTTCATAATATGAAATAAATATTATTTGTACATTAGGAAAAAACATTCTACTTCTAATATGAAATAAAGATTCATATAATATTTAGAAAAATTACTTAATATAAAATAAATATAATAATAAATATATATTGTATGTATATTTAAATATTAAGAAGAGATTGAATCTCTTTTTAATATTATATGAATATGTATACAATATTTTGTGCTACTAGGGATGTGCCATCTAGTACTGTGTTAATAACCTTAGTCGTCGCGAAATAACCTTAGCAAAGAGTTGAAAAAAAGAAATTATAAAATACGGATAAATTGGAATTGTGTGTGGTCTCACGGACCACAGTGTGTTGTACGGTATGTTTAAGGGTTGATTAACCAGCGGCTCTGTGAAAGTTTCGAAAATAATCGAACGTCGACCACGTGAACCTGTTCATCCCCAACCTTCTCTGTCTTGCGGCCCGATTCGCACGTTTCTTATGCAAATGGGACCATGACGGCAGCAAAGTCACGTCGGCGAACGATACAAATTTTATTCATGACGAGCATGGTCGCCGGTACACACCGTGACTGATGCCTTTCAGGAATTTATCATCTTGCACGCGTGATCTCCGGTGGAACTTGGCCGGCGGCAGGCCGGTACGCGTGTATATACGGGGTGGCGTATTATAACAGACTAAGGGTGGATAACCCGTGATCGATCACTCCGGTGAATGCGACACCCCTACGAACACATATCCGCGCCCCATTAAGCCTGCCCTTAGGAACGACGTGCGCGCATCCATCGCGAGACGGGCCTTGCCACCCCGAAGATTCTATCGGTCCGACGAAATCGGGGGTTGTTTTTTGCCTGGAGAGCTAAATAATTGAGCGTAATACCATGGCCGCCACTTTCGGCCCCGTAATCTTGTTTTCGGTAATATTGTAATCCACGATACTTAACTTCTCCACGATCCGCGCTCTTCGGGGGATGAAACGCCCGTTGCAACTAATTCGGTGGCCACATAACGGGACACACCACCCTGCAAGCTTAAAATTATCGATATTTAACAACACCTTGGCTTCACTTTCCTATTTCTTTCTTATTCAAAATTTTACCGATAATTTTAAGCTCTGGGTTTGAAGTTTTGAAAAATCACGCCGTTAATTTCTACGTTGATCGAAACGCCTCGTTTTTCAATTGGCCGGCAGTGATTATACGTGGATAGACAATTCCGCGACGTGATGACGCGCGGTCCGATCAAAACTAATCGAAGACTCAAATTGAATAACGCAGAGAGTACATTTAGCTATCAACAATTATCAATTTAATATGATTACCGACCAAGTTACGCGTGTACACAGCGGGGTGCATAGTAATTGAATTAATCGACCTAATCATTACTCTGGCAAATTAATTTAGTACTGGTTCAATTAGTGTTACAATCTTTACACGATCACGTGTGTTAACACGATCGGCCTGGGGACAGGGTATCTTTACAATAAAACTAGACGGCTGATGCGGAAAAAACACGGGAGGGGTTGGCTCGATAATTACGCAAAAAAGGAGGAAAGGCGAGCGAATCCCGCATTTCTCGAGCGGGAACGTCTGGAAAACGCCTGGCTTCGGACATCGATGCTGAATGAGCGGGATCGCGATCGGTTCCGCCGATAATTCGCAGCTCTAAATTAATGCTTGGTCGGACTGACGGCTGTCAAACAAGGTAGCAATGAGTGCCCGCGTCCCAGCCACAATGCGTATAATTTTCCAGCGCTGGGAGGGACGTGATAGCTGGCTGTGCTGACGCGTTAAATTTTTCTTAAGCGGCTACGCTGGTTTCTCAGTTTGAAAAAATCGATTTTTTCACATGTTCTTTAAATACACGTGTTGCCACATCTGTGCGAAAGGATTTCCTTCGCAACCCGTGTTTACGTGATATCGATAGTCGACTGTTAGGACGCGTGTTTCAATAAACAATATTTTACATGCATATAATGTTCCTTTCTTAAGCAAAACACAAGGTTGATTCGTCTAAAAATATATTTATTATTATTAATTATAAAATAAATAATTATTAAATGTTTCCCACGTGTTGTACTAACCAAAAAATATAGCGAATCAACAATTAAAGGTTTCTGTTTCGTTCGTTTCTTAACGAATTCTTAACTGTCACTCTGTATGTGTATCTGTTTACTTTTATATACGACTCACCGAGCTGTACACACAGCTTACATGCATATAAAATAGGTGTACCTTCGTCGCCCTTAGAATTACTTATTTCACGACCATTGAAACTATGAAAACGTTTCAGAGAAATTTCTCTGCTCCTCCATCCGGGGAACACCGTGCTCGCGATTCCGCGCTGGATTAATTATCGCGCTTGCAAACCGGTGGGTCGTTAAAAATTACAAAGCCAAGGAGGGGAAAAATTAGCTTCCAGTGGCGAGACAACGGGTTGGCAGCGAGGAAAGGATCAGGTGGATAAGGCAACATTGTACGCGATGAGTTGTTGAATAGAGCGCGAAACCGGAACGAGACGGCGCACGGCGTTTTGTAATTTGCTCGTTACCGAACTCGACCGGTTTTTCATTCGGACGACGCGCGGTTTGGTCATCTAAAAGAAAAGGCGTCGGATCGCGTCGCGGCGCGCAATTACGACCCATCGTGTAGGGAAAGGTGGAGGGGATTTTAGTATCGCGGAGGAGCGTTTAATGACGAGATCAGATTTCCGAGGTTCATTCCCGATGGTAATTTATGCCGAGTCCGTCGCTAAGACGCCCACGTTTACTCCGTTCCCTGTCTATCACTATTATCGCTAACGCAACGACCGTGAGAGGTGCGCTCGCCGGATCCTCCTACGACTGCCCGAGAAGGGGAACGAAACGGGCTCTAATTGTTTTTCGCGAGGAATTCTGCACAGTTCGAATGCTGTTCACCCGACACTTCGCCGCGATATCATTCTGATCGTCGTATTTCGTGTTACGCGCGTGTTGCGTTCACGGATTATGAATCGCGTTAGAACCCCTCCGCTTTCGTTTTACGACGCGCTATATTACCTCCGAGGAATAGACCCCGTCTCGCAGCTAAGCAAATTACCTGTTACCGAGACGACTCTTCGATACCGACAGAAACGAATACAACATTTTTCTTTTCTATCATTCGCGAACGAGAGAAATGACACATTCCTACCACATTTTTCTACCTCTCCAGCCTGTCCAGATCCTCGCGAGGATTTTAAGGATGTCCATCTTCTTCACGCAGACGGACGTAATTCAGTCTGCGTAAAAATTCCTCTCGGTTTGATAATTACTCGACCTCCGAGTTCAAAATCTTTAATAGTCTTCGTGTAATCATTTCTAGACAGTCTTCAAGCATTAACAGTTCCTGAAAGCGAATCACCTGTTCCCGAGTAATGCAATCATCTTGGGGTTCGTGTATCGTTCATTTGCGAGAAGAAGTCGCTACTTTGCGTTACAGGTACAGTGATAACGACGAACGCTCGCACAGCTTTCCTCTCAAAAATATCATCTTCGCAATCGGACTTATTGGCGACGAGTCTCGAAGTCTCTAGTGGCAAGTCCTTGGACGATGTTTTCGGCGTGATCGAGGCGACAAGAATCCTTTCGGTGAGCTCCGAAACGGTTGATTCGGGCCGGAGTCACCTTCTGGACAGCGGATCGCGCCCACGGCATGGCATGGCACCAGCACACGCATATCGGAACAGAATAGTTCGGGCTAACGAATCCCGAATATCTCGATCGGGGATCAAGCGACGATTTCGTGGCCAGGCCGGTGGAACACGGCGAATTCCATGGAGCACAGTAGGGCCGAAGAATTCCGTCGCTCGGCGCGTTCCGAAGCGCCTTGGTCGTCCTCTTGCGCGCGCGGCCCGATCGAGCCAAGCCATAGGACGGGGCAGAAATCCTCAAACGAAATTCCAGTGTGACTAAACCCCCGTGGATGACTGGCAGGCCGGCTGCATACGGGATGCAGCGGGAGGGTTGGGGTCGCGCCGGGTATCGCCATCGGAAGATCTCTCCTCCGTCGCGTCCCCTCCTCTCCTCTCCTCTCTTCGCCCGTTTAAAAAGATCGTCGACCAGAGACAGGGGCCAGCGGAACAGACCAGACGGAAAAAGAGACTCGGAGAGATGATGCATCGCGGCGGCGATCATCCGAGGAACAACACGCCGAACAGCCACCGACCGTCGAACGCCTCTCGGTGAGAACATTAGCCAGCGATATTAATTTTGCGCGGGAGGCTAATTCGATGCGAGAGCGCACGGCCCACGACGCAACCCAATAGCCTAAACCTGGCCAAATGCCACGAGTGAATTCTTTTGCTGGAGACATGTCTCTACAACTACGTTCTTTCCATTTGTATCAGCAAAATTATGGAAGTATAAGTATTAACTTCATGTACGTGTCCATCTGAGAGCAAAACTATCGCGAGTTACTCGGAGAACAAACAGGAAGATGAAAAAAGATGAACACATAAATTAAGAGTACTCCATAAGAAATGGAAGAAGATTGTCGACAGAATAAACAAATTCCATTTTGTCATATTTCATGAGGCATACACGATTTTGAACAAGAGGAATCGAATCGACAAAAATAAAACCTGGACACCAGGTATTTTAACAAATTTAAGAATGTCGCGTTGTCGTGTAGATTATTTTAATTTTTAGAAGAAATCATATTTTTCAGAGTCATCAGAGTATGTATACTGTACAATTGGTGCTACCCTTCCGATGCCTCACCACACGTTTCAAGAGCGTCCAATGGATCGGTCATGTATAAGAAACATCGGAGAAAGTTCCCAATTAATTTTCGAGTTTATTTAGCAGACTCGAGGAGAATTTCGAGAGACGGTCTTCTGGCAAGACATGGCACGAGTTGGACTAATTGCCCGGTGCCCATCGTTTTTCCCGCTGTGGAGTGAATTCCGTGGGACAGTATTCGTCACCGGGCGCAAGGGTCGCGCGTGCTCTGATTTACGACAGAAAATGACGAACGATCCGGCGTGGACGTTATTGTTTGTCCACGCAGCAAGATCTGAATCTCGATGCGCGGGAAAGCATTCAGTATGCAAGCCGGCTCTCTCATTACGTCTCTCGGCTCGCTGTCAAAGCGGCCCCGAGAACTTTCTCTCTCTGTTTCTCGGAGTCGAATGGAAAAGGAGGGTCCGATGAAAGAAGACTGGTCAGGTGGGGGGTGTGTGGAGGTGGGAGGACTCGAGGAGGCCGGGAGAAAAGAGATAAAAGGAGAGAAAAGGGTCCCGGGCACTCCGGGGCCCTCTCTACCCGGCACTTTGGGTCACTCTGTTCGTTTCTGGTGACGGTAATGCCCGTTCCGTAGGCTACCTTATCTCGACCGTGGAGGCTGTGGACCGCGCGCGCGGACTGGTTAGATGCGTTTCGTGTAAGGTCGGCCCATACGTTTTCGAAAAAGACCGTATTACCTGACCTCTTGTCCATTCGCCCACCACCGGCCCGGCGTGAAATATATTTACACATTTTATCTGGCCGCGGACGTCATATCGAGGGCTACCTGACGTCGAACAAAATTTCTGCCCGTGCCACGCGATATCCCCCGGTAAAAGATTTTTCGCGTTCCGACCGATCGCCTCGATTGTACACCGGCTGCTTTTGTTGCTTTCCCGTGGCACGCTCTGTGTCCGCGTGGGAGAACGCACCGCTCGCCAACACGCGGATCTCTCCCACTTGTTCCACGTTTTATCTCAATTATTCTTTGTCGATAGAGAGACGAAGGAATTTAATTGTTCGAAAACTTTTACGAGACACTCGGATGATCTTGATGCGGCCACGGGAGAGCTCGTTTAACGCTCGCGTGTTGTTCTCACGGTTCCTCCTCCTCCTCCTCCTCCTCGTTCCCCGACGTAGAAATAAAGATAAAGATTTCGAACGAACAATAACCGATAAAACGCTGCGCGGCATCATTAGTGTACAATTTACCGCGCATAAAAGTCCCGGAGAGTGTACGAAACGCGAACATTAATAGACCTCGACACTCGCCTTTAATTTACTCGAACGACTCGCGGAGGAAATGCCGCTTATTGTCAGCTTTTTTGTTCTTATCTGAGGGAATGCGACTTCGCACAAGCATCCGCAGTTTGTTCCGGCGACGGACGCTTGCCTCGAATTTATACCACGCACGCGACCGCGATTTCAAACGAGTAACAATATTTGTTAATACATTTTCTAAGCCTACGGCCCATTACTGAAGATTTTTTCATAGATCCTTTAACAGCAACTTCGTTCGTAAGTCAACTCGAAATTATTGTGCGAAAATAGATTTTCAAGCTAACTTTCCAGCAAAAAATTGTTTACAGTAAATTCGAGATGGCTAAACTTTTGCATAACTAGCTTACGTATAATTATATTATTACTATATGTAGTTATATATATAGTTATAAGTAAACTATAACAATAAATATAATAACGTACGAACATCTATTAATTTCGTCGTGTTTTCAGATTTTTTCATTAAGGAAAAGTATGTCTCTACTTTCAACAAGTTTTGAGAATTAGATGTTCCATATTAGGTGGTTAACTTACACTAGGAATCGGCAAAGGTTTGCGTGTTCGTTACGGTACGGAGTAAGAGAAAATTTGAGCAAACAAGACAGCTTAGACGTAGGCAGCGTCGAGAGAAGCGAGCTCTTGGAGAAGGGCAGGAAAGTTTTAATATTAGAACGGTTTCCTGCTGCTCGGAGGCGAAGAATTCGGGAAAACGAATAAGATTCTTTCGGGAATGGAAATCCGAGTGCCGTTTGCCTCACAATGGAAGACGCGCACGCATCTACATACATATACATAACACAGCCGGGTGATGACATGCGAGAAATCCCGGTCCCGGCGCATCTCTCTGTCGTCACTTGCAAATGCATAGAAATTGTACGTGCGACGCTCCCGACATCGAATAACAAACACAATTGCGAGAGGGAGAGAGAGAGACAGAGAGATCGTTCTCTCACGGATTCGCGTGGCCCGCGCGATGTAGCGTACTCCCAGGACCTTCGTGTTAATTAAACACGTGGCTCGGCTATCCATCGGGAATCGAGCACTCCCGAGGTCCCTCTGCCACTGTCTTTCGTCGAATTAAGTTTCTGTGCGTCTCAATCTTCATTACACACCGGTACGAAAACATTGCGAAAAAACAACTCTTAAGATCTCGAGTGCCGTGTGAATTTTGTATACTTCACAAATGTCTTGCCTGTTCGTATAAACGACCAGAGTTGTTGATAATTATTATTACATGATAAACGAAGTTTGAATCTTAGAATATGCTTCAGTTCATTTCAGAACGAATAAAGTGAGTACTAGCAGTTTCATAAAGATCGTTTTCAAGTGAATAGATAGGTCTAAATTATAAATATATAAAATATATAAAATATGTAAAATATATTCATTATAAATATATAATTTTTTTAAAAATTACAGTTTCGCATTCACGAGGAGCATAATCGGGGTAATTGATTGTGAAGAGCGCGTGACGCGTGACGAAATGAAAATGACAAGATAGATGTACGAATAATCGAACTCTACGCTAGATCGACGAATAATCGGATAATTAAGATCAACGACCGAGAGACCGGTAAAAAATCATGATGTCGGAGGTATGCCCGACGCGATGGTAGATTACGATTGAACGAACGCTGGCCCCTCGGTAGATCTACGGTGCCCCTTTTATTTGGAAATGTTCGATCCGCATTCGACAACCACTTAGCGCTCCTCCGAGCTCGGGGTTCGAAAAGACGCGGACTCATCCTGACTGGTACGCTCCCATGGTTATTGAGACCGGGGCCGATCCTCTCCTAGACAATCCGACGCGGCATTTACAGATCCATCGATCTGACACTGTCGTTCGTCGGGGAAGATCGAAGATCTGCGTAGGTGAAACTTTACAACGTTTCAATCTACCGAACGGCTCTGTCTCTTTCTCTTCATCTCTCGCTCTCACGCACGCTCTTTCTCTTTCTCGCCGCGTTATTAATTATCCTTTGAGAAATCAATAAGAATAACAACTCAATTGTCGTCCGAGTTTCTATTCCGACACCTCGGCTCGACTTGTCATCGCTTCGCGTTCAGGAATATTTTATGGTAAACGCGATGCGCCGGAGCGGCTGAATATTCTATCCTGTCCCGGGGAACAAAGTTACAGTGAGAAATTCCATTCATTAATAATCGCGTGGGTCAACTTAAAAATTAGTTACTAGCAAATACCGTTTATAGTATTAAATTTGTATTTAATACATTTCCGAAGATTTAAGAATTGTTACTGAATAAAATTTGCTTCATTTCAACCTTACAGCTAGAAAGAATAAGAAATGTAACTTGTTTTACATTAACCTATTTTTTTTAACTATTCTTTGTCTCACTCATTCCTACCCTCTCCTACTCTTTTAGTATCTTAATTATCACTAACCTAATTGTTTCCTTATTTATTTCATCCTTCCCCATTCCCTGAATTTGCATTTTTGTTTCTTTGATATACTTATGCTCTCTTCAACATTTCTGTCTTTTTTCATAGATAGACCTATACTAATCGCGATGTCTATTACTTTAATAGATAAGGGACATGCAATCACGTGACCAAAATGTAACATGTGATTAGCATCGTTGTTGGTGTTCATGGCGACTTCTCGTTACGACAGTGAAGGTGCAAACACGTGTCTTGTTTCAAAATAAAGTAAATATACGCATTTAAGCATCACATTATACAAAGTTAATTACTTTTTAAATGTTTCAAGTTTACATACCTTACTAGACGTACTTGGAATCATCTTGCTTCGTCCTCCAGCCAGTATTCACTCCAATTCCTCCTCCCTCCTTGCTCCTACTTTATTCTACCGGTAGCAATCCTATTAAAGAATTATTACTGTATCAATTTCACATACATAAAATGAATAAAATTATTTAGAATGGAAATATTGTATATCGGAAGAAATATTTGGTTCCGGAGTTACACTAGGTCCGAGTGCAAAGTGTAGTTTCCCCGACGATTAAAACGATCAAAACTAGAAGACAACCCCTGCAAGATGCAACAGGACGGTAAATCGTGGCGGTGATCGTCCGTCGGCCGACGGACAGGCGCAGAAACATCGAACGCGTCCGTTTACAAACACACCACGGTCCCGCAATAAGGATCTGTATCGCGTAGCCGACTTAAGATGTTATTTCAGTTATTTACGAGATGTCTCGGGACAGGTGACACGCGCCCTATACCTGCCGCGGGTAAACGGCCTCGCAGCCACGTTTTACAAACGACCGGGCAAACGTGAAACGAACCGGCAGAAAGTGCGAGAGAGAAGGCGAGATCGAAAAGAGAGACCGCGGGTTCGACGAGGGGCGAGTGGGGGAGGAGCGATAGACACCCTGTAATTACGCGAGGGTGAGTTATGGCGGCACGAGTGCCGCGGTTACTGCGAGAGAACGCGGGGATACCTTTCCCGTCGATGACACGGGGGGTAACTCTTGCCATCGGATACGGAAATGATAAATATATTAGGCTACGCATGTCCGATCGCCCGAAGACGCTCCTGAAAATTACAGGCGTGCGAGAACCGAACCTCGGGACGATCCAAAATAAACATGTACCCGAATGGCATCAGAATGAAATGAAATAGAAAATTATTTTCTTTCTTAGTCCATTTGACGTGTTGAAAAATAATAGTATTTTCAAATTCTTCTAATGTTTTTACCATTTAAAATGGGTCCCATGGAAATCAACGACAACGATTTTAGATTCGTTGGCGGTTAAATTTGTTGTTGATCAAATCCACTGTCGGTTAAAGGCGTTGTCGGGGAAATCTGTGTCGGTGATTTCCATGGGAACCTTCAAACGACACCTGCTCGTTTCGGTCTCGAATGCATATAATCACACGAGCTGTGAATATTGGAACCGCGGGAGATGTATCTCGTTCGCGACACGTTCGAGTGGCCGAAAGTGGGCCCTAACAATTATGGGTCTCACCATCTCTGTGCGCGAAGAACAAAACAAAGTGGAGATTCGAGCACAGATGGTGGCATTCACCATTCCCTATAATGGCGCCATTTATAAGTCACTTATGCAACGAAGGTTGTGTACCCGGCGCGGATCGTCAGAAGAAACGTTGAAGAGTGAGGGAGCGGAGAGGGGTAGGAGAGAGACGAAGGTTGGACCCAGGAGGACCGTTCGGTAGCGTCATCGTTGACGCTTTTTCGGCATGGCGGCCACCGCGTGAAATTTAGGGCAGGGCCGACGAAGCCCAGGGCTGTGTGAATAAGTTCGCGGCGGCGGCCTTGAGGCTTCAAGGCGACCGGGTGATTTGCGCGGAGTCCTGGTCCTCGGTGACGTACGCAGGACGAGAGGGAGCCCGGGAACGTTCGCCTTTTTTGCCGAGCCACGCTGCATCCGTGACACGATCCTTTGTTTTGACGCGGCCGGACAAGTGAGTTATCTGCGACGGCGGAACGATCGTTCTTCTCGGACACGGACACGTCGCGGAAGTTCTTCCCGAAAAAGATCCATCCGGGCCCGGTGTAAACACAGCCGATAAAACGACGACGAGAGGAAAAGAGAGAAAGAGAGAGAGAGGGGGAGAAAGGGAGAGAGACAGAGGCTGGAGAGAAGGCCGGTGGAGAGACTTAAACCGGCGGGGAAGACTGATGCGCCGCGGGAAACCATTCTTTAAAACCCCACACATCCCGTGACTGCCCTTTCGTTGCAGCCACGGCCCACCACGGCCAGTAAAAACGCCGAGGCTTGCTTCTGGAAGATGAACTACTACCACCACCCTTACGCCGATATCGACGAAAGGCCTCGCCAGCGTTCGACTCATAACCATTTAATTCCCGTTTGATCGATGATACGTGTCGCCGTAATTTTCTCTTTGATTGTACATCCGAACGCACACCGCGCGCTTCGCCCGGTGCATCGAACCGAGAAACGGTTCTTCGCTCTCCGGGAACATCCTTTCAATCCGAGTGTATCGTTCGTATTTAATCGCTGTATAATTATAACTAATTTAATCATATTTTTATTTGCGGCAAGTTCATACACCCCCTAAAGAGATCCTCGCTACGCGCCATAACTTAAATTCGCCATGCCCGTGGACTTAATACGGGTCTTCGATGTGCAATGATTCGAACGATTCATTTAGCGGTCGCCCCTGCTTATGTAGAGTATCGACGCTCGTTAAACATTTATATGTTGTGTTACATGAATTAAGGGTTCTTTTTTTAATGATTTATACAACCATGGTATTCAATTTTACTGAATACCTTCGCAAATGGGGTTCGTGGTAATGAACTGGAGGACACTTCAGCAAACACAGTTGCAGAAGCTTCCATTTATCTGTATGCGGTTTTCGAAAAGAATTCATATATCCAAACAAAGAGGATTACGAGAGGCAAAGCTTGACAAAAGGTATCATACTGATAGGTCAAAAATTATAGTCTCAAAACAAGTCTCAAGTATAATATACTCCATGTTAAAGAAACAACACTCCCAAAGATGTCAGATCGATTGTTCTACAAATGGCAGAATAACATTCTGTTCGTAAAAAAATATGTCAAATTGATACGAGCGATAAGATTCAATAAAGGAAATAAATCCAGCAGGTGCTGGCTCACGCCGGAAAGCCTCAACAGCGAGAACTTTACGATGTCGAGGCGTGAAAGCCTCAAACCTCTGACAAATAGTCGAGTATCGTCTCGAATCGGAAACATCTTCCGCAAGGTTCTATGCGTCGAAGACGGCGGGAGGTGTCGGGGAACACCGGCAAAAAGGTAGCTCGTGGGGTAAGAAAGAGGAACGAACGCGGAACGGAAGAGAGCGCAGAAAAACGCGGCGCGGAGAAAAAGAGCTGGCTCTCCGGAACCCTCCCGCGTCTTTCTCCGGGACAAGTCTCCGAGAGGCTGAAGAAGAAGAGTCGGACATCAGTCAGTCAGTCAGCCGGTTGGCGGAACAGTCAGTCAACGGGGACGTTTGGTCACACGCGACGGGACATTATCGCATTAAATATCGACAGGCGGCTTTCAGCGGGGCCCTGAGGAGGCCGACGAAATCGGGAGAAAAATGCCTGAATCCCGTTCGCGTCCCCTTCCTCCGACGTATCCACCGCAATCCGTGTCCACCCACACCCGCTGCGTTCATAATAGGCTCTACGGAGCTAAGCCCCTCTAATTCCTCTCGTTCCCTCGCCTTCACCTGACCGTACCCTCTCGGCGTATCGTCCTCCCTGGTCCTTCGGCATACACACGCACTAACCCCCTGCCCCTCTCTTTCATCCTGATCTCTGACTACGGTTCCCCCACTTCTATGAGCGCGCCTTTGAGCGGGGTTCCCATAGATTATTATTAGAATGCGCGTTTGTGGCCCGGTCGCGCGGGCAGGTAGATGGACAGTGCTCCGCCCCAGAACACACCGGGGAAAAAAAGAGTCTGCTGCAACTCGTGCTTCCCCGTGACCTATCTCTTTTCTACCTGGACAGGAATTCCTCGGTGAAAATCTGCCCCGTTTCGAGAATCACAAGATCCCACAGCACGGTGGACTGTTTCTATCAAATAGATGGAATTCAAAATTGTCATGTCACGAAATCGGTGAAGACTTTTGGCAAGCTACATCGAGATAAACTAAGAAAGATTCTTAAAGCAAAGTATCAGTATTGAAAACATTTTCTTGCCAATTAAAAATGGATTTTTATTGTACAGACATTTATCTGTTTCTACTAAAAATCTTTTATATTTTTGCCTCCCATTAGAATCGTAATTTTTAACTTACTGTTAATAGATGGAATTTAAAATTGTCATGTCACGAAATCGGTGAAGACTTTTGGCAAGCTACATCGAGATAAACTAAGAAAGATTCTTGAAATATCAGCATGGAAAACATTTTCTTGCCGATTAAAAATGGATTTTTATTGTACAGACATTTATCTGTTTCCACTAAAAACCTTTTGTATTTTTACCTCCCACTAGTAATTTTTAACTTACCGTTAATGGAGACGTTATTTATTCAGAAGACATGCAAAACTACGCTTTTCAGTTCCCGGCAAGAATTGCCGACGCATACATCGTATCTTCCAATTTCCTTAATGGAATGTACGTGTATCGGAGGTAGAATATAAAATGTGACAGTGGAAAATTTCATGTAACATTCGAGATATCCGTGGCTTTGGTATTATTGCTCGAATCGATCCTCATCATTTACAAGGTACCGTTGACTTTCTTTATTTAGTTTCTAGGTTGCCTAACGCGCGACAGAGTTCTCGAAGGGAGATCACTAGGATCTCCGCGTACTGGTAAGATCACGGAGAGATCGTGATCAGCCGGTCCGCACCTGAACAGTTTCTGGTTACGAGGTGATTTGTGCCGCGTGTCCCTTCGTTAGGCAACATTATCGCGCCTAATCGAGAGGAAAATGACGAGTTCCCCGCTGCCGAGTAGAATAAATCTCGGACGGCGATCTTATCGAGCCTGTAACACAAAAGAAGAGGGAAAGAATGGACGACCTGGCACAGGCAAACAGACCAGTTAGCTGTCACCCAGCCTGTATCGTCGGCTCTCTCTATTCCCGTACGCTTTTCCGCATTGGCAGATCGTTATATTCATCGGCGACAGGTTGGCACAAGGCGTTATCGTTTTACGTTTATCGAAAAAGTCAAGGACCGAGGACTCGGCCGTCCGATCCTTTGGACATTGTTGATTCTCGCTGGCAGGCGGCAGCACCTCACGATTCACCATTTCCTCGTCGATCTGTAAGCTTTTTCTGCCGTCTCGCGTTTACATGGTCTCTTCGGGCTCGGCCCCGTCTTTTTCTCTCGGTCCCCGGTGACAGTTGGCAATATCTTTTCGGCGCGGCTCTCTGGCCGGCTCAGCGAGCAGAAAAGATAAATCGTTTGTTTTGAGGCGACATCCCCTTCGACGTCGCGAGCAGTCGCTCGAATTTGTTCTATCTCTTAATTCAAAGGATTCCGGAGGCGAGATTATTCTTGCGGCTGTCATATTTCCTGGCCAAACGCTCGGCAACTTCTTTCCAGTACGCCCCGCACCGCGCACTGTCCTCCACTCATCGATCATTTTTGTTTATGCCGGACGCAATTGAAATACAACCAACTCTTTCTTTACAGGGTAGATATGTTCCTGAAAAGACCGTGTGAAAGAAACCCAGGCGAGAAAGAAACGAAGACTTGACTGTCGAGTTCTGAGATGTGCACAAGGTGTTAGGAATGTAGGATTTCATCAAAATCGACATAAAAAACGCCTTCAAATATTCGCCTTGAACGTGAAAAACTAATGGTCGCAAGGAGCAACTTTTTGAGAGGAACCATGGGTCGAAACTCATGCGTGCTCTTAAAAAATGATGTAGTTCTTTTTACAACTTATTTATTCATATTTGACATATGATTTTTTGATACTCTGCGCAGTGGATCCGAAAAATATTACGCCATTGTTAATCCTTCACTGCATGATTTTTTTCATTGAGATAAAGAAATTGTATGAAGGTCAGT
The DNA here is from genome assembly GCA_028455595.1 of Lasioglossum vierecki. Taxonomy (NCBI): domain Eukaryota; kingdom Metazoa; phylum Arthropoda; class Insecta; order Hymenoptera; family Halictidae; genus Lasioglossum; species Lasioglossum vierecki. The sequence continues at coordinate 7,287,034 of CM052342.1, forward strand.
TTTTGTGTTTTATTAGGGAAAATTATTTTTAAAAAAATGAAACAACATTTTCCCTAACATATTGTATAAATTGAAACCTTGATTTTGTCGTAAATGACTCTTTCACAAAGACATAAAAATATATCAAGGTTATATTAAATACAGATATTTATACAGAGTAAATGTTATGTATGATTGTTAAAACAGAAAAAAAATTTGCACCTCAGTAACTTGTGTAACGACGTAGTAACAAGATGTATTACAAATTTCAATCTTTATGTTAAGATTTTCATAAAGCAAGTGAGTATTAAAATACAGAACCTTGCCAAAGTAGTATAATCTATTTTTATTATAACATCTTTCACTGTTATAATTTCAGACGCAGTTTTTCTCCTTTCTTGAAAATGATCCACACAAGATCATTGCGTTTTGAGATCATTGATTATTAATGATCAACATCATTAATATTTTTCCTGATTTATACAGAGTGTTAAAAAAAGATTCAAGACTTCTTTAAAAAAGTAGGTTGCATTTGCATTGTGTGCATTAGTCTAAAACGAACTTTTCGGACAACCTAATAAATCGTTCTTATTTCTTGTCTCTTCCTCCACCGTCTTTCTCTCTCTCTCTCTCTCTCTCTCGCGCGCGCGCACGTTCATCGATCATTTTTGTTTATGCCGGACGTAATTGAAATACTGTTCCCGGCGAAATCTATACGATCCGGCTCGTTAGATGGTCGTCGCTACTTGGCGACGTTCGACGATCCTCCACGATCTAGATGTAAACGGAGAATTTGTTTCGATGTATCCCGGATGATGAATCGCCGCGGTGAGTGCGACCAAAGGCGCGCGTCGACCGCTGGGCAAGTTTCCATTAATTATTAGTGTTTCGCAGCGAACGGTTGCCGTTCACATAAATACCGCCGCCCACTATGACTCTATTTACCAGCGCGGGCCGTTTCTGAGATTTCTCTATGTAACGGCCGTTTTACCGTCGTGATAATGAAATTCCGAAACTATCGATAACTCGGACATTGATCGGTGGCAGCCGTGGGCGCTTTGTAACTTACGTACTGCCGCCCAGATAAACGGTCCAACGTTCATTCCGAATAACTCGAACGGTTGCAATCAAAATTTCATGTTCGCCAGCCGAACATACAGTCTGTTAATTAAGCTGGTATCGCAAACTGGCCAGAGTGCTTTTAAAAATCACCGAATCTTGTTATTATTGTTAACTGGTCTTGCAGGTGCACTCGCAATGTACGACTTTGTGTCGTGCCTCAGCTATGCAGCTACAGGTTGAAGAAACACTGTCGACTTGGCGACTCGTTAAAGGAGAAAAAACATCCAAAAGAACCTGCATGAAACATACTTGGACAGCTTTCGTTGAAAATGATATTGCGTGTGATTACTGGACTGTGTTTTTTATGCATTTATGATAAAACTCATGAACGAATCAAACGTAAAATGTGTCTTGTCATTGTTACAGACATATTTCGTATAAAAATCCGCAGTAATTACATTTAGATTACTTCTGTTACGTTAATTACTATTTTGTACTGTTAATTGTATCGCATATTCAATTATACAGATAACATATCATGCAACTGTATCGTGAGCAGGTGTGTTTTGTACTTATTTTTTCCAAGCTATTTCATGCAGTAGACTGCTTGATATAATTTCGTGAGTAAACCGCACGATAAAATGGGAATTGTTTAACGCTGAAAATAATAATTTTCCTTCCAATTGGATCCAAGAGAGTATGTTGCTGCCACCTCTCGAGGACCGACGAAACCACGGGTGCTCGGCCGATACTTCCCGGCGCCGTTATCATGCCGAGGGCACCGAGGTCATCACATCCCGACCCGAGAATTTGACCTTATCGTACGTCCATCACGTGGCACACGATATTCTCCGGTCGATGATGAACCGGTCCGGTGACTAATAGTCGGCAGACGCGAACTTGCCAACCAGGCGCCACGTATTTCACGAAAAATCATCTGCCGAGACGTATCCTCGAGCGATCCATGCGACAAGATCCTGCGGATAACGTTATCAGCGGTTCGCCGCGATCAGTGCTCGCACAATGAACGCAACATCGTCGTGGTCGTCGGATGGCCCGAGTCGACGGGGATCGTAAAATATTCATAACTTTTCGAAATCCCGTCAATATGCAAATGGAAAATGCTAATCGCGTCCTGTTCGCGTCTACGACGAAGGCTATCGTACTGTTGACACTCGCCCGTCAAGATTTTTGTTTTTCGAATATCCCCGCATCCTCCCCCGCCCCCTTTGGATGTTCGGTCGCGAAACGCTGTGGTTCAACCGAAAGATCGAGTCCGCCGTTTCAAGGTTTTTTTTCTCGCCGGTGATCGCGCACGCCTTTGACTAATAAAGAGCCGAAGCGTATAAATTTCGGATGTTTTTTAATTGAAGATATAAAAAGGCACCGGGGAGCGCCTCCGTACGGGCAGACAGAGTTGGCGGGGACCCTGGACAGTCGACAAGTAAGAATTAAAAGCCGATTAAAAATAAGACACGCCTCGTGCCGCAGTTTACGAGACCGCGGGTTTACAGCTCGCCCATGGAGGCAGCGCTCGTTACTGCTCCTAATTGCTCCATTCCACATATGATAATTCCAACAATCTCGGGCAATCTTATCCATTTAATTGATGGAGTGCTCGCGAGCCGAATAAAACTCACCGACTGTTTCGCATAATTCGAATTTTATGGACCTGTTAACTAGATAATTCTACTCCGAACAGTCGTTCCGATAAATTGAGTACGAATAAAAGGACCCGACTAATTTTAATTAATACAGGCGCACGCTAACGGTACACGGGAAGCTATCATACCCGATGCGACGCAGTAACGAATCAAATTTAAATAATCGTTGCTGTTTTTCACGGTGGAGGCGGTTTAGCGGACGAAAGGTGTCGTTTCAAATTTTTCATTCGAAGAAGCACGAAAAACGTGGAGGAATTTCATTCGATCGTCTCGACGGAAGACAGAGAGAAAGAGTGTGTGCGCGAGAGAGAAATAAAAATGCGGGGAAGGAGGGAAGAAAGAAATTCACGTTCCTCCGTTGTATTTTGCCCGGGAAACCGCGGGAGCGGATCGGGTACACAGCACGAACCCACGTTAGTCTCTTTAATCGCGCCGCGAATAATTAGCGGACGGCGATTAGGGTGATTAAGGGCGAGGGGCCGAGTCACCGGGACGACGCAATTAGCCGAATCACTTAACGGGCTGGTCGACGGGTGTAAGGCATGACACCGGGGACAGGGATCGTCTGGTGGTCCTCTCCGGGTTCATCCGGAACGAGATCCTGGCCACTTCCTGATTTTATTAGGGGCTAACAAATTAAAGAGTCACCCTGGGGAAAATTGCCGCCTTTAATGGAAGATTATGCTGGAGTTAACGAAACTCTCCATTCGGACGATAATCGGCGGAGTCAAAGGTATTTAGAAATTAAACGTGGTCTGCATTTTCTTTAATAAAGTGCGATCGTTTAGTCTATCTTGACGGCCGAATAAAACCAGGGAAGTCGTGGAAATACGGACGTATATATGACCATAAAAGATGCATTTGTAAAAATGCGATTACAGTGGAAGCTCGTTTATTGCAAGGAATCCTCGTTAGTCGAATACTGGTGATTCCACGAGTTGTTAGAAGTTCTACAAACTCGTAGTGGGGACGAGGTGGATACGTAGAGGAAACGAAGAGTGGGGAAACAGTTGGCGCGATTAGTTATCTCTTTCATTGCACAGTCTCGATTTTTGCATGCATTTTCGGTCCCTGCAACGATCGAGGTACTGCTGCACTGTTCCCGGCGAAATCCATTAACGTGATCAATAGACTGCATTCATAACAAAAATTAATAAAATATAAAACTGTGAAGACAACTGAAGAATTAAAATGATTGTCAATGATCTGCTCGATGAAGGTTCGCGGTTCGATAGCAGCGTCGCGAATGCCAGAGACGAGAAGCCGACGTGGACAGGCGAGCTCGAAGAAGTTGTAAAAAGAGCATAATTCCAGGAATGCAAATTCAAGGCACGCATATGTGACGGCGAAACGCCATGAAAAATACGATTAAACTCTCGAAACTTCACGACCGGCATAAAGCTCCGTATGCTCGATTCGCTGGCGCGGCGATTCAATTGATATCCGTAATTGCGGGCGTTTTATGAAATGTTCGAACGGCCATTAAACGTTAATTTTGCCGGCATAAGCGGCCCGCGTTCTTTTTTGCCTGCTGCGTCCTGCTGGCCCGAAAGATTCATTCGATATCGGTCCTTCTCGATATTTACGCGAAACAACCTGTTTCCCTGTCCTCCCCGAGCAGAATCCGCGGCCAGGAATCGCTGAATTCTCGTCGACGACGATCGAGCCCGTTCTCTAATTTACATAAACATCTTGGTAGTCGGTGCAACTTGGAAGGGCTCCGAACAAGAGGACGGCTCCTCCCATTCTCTCCGTTCCACCGTGCACCACACGGACGCATGCTCATCTGCATGAATCCGTCGCGTCGACTGCAACTAACCCCGCGAATGTTTCTCTCGCGGTCTTTGTCGGTTTGCGAGCCTAAGCGATGCGCCACTACCTCCTAAACTGATCACACGATCCAGAGAAATTTTATTCAGGATTCTACACTGTCCACAATAGACTGCAGATTTTATGCGAAAAATTGGTAGAAAAACTATTTTACTAATTCACGAAAAATATGATTATCGTCTCTCCATTGTTCAGAAACGAAAAAATTAAGTTGTTTATTAATCAATATGAACCTACTAGTATGATCGAAACCAAAAGAGATTCGAAACCTTGATTATTTACAAAATAAAGTCAAAAGTAAGAAAAAGATCGACTTTAAAAAGTTTTGTTCATAAAAATTATTATAGCAGTCAATTAATGACGAAGCTGTCGATGCGACGTTGAAGAACAAAAAAGAAGAAAATGGTGGGTCGTGTGCAGACAATTTTAGTGTGTTCGGAATACGATTCGTTCGACACACGCTCCTAAAATCTCGTTCCCGTTTCAATTACCTCTGTGTTGAACCTGCTTACACGGTCTTCCGCTCCCACGCTCCTCCTCCGAGATTAAATTCAGCTTTATCAAACTCCTTCAAGCTTCGCGGCGCATCGTCTTCGTGCGTCCATACTATTATACTGTACACAGGCCGTCTGTCGCGGGCATAGCCGGTTCTAGCGCAAACAAGCAGAGCAGATAGTGGCACGGTAGCAACGTCAAGAGATTAGGATTTGTTTTACAGCGAGCGGTAAAGCCGTCGCGGAGCCCGCTGCCGTATTTAAACTCGCACCACCCTGCTCGATTCTAACGCGCATGGACAACGTGTTCTTTCATACCTCGAACCAACTATTCTCCCTCGAACGGTGTCTCTTCCGGTCTCTCCACGGTTCTCAGCCTTCAAAATTTTCTTTAGCCAATCCTAGAATTTTTCTAATTTATGCATTGCTTCCTCCGTAGAAGTCCTGGGAAATTTACGGCAGCGTAACTGTCCGACGAAACTACCAAGCTTTACAATGATTATTCAAACAAATTGGACACTTTGACCAAATGAATTCCTTCCAACAAATTGGAAAAATACAGTGGTATTCTGTTTATCTGAAACGTTCGAGGGACACAATTACTCTGATGATAGGAATCCACTATCATGCTCATAAAACTAATATATTCACGTATTCCATACGTAGTGACAGGAATAAGATTAGGTTCACTTTTAAATGTGTGATGTTCTTATTCCTATCTGCTTGTTGGAAGCATACCGTGGTGTTTATTATTGTTTCAAAAAGGCGTGTGCTATACACTGCACCAGCAGTTAGTTGAGTTTCAACAGCGTACAAGTTAAGACGTAGTTCGTTGATCAATTTTCTAAAAATTATTGCATCTATCAAATAAGATAAACTGAAATGCACAGTAATTTAATTGAAAAAGTACTTGTAAAAATCCAGAGCATAAGGGTCTAGTAAAACGAGGTGGCGAACACGCTGGCAACAAGCATCCTTAGGACTAGAATTTACCTCAAGTGTGGATAGAAGGTCCTTGCACAAAGCTAGTACAGGGTCCTTTCGGCTCCAGGGTTCTAGTGAGTATGTCTTATCCTTAGTTTCATTTCGGATGAATGAGCCCCACACTACCCCCTCGGCCATCATTCGAGAGGGGATGTGCGTAAAATGCATTTCCCCACTGTCCTTAAAGAAAAAGAGAAGGACTAGAATTTCCCTCGCAGTGTCAATCTCTTTTAGTAAAATTACAATAACTTCCCTATAGAATCGGGAAGTTAATAAATCGTTATTTCCTATAACTCCTGCATAGTCATCCTTTCTTTCGTAGCGTACATAACGTATTTTCCGACATTAACTTTTTTTTTATTTATTTTACGTCGCTCTCGACTCTTTGCAAAGGTTACTTCGCGACGGCTACATTAACTTGATTACAACGGTGTATGCATGATAAAACCTTGTAGACTGTAATCGTGTACCTCCTAGCCGTGTCCGTCTGGCGATTTGCATAATCGTTTGAAGAATTTGAAACGTTTCGAGCTGGCCGAGCAATAACTTATCGGCTCGCTCGGTGACTAAGTATTTCGCTGTATTAATTGCGAGACCCTTCGAGCGAAGTTTGCGAGACGTCTTAACGGCGAACACCGATGACATCCGTTTCCACGTGATAATGGCAACGCGGTGAGCAGCGGCCCGTCAAGTCGGCAGGAATTAAAAGTGTACCGGGTCGCGTTGTAACAGCAGGTTACTCGGCAACTGAGAAAACACAATTAAGAGCCAATGAAAATAGACGCGTGGCTCAGGGGTTGCGTAGAGGACGGTGCGTCGACGCGTCTGCCGGGAGCAAACATTGGTGCGGTCGCCTACGCTTCGGATGCAGATGTCGGCGAGTGTCGTCGGTGTATAAGAGTCCCGGGTTCCGAATCGACGTGAAAAGAGTAGAGGAGGGAACAAGTCGTGAAAAAGGAGAAGGAAGGAGAGAAACGACGAGGTAGAGGCACAGACCGGAGAGACACACCGAGGGAAGGCTTGGCTTACCTTACAGGCCTGGCTCACCTGTAATAGGTACGCAAACGAGGTTAACGTGTCTCGCGGAGAGCGGATTATCGTGGCTGTCCTCGTTAACTTTGGAGAACGACGCCTCGAATTCGCCTAATGAAGCAAATAAACGACACCGCTCCGCGCGCGCTCCCTTGGAAATGAATATAATGGACGAACTCTCTTCGTTTATCGTGTGCTCGCGCGGTTACGTTCTCCACCGGTGTGCGGCACGGCGCGGGTAGGAAAGTTAAGGTCTATCTGATCGTGAGTCAACGAAGGTCAGCTGCGTGTCCGGGCTACGGTAAAGAAACGTAAAAGAAAGCGAGAAAGGAAACGGTAACGGGGAGGAAAAGAGACACGGGGCCCCGTCGCGTCGTCGTCCGAAGAGGTCAAAGTTGGATAGCGTCACCGAGGAAACACGGGAGCTCAGCACCGGGTTCCCGGGAATGACAGGTGCGGGCGACACCTGTCCCAGGATTTAAACGACCTCACCCATCGATCGACGTCGACCTACCTAAGAGTCGCGCGGGAATGATAACCGGACACGTAAGGAACGGTCGTTATCGGTGTATCTGAGCGGGCGCGATCATTCCTCAACATCAGCCGAACAGTTACGTTTAATTAATTCGGCCCCGGCCGGTTCGGTTCGATTCGATCGCCGTTTAATCACGCCATCCGGGAAACGTTCGACGACGACCTGCGAGCAACCTGCCCGCACGAACAAACGAAATTCGCGCGCGCGAACACTGCGTTTCCGCGTCGCAAGCTGGCTGATTTTTCTAACATGTTGGACCATGAAGTATGACTTGAAAAATTAATTTATTTGTGAATAATACGGTTGAATACACCTGTTCATCTTTATATTAATTGTAAAGCATGTGAATATTCCAGCTGCACACGTTTGTGTACCCAGGTCGATAATTTTATTTATTTGTGAATAATACGGTTGAATACACCTGTTAATCTTTGTAGGTAGATTATGGATGTTTTCTAATGAAAATCCTATCAACCCTGTTAGAACAGGAGCCCAAGAATTGTAAAGCATGTGAAACGAATATTCTAGCTTCACACTCATTTGAAATTAAATTTTACTGTATCAAAAGTGTATTTTTCCTTTTCGGCAAGGGAGGGATGATTAGAATTTTCATGTTTGTGCACCCAGGTTGAAAATTTTGACCAGCATGCTACGCGCGGAATAAATGACAGAGTTTCAGGGTGCGAGGGTAGCAGATCTCGATCTCGACGCTGCAACACGCGTGAATTGCGAGAGGGGAACGGTATTTGCACACGCGTTGGAGCTTTTTCCCCGGAATGTGCTCGGACCCGCGGATCTCGTGAACGCGAGCGGACACGGACACACGCGCCTCGCCTCGGCTCAGCTTGATTCTTTCTATCTCTCTCTCTTTCTATCTCTTTCTCGTTGTACGCTCAAAAATCACGAGATTACGCGCAGCGCTGTGTATACACGCGATGAACGAACTGCTTTAACCTTCGTCTCCACCCCGGTCCCGACAAAACCCCTTTCCGGAGATGAAATATGTGAGACGGGACCGCCTCGCGGGATAATTCTGAATTATGTTTGTCCTCGTCTGTTCTGCCGCTTCCAGTGAATCGCGCGCGCGCTCAGCTTCGCCTTTGTCAGGTCTCGGAGTCGGCCCCGGTTCTCGCGAGGGACCTTCGGGTCACCATTCTTCCCGCGTGTTTCACGTTTCGATTCGTTCCTGATCCGTCTCCAGGTCCGAAGAATGCACATCGGACCCCGCCGTCGATCTTCGATCCTCCTCCCGTGTTCGATTTAACGGTCAAATATTTTTGGAAACTCCTCCGGCCGCGCCGGGTCGAGGCGCTCGCTGCCTCCGCACACGATCCATCCGGAACGATAAATATCGGTCCCCGTCTCCCGTTTCCCTCGATCGTTCGACGTTTCATTAATCTCGATTGAGTTCGTCGACATTCTTTACGGTATTCCCTGCTTCTCTTCCTCTCCCCTTTCTCTGCTTTGAGGAATTAATAGGACTGGCGAAGCGTGGGAGACTACTCTAGTAGGCGCGATCCTGTCGGAATTCGCGAGATCTGTCGTGAGCCTTGTCGAGTGGTCGGTGAAGCCTCTTGGCTGCTTCCATTATCGATGAAAGACGACGCCGCCTCAGTGGGCTGTTTTTACAAGATTCACAGTTGGTAATAATTAATTAATTATTAATTAATTAACATAGTACTAATAGTAATAATAGTAACATAGTAATTAACACAGTAATATTTAATTAACAGTTGGTCTTTTAGATAGACTGGAAAGGATGCGGACTTGTAACTAATCTCATTTCGCAAATAAATAATAGTCAAGTTCAAATGCCTTGAAGTAATGTGTCAGTTTTCTTTGTGTCTCGAGCGTTAGGCTTGACTTTTATGGTACAGGCATTTACTACAATCTAAATTGTACAATTTAGACAGCATTTATGCAATTGACTTTCAGCCAGCTTTCTGGTATAGATACTCCCGTGTGCGTCGAGTAAACGGCGGGGACGAAAAATTACGGAGAAGCGTCTCGAAAAACGAGCACGGCAATCCACAACAATGGCGTCTGCCATTACGGACACCGAGGGGCGTCAAGTTCCCAGCCGGCCGTTCGAAAAATATGTAAATGCCTTTTTTATCTAGACATCGTCCGTACGCGATCCGGTGGACGGGTTAAGCCGTTCGCGTCCTACGCGCCGGATCGGTTCGTCTCGTTCGGGAAAAAGGAACGAGAGCCATTGCGGTAAGGGGTCGCGGGGAGCTCGACGGGGGTGACAAAAACTTTCTACCCTCGATTTTTCTCTTCCCCGTATCGGAGCCGCGGTTGTTTCACGGAATTCTGCCTTTGGGAAAGTTCACGGGAGGAAAATCGTGAAAGGAGAGAGGGAGAGAAAGGGGAGACCGAGAGGGAGGGACTCGAAAAATCTAGGGGCAGAGGAACGAGAGGAATCATGGAACGCCATGGGCATGGGATCACACGCATGCGTCTCGTCCAACCCAGCGGGTGGTGGTGTGTGCTCCTTTTTTTCTCTCTTTTCCCTCCTTTCTCTCCTTCTGCTCTTATCCCTCTCCCGGGCTCGAACCGATCTTTCTCTTTCTCTTCTGCCCGAGCTACGGCGTATCCCTACAGTCCGGTGCCAGTCAGAAAACTCTTCGTTTTGTCCACGGTCTCCTCGTTCCATCCGCACACTCGTGCGTTTCGTTTCGTTTCGTTTCGTTTCGCCCTTGGATTTCGGCTTCCCCTTTAAATAATTGTCCGCCACGGGGAAGACGAGGCGAGGCCTCGAACACACGGGAGCTATCCTCCAGGATCGCCACGACGATCCAGAGACCCTCGATCCTCTTTCCACGAATATGTAGATCACCACCGAAACTGAACGATGAAGAGATTTCCAGGTCCTGCACATTTTGCTATGGAACCCGAACTCGGGATCGGTAACACAACTAATGGAATTGGTATTCCGTTGAAACTCTGTTGAAACAACAAAGTTTGGCCATGAACAAACTCTTTCATGTGGGTCTATATTATTGTTATTATTATTTATAGACGGGCTGAAGCCCTTTTAGATGAGCGTTTACAATAAAAGAATAAGAGAAATATAAAAGACTACTCCTCTCATGACAAAGAAGGGACATGCACAAAAAATAATGGTACAAACGATATGGTATTATCCTATAATCCTGCATAGTTGCTTTTTAAAATTTGGTAAACACTCAATAAAAAAATCAATACGATTATAGATGGTGCTCGAGTCTATTAATGCGATTCATTGAATTAATACACGTTCAGTTACATAGAAATTGATCTGCGCAAGTAGAGAGGGACAATCAATATGATTATTAATTAAATTAAAAATAAAGCTCTGGTCAGGCACTATTCTCCGAGCAGACAATAATGCAAATTAACTAAAGGAAATTGATACCCTGATAGAACAGATAAACAAAAGGGAAAACCAAAAATCACAGTAGCTTATAATACAACGAATCTCTAGACGGATTATAAAAAGCCACGAACATCTAGCACATAATTGTGCTGCATATACAAGAGTGTCCATATAATTGCGTTGTATCAACTTGGCCAAGTCAGCCGAAATATTTCTTCGTTACCAAAAAATCTTGAAACTTTTACGATCGAGGCTGGTTGTTCCCTTTTGCAGAGGCCATTTCTCTCGGCGAGCGTGTAACGCTAATTCCCACGAGCTCTGATTCGCGGCGCAAAGTTCGCGCATCCGGCATGCATTTCCCCAGGACCCCGGCGTTTCCCCGTTTATTCTACTTCTACCCAATTTTCGACAAATTAAGTTCCATTCTCCGCGGAACTAGTCCGCGTTTCGTGAAAGTACGCGTTTCGAAGTTACGCCGCCAGGCCCGGTTCGTGAGAACCGCCGATTCTAACCTTTCGCGTCCTTCCATCGAATCTTAAATAACGTTTCAAATAGCAAGTATCAAATATTTCTACGAATTTATTCCCCCGTGCACGGCGCACACACGGCACACGTGCACACGTGCTCTCTCGCGCGCGTCGCAACGGAATATTATTTATTGGGGCGGTGTATACGCGAGATAAACTTTCTAGACTTTCCTGTCCACTATCTGAAACACTATTTCACCGAGGTTTGCGCGGGAATAAACTCGAGACGGCGGAGTTTATTCTAATGAATTCTGCGGCGGTGGGCGCAACGTGGCTTCCGGAAATATACACGGAAAACGTATCATTATTTTAATTGCCTCTGGTGGCCATTAAAGCCCCGACCGTATGCGTGCGCGTCGATAAAACGAAGGCTCGAATAAAACAATGGCGCATCCCATTCGTTACGGGAAATCTGATGTAAAATATCATTCTAAAATTAATTCGGGGTTCGTTTCCGAAAATCACAAACGGCGGCAGAGAAAACATGAATTTCTCTAACCGAACAGAATCGATAGCAGCATAATAACGAATTTAACGAGGCTGTTTGATTGGCTATCGAACGGCACGTACAAAAATGACGGCAACCCTTTAGAAATTTAATCCTTTGCAATCTCACTGCAAGTCCTTTGCAAGGTACTGTGGTGACATGAGAAGAAAGTCCCCAGGGCAAGAATTGTGTCCCCACTCTACGCTATCATGCGTGTGTTCACTACTGGCAGAGAATGATGTCACTACTGGCAAGAATCTTCAAATCACCTCACTTCAATTCTAGGAGCGAATAAATATTCTTTCTCTAATCGTTTTAATCAGTTGATGATAATATATCCATACTTTTGAATTCTTTTTATTGGTTTCACTTTCTTTTTTGTTATTTATTTTACGTCACTCTCAATTCTTTGCCTAAGGTTATTTCGCGACGGGACCTACATTTTATTAACACTAGAACTACCGGACCAGTCAAAATGACTGGTGCAAACTTTTTTCGATTAGAAATATTAAACGTATAAATATGTTTGAGAAATTTTTTTAGTGAACTTCTCTATTATAGTACATATTTAAATATCGCCTGTACGAAGTCTAAATAAATAAAATATTGTCATTATTAGAAGGCAATGTATGCCAAGTGCTCGGTAGTTCTAGTGTTAAAGTGGGTTCCGAATCTCCTTGGACACCACAGTATTAGATGGAATATTATGTTTCACTTATCCAACTTTAGTATAAATAGTACTGTTTTCCTCTTTGTATTAGTTCCTTCTTATGTAAACCTGATATAAAAGGTCTGAAAATAATTTATAATTTCCTTAAACAATGCTCCATTGGAATTTAGAAACAATTTAAACCTGTTTAATGTAAGCCAAATGTAATAATACTGTACTTGCTATATAAACCACTTGGTTTAAAGCAATAAATAAATGCATAAAATCTGCAGTCCACTCGAATTCAGCTCGACATACAGTCTTTAATATCATTATGCAAGATGAGATTTTCAAGTTTCCTTTTAACACAGATTTGTAATAGTCAATGTCGAATGCAATCAAGTATTGCACTGCAATAGAATGGAAAAAATCAGCGTGACTAACGGAGGGTCAAAATTGACCCACAACGACAACGGACGCGATCTTTCCGATGCCGTTTTCCCGTCTCGACACTCGAGCGGTTCGTTCATTGATAATTTACGACGTTGTAATGACCGTGACAAATCGTGTATGCAAACATTGCAAGGAGCGAGCCCTGATAAAAACGGTACTTCTGCACGCCTCTCCCGCCGCTAATGCCAATAAAACTAAACTACTTTGGCTCTCTTTCACGGGCGCATTGTCCCATGCTTTCGACCGGGACATGGTCGTCCTCGGAGTCATAAAGCCGGCGAGATGCAGCCCTAACCGCCTTGTAACTCCAGCTCCTGTCACCTTCGCCGTAAGAACAGGCATTTTTTGTACGATGTCGACGACAATACCGGATTTCCACCACCCAGAGATTAATTGTCGTTCACCTTTTGTCAACGATCTCCTCGATCAGGGACAGACTTTTCCCGTAGTTAAAAAAATCTTAACCGCCGGAGAGCCTAATTGATTCTGTTAGGCCTGTCGAAAAGCTGTAGTCCTCGTGGCAGTGTTCAAATTGAAGAGGAACATTAAAAACTAAGTAATTCCTAATTTGTAACCGGTTTCTGTGGGTCATTCGAATTATAGTATTGTCCGCGTAAGTATCACCGGTTCGGGTCCGAGTTGCGACACTTGTCCAGGTAGAATCCAGGTGAGAAACAAAAAATACGACACTCAAGTAAGTACATATTGCCAATTAGAACGGTCAATTTTGAACAATTTATGAGATGAAACATGGTTATTATTGCTAGTGTTTGAAAATTTTGCATACACGTTTGGCTATATTTTAGGATAACCCAGTGTAATTTTTAAGCAAATATCTCCGTATTATTTAAATTATTATACGATTTGAGGTACGGGACACGTGGTTACGCGCGAAATAATTTTTATTCGTATTTATGTCGGTAAAAGTGGTCGTTAACATTTCGGAATTATTTCGTAATGACACTCCACTCTATAAAGAATGGCATTCCACGTGGTTGGTTAACATTCGAAGTAAAAATATTCATCCATTCAGGAGTTATGATGTACGCCGGTTCATAAAACTGTAATCTCGAGATAAACGACTTTACAGATTGGAACGATGATTTCTACAGTCTTCTTGTTAGCTCGGCCGGCTAACTTCCACAATTACGCAGCTATTTAAATTCTCGCAAAAATATTTGCGCAGAACGAGGCTTCCAAAATCGACGACAAAAAATGGAATCAACTTTTCGAGATTTCAATACCGCCCGATCGAAGAATGAAACTAGGTTCTGCGTTTTCATTAGGGACGCGTATGCATCGAGTCCTTCAGAGGAGCAGAACAGTCGCGCCGAGGCTTTTCTCGCGGCGGAACGTAGCCCGATGCGAATCAATAAAGTTAATAAAGTATCGAGGCGGTCGGAAATTGAAAGATCCAGCGTTCAGATGCGACCATCGTGTTTTAATCGATTCCCTCCGATTAATAAGTAGATACAAACGGCGTGTATCGGATTCACCGTTGTTTTAAACGCCGATACGGAAGCGAACGCGCGAGCAGGCCCGCTTGTTCGTTGAAAAAAACGATCGATCAAAAAGATACCGCACGGGAGAAAGGTAAAGAAAGAGGGGGCGAAAAAGAGACGAACAAAAGTCGAAATAAAGAAACGACCAATGAGTAACGATAAGGGTGTCGCGAAATTAGTCGCATAAATAAAAAACAATTATCGTAGCATCTCGCGGGGAACGGAGCGCGTGGTCCGCCATTATTTATGGACTCCGCGTGGTTGTTTCGCTTTATTATCCTCGGTCGGAGGTGGGAGAAAGAGAGAGAGAGAGAGAGAGAAGAAAGAAAAGAAAGACCGTAGGAAGAAGAGCAGAAGTATCGGTGTCCGGACATCGGGACTAATTATTATCTTGTCCCCGCAGGTACACCTGAAACTCCGGGACACGAGAAATCATGCCACCGTTCCCGGTCGAACACGAGTTCCCGGCGTTCCTTGTTCGACGGTTCTCCCGCGGTGATATACAACCGTCAACCCTTTTATGACGGGAACCGTCTCCCGGACGCCCGAGTCCAAAACTGTTTCACGTCACCTCGTCTTTCGTTACGCTGTCGGGCCTTAAAGCGGAACAGAGCGGAGAAACCGTTCCGTGTGTTTACGCGCGGCCATATACACCGGCTAAGTGCTAAGTGCATAATGCCTGCTTACCTCCCATTACCACCGGAGCGAGTTCGAAAGTCTCTATTAAGAGCCTCCGCGACCATAAATTCCGCTCCGAGTGGATACACTCGGACTCGGGTACGCGGCGGGCCCCGGCAGCCTCGCTCGCGTTGCGCTGGGATTAAAGGAGCAGCTCTTGAGACGAAAGGGATGTTGTACTTTTAGGGGAAATTTGATTAAGTACGGCCGCCGAGAATCGCTGCTAGGGCGCCGCCGCACCCCTTCTCGGAATGTAACGCGAATAATTCTATTAAGGGGAAAGGATAAAAGTCGAGTGAAAAGTGTGCTAGACAGTCGAACTCGTTAGAACGTCGTGCGTTAATGGATGCTGTAACTTTGGAACTTTATGATGAATCTCCAGGCGTGCGCTTTTCGAAGGACGTCGATTAAGTGGAACGCGAAATGCTCTGCGGACAATTCCAACGTTTTGGATTCATCGAAACCTACCTAGTGATCTTCGTTTAAGAAGAATGCCCTTTATCTCACTGCTCTGTTCTTCAGATTTATTTTTTTTTTTCGATAATTGCCATTTTATCGTTCATACGATGTCATCGATTTTTGAATGCACTATTCAATGCAGTTCGGCATTCTCTTTTAAAAAAAGTACTGTGCCGTTTACGTCGAGAAATCATTAGTTATGAGGATATTTTAATTGGAATATTGCCAAGAAACTTTGGACTGTTGATACACAAAGCTATCATTAGTCAGAGAGTAATGGTTTCTTGGCAATATTACAATTAACCTATTTCCACAACTAATAATGATAATAATGATCAAAATGTACACCTCTTAAAGCCATTTGAGTTTAATTTTTCATCAATTCGGTAATTTCAGGCTAACCACCTTTCGAAATCCGATAGAAATTCTAAGCACTTCTACAAATACTTGATATATTTCGAATCTGATAAAACTTTCCATAGAGCAGATAAACTTCTCCACGATTCCGGATCTTGTAAACTAGCTCTTCAAGGATCATTTGAATATTCAATCCCTTGATGAGCGTGACACGAGTTTCCTCGGACCAAACTTGATCGAGATGAGATTTCGTTTAGAAACGAGGGCAAGAGAAAGTTAAGATGATATATCATATAAATTCATCGAATACTTGTGTTTACCAAAGCACGAGCTAACATTATCAATCGCTTGCGAACAAAGAAGTATGGTTCTAGTAAGACAGACCCAAACCTGTATAATTAATGTAAACGATATTCATTTTGCATAAACATCCGCAGTCTAATCATCGAAACACATCATGTTGTACAGGTGGGTACGAATATCAACATCTGTTAGAAATCTTTCATTCTTATCAAAAATGGGTCTCGGATAGAAGAACGACAATTTCCGCATGATAATTCATGGGCCTGATAGACCTGTACGAGTCCACATGCTCCCGCGAGTTTATGCTAATAACGAATCAAAGATAGGAAGAGTGTTGGCCGATGATCGCCGTCAAAGAATGATCCACCGGCGAAAAAAGCAGAAGAAGAGGGACTCGCCTCGACTTCGGGATTTCTAAATATTCATGCGGGATTAAAGTCGGTCCCCGTGAAAGGAGGAGTACAGCGTGCGCTGGTAGAGGGGCAAAGGAGAGCAAAGAGGAAGGTTTACACTGTGGATTCCGATTATTCATGACACCGAGGAACAAGCGAGGGCCGGTACGAGCGATCCCGGTTTTGTTTGGACGGCAGAAGGAACGCGCTCGCTGATTCTGCTCGTTGTTTGCTCTTTCGCCATCCGCAGATAAGATTCATTTTTGCGGCACCGGCGTCGATGGCGGAAAAATGAACGGTTTCCCAAGGGTGGGGAGGGAAGCACGCGTAATCAATTCTCAGAGGAAGGCGCTAAGACTCATGGCGCCTTTATGATTTCGTAAACAGGGTTGCTCTCTGGCACTGCCGAGAAAGAGGCTTTTGTTCCAGTATCTTTGCTTTGTGCTGTGTAACCGGGGCTGGCTGGAAGTTTGCTCTAGCTGGGGTTGTTCAGCACCTTTACATCACACGGCCTACTAGATATAATCTTTAATTTATATAATAAATAGCATAGTGTCGTGTATGGATCACCTTATAGATGAAGCTATTGGCATCCGAATTAGTTCAGGATAATGCATCTTTTAACTGCATCTTTACACTGCATAAATACTGCATCTTTTAACATCGTGACAATCATATGTACAATTTGTACAATAAATAGTGTAGTGTCGTGTATGGATCATCTTATAGATGAAGCTATTGGCATCCGAATTAGTTCAGGATAATGCATCTTTACACTGCATAAATACTGCATCTTTTAACATCATGACAATCAAAGGTTTTAAGGAATTTGTATACTGAAAAAAATGTGAAAATTATCAAGTCCTCATTGAACCAAGTTACTTTGAATGTATAGTAACTGTAAACTTCATTTTTTAAGCAAGTCATTCCGTTTCCCATTCCAGGGACGTCGAAGCGTCGCGACACGTTACGTATCTATTCCCGAGTAAGCATTCTTGTTTTCGTTTGGAGAACATCGAATGCCCTCCGTGTTTCTATGGTTATTCGAGATTTCTCGGGAGCGTGTTTCGCAGATGGACCGGAGCAGAAGCGACGCCGTTGTCTCGTATTTCTCACGCATGTTGCTCCCCGGCAGCTTATGATTAATTGTCCCCGAATATTCGAGGGGTCACGCGCTTGCAGGTCACGGCTCCCCCTCCTGGCCGGCACCAGGGGTTGCTTACTCTCTTCCTTTATTTTTCATCGACACGACGAACCCCTGTCCCGAGCGTCTTCCTCGTCCTCCGGAAGACCTTCGATTCAGTCCATATTTCACGCGCACGGTATTTTTAAGCAGCACCGAGAGAATGAGTAATGGCGGGAGCACTCCTTTTCCACGACCCCATAAACGGCAACGCTCCGGACAAGGTGTACCGAACAAAACATTCCCTCCTCGGTCGAATTACTCGCGTCGCATCGATCCGCAAATTTATTTCTAGTGGAAACGAGTGTATCGAGAGATTTCCTGTTCGATGTCATACTTAAATTGCATTCGACGCTGAAAGGTGCGTAAATCATGCGACTCGTTTGATTTTGTTAAAAGCTTCAACCCTTTAAGGAGGCACACCATCATGTAAGTTTAAAATGAATGGTAATTGTCAAATAAAATGAAAATTTCTTTCTAGGGGATGTTTAGCAACACCTTCACTTTACATTCATATTTTTTATCATGTGATATTACACAATGGCGATGTAGTTTTATGAACGTCCTCTTCCCCTCTAATCACTTAAGGGGTTAAAGAAAGAAATTATTATCCGATTTCTACTCGTTGCGATTAATGAAGACAATTTTTATTTTCCATAAAGACCGCAGTCTAGTCATTACTTCAATAACAGCCTCCGCCTAATTCTCGGTATTAATACCCCAGGTCGGTTGATAGCTGCGAAGGCACGGAAAACAATACATAATATCGAGTGCTTTCGGTGGTAGCAACAAATACCGAGCTTACCGAGGGTAAAACCTTCCTCCAATAGGCAAAAGTTGCCGATGGCCAACATGTATGACCCTTGGAAATGCAACTTTATAATGGGATTAGGCGAGTTGCAATTCGGATTATAAATTGGATTATGGCGCATTGCTAACCGCCTGCAAGGCGTACGACCAGCCCTGCCATTGCAAACGTGTAATTCGTATCCTCATTCAACATTTTTACCTGGCCGATCAGGAGACTGACTGTCCCTTCCATAAAGTCGAGGATTTCCCCGAAGAAGGTCCTTTTACCTGTCGGTGCAAACCTCGACGTCCTTCTTCAACTTTCCATCTCATTTCCGACTTTATCCGAAACTTTCTCCATCTTATGTTCAAGAAATTGAGATATTCTTGAAAGACAGTAGACAGCATAGCTGAGTTAAAACATTTGAGAAATTATTCTCAACTAGCTGACCCGACAGACCCTCCTATGCAAATTTCAATAAATTTGTTTGTGATCGTTTTAATTATGCATATCCATCGTTCTCATCGTGAGTTATGGTCTTGAGTTCATACAAAAATCTCATAGAAAAAAGCAATTTCATTTATGTCTGAATTTTCCATTTTTCCGGACAAATTTTCCAATTTTTCTTTCCCTATAAACCTTATTCGGACTATTACGAACATTTTTTTTAATTAGCCAAATCAGTTCAGTCGTTTTCAAGTGACGAGCAGCATTTAATTTTTATTTATATACATAAAACTATTTTAATAAATGGTTCTACTACAAAGATACGATTTTCCCTGCCGCATTTAAATGTTCAGCACGAGCGCTTTCAAGTGACAAAGTCGATACGCGATCCAGCTTTCGATTGTTTCTGAATGAATTAATAACCCGGTAAGCAAAGAAATGTTTTAAAAAATACTTACGCCTCTTGGAACGGTAATAATTCGTCCGCACCGCGAACACGTTAAGGAACTTTACTAATTTCCCGGTTCAAGGGCTTCTCAGCTTCGCCTCTCGGTCCACGGGATATTTTGAGAAATGCGCGAAACGGGCGACCATAATTTAAAAATGTTAATCGGCCGTGCAACCGGGGGAAAGGAACAGCGATAATCGGGTATGTTAAACATCGATGTCTCCGAATCGTCGGGAATTTTTTTCCTCCTTTTTTGTCGTGCCTCCTACCGGATTATTAATCGGTCTCATTATTTTATACCCATAATAATTAATAGTTCCCGAAATTACATATGGAAATTGCTGATATCTCGATATCGGAGAGCAGCGGAACCCGCTCGGTTGTTATTTACGCGTGGTGAGCGGATCGCTGCATTAATTCTTCTCCGTGACTGGCCGAATATAATTTGTTGCTCCCTCCCAGGTAACAGTGCCAGCGACGCCGGGATGGAACTCGAGGAATTCCTAGACACCGCGACGACGTGTTTTCAACAGGTGTGCGCCCGTTCGTCGGGCTCGAGAATTACCGGGTGTCTCCCTCCCTACCCCTCGCTCCCCGTTCCACGACCGGAGTAATCGGTAATTATAGGTTTCCTTCGAGTCGAGAGAGATCTCCTGTAGTCCATCGACTATTCCGACTTATCTCATTATACGAATCGTTTTAGATTTTCAGTCGTTTCTCGGATTCCAACCGGTGAAACGAGAGAACCCGAGCCCCGCGCGCGCGTTCACCGCAACGACTCACGCGTTACAAATCCTTCGTTATAATTCCCCCGTAGAAATCCATTCGGAACGAGTTACACGACCGGGCCACGAAAGATCCGATTTATGTTTACCCTGCTCCCTCCCTGTAATTGACCGTCGATGAAAGTGTAATTGGTCAGATGAGGAATCGATATTTACTCAACAGTTTTATGTTGCCGCATGAAATAATATCCTGTTTCAATAAGCGAAAATACAAATGACCGATGCTTCGAACCCTTCGGAAGATTGCGAACGCCCTGCTCGTTGCTCGATTGATTTAATCGGCCACCAGAATCGCGGAAGGATAAATCTTTCAGCGAAATAAAAACTTTCTTCCTTTAATAATTTCGTTAAATCAAATTCTTTCGATCTGTACTCCCTTAAATTATGCATGTTTCTGTTTTAAAATTAGAAAACTCGTAAAGTACATTACCGTACCACCCTCTCGCGAACTATCAACATAATTTAGCAAAAGAAAGTGAACTCTCTCTATACATATAGTGTCAGCACTATGACCGGAAGCAACGAAATACGTAAGATTAGTTCGACTGTTTTTCACGTGTTGACAGCCACGTGAAATTCCAGTGTTCCATAAAAATTTCTCGTCTTTCATTCAACGTTATTTACAACCTATGACTGCGTTCATTTCAAAGCGAATAAATTGATATTCAGAGCCACTAGTGTCATAACTACGAGATTGCGGAAGAAAATGAACCTCGCTGTCTCACTCTACTGTAATAATATGTCGTTGCTCAGGCGGAAGTCGCCTCGAAAATAATACCTTTTAAAACATGACTGTCGATCTCGGCCGCTTTCCGAAGCAAGAATGTATACGTATGTATATTTCGAGTTAATTCGAAACTGTTCCCATTCCGAGCCGAGTTCCGGCTTGGTTCTCCCGATTATTCGCGCGTATCAGTTTTCTCGCGTAATAACGCAGGCCCGCAGCGGATCCGCGAAGCGGACAACCGGACAGATCGTTCTGACATGTTCATAATGGAGCGATCGGTGGCGAAATTCAATCTGCCAGCCGATCGGGGCCGCCGCGCCACGCGCGTTCCTCTCCCTTTGACTTCTTTTTGTTCCGCTTTATGAACGCGTCGGGGCACCCTTAGGCGAGGGGCAGCAACGATATACATAACCCCGGTCTAGCGATCTAGCGTCGAAGAGCGGAGGATCGACATAATAACCGGGGAAAGAGATCCGTGGACGGACCGAACGAAGGCTTTGGTCGTTTTGCGGCGGGCCCGGGCTGACGGGGTTCGTCCGAAAGAATTAGTGAAATCCAAGGGCTGCGGGGGAGGCTACCCTGACAGCAGGTGAAACGCGCCCCGTCCGCCCACATTTGACGGCTACGGGTTACCTCTGGGCACTTAAACTGAAATCTTGGCCGCTTTCTCCCTGTTCTCTGCCTCCCTTCCTCCTCGCCCCTACCCCTTACCGCACCCCGACCAGCCCCACGATCTCGCGCAGTTTTAAAAAGCGTGGCAAAGGGTGGCCCACCGCATTTTGCCGGGCATTATTCAGCTCTGCGGGTGATCCCTGCGGTCCTGCTTTCTCTGCCGACCCTTCTCTTCATCTTTCCTTTCTTCCCGCTCCTCCTGACCCCTCTGCCCCTCTATGCCCCACTCACTTTCGACCGTTTTGTTTCTTTTCTTCCCTTCCTTTTTTCTCATCGTCCGTCGCATTGTATCCTTCTATGAAGTCGTGCGCCCACGGATCGCTAGGATGCGATGTTCCGACGTATCGGCGTATCTCGACCTACCCGTGGCTCCCGATCTCGACCCTTCTCTTCTAGCTTCTTACGCCAGAAATGGCCGCCGAGGCTTTCGAGTGCCGATCAACGCAGCGCGAACGTTCCTGGTCTTTTGCTCGGTGAATTCGAATCTGTCGCGTTTGACACGCCTGAAATGACAGCTGAGTCTTCTGACTAGCAATCAACACAAATTGAAAGTTTTTTTCTAGTTGCGGTAAATATTCAAATCTGCTGCGCTCGATGCCTACGAGTTGCAACAGGGAGCTTTTACCTGTTGCATTCATTTTTGTTCTAAAGTGTTCTTTACGTAGGAATAAATGATGAAAATGGTTCACTTTTATTTTTACAAGATTTTTGGAGTAGTATTTGAAGAAACAGTAGCTCGACGATCAGGTATTTCGCACCATCTCGAAATTAGAATTGTCTCAAAAGTCATCGATAACATTCGTCCCATTTAGTGTCTCGTTTTAAGGAATGATCGTAAATTATTTTTTTTCGACGAACGATGATTAATGATACTCCTACGATACAGCGGAGAGAACCGTATCATCGGATCGTCGAGGATGAACCCAAACAACTCTATTCACCAGGTTTCGCCAAACTGTGATCCGCTCGGTCGGGTTATAAATGGAAGTTTAACGATCACTGACATCTCCTTACGCCGTTTTACCAAAACTCTCTCAGAAACGACCGTCACAACACGCTGCCGGTCGGAAGTTCGGAATGACATGCTGATTTTCATATCGTCCGCTGTTAATACCTATTTATCGTTGCTAATAACTAGACTGCGAATGTTCACGTAATTTCCAATTTTTATAGATAAATTTTTAAAAATGAAATGGAATTCTTTTTTTAATGGAAACAGCCTTTGTAAACCCAAAACAAATAATAATCGTACGGAATTCTATGGAATTTTATATTCTGGCAATTTTTGAAAATTTCCATGAGTCAATTATCCTGTTAATCGTCTCAAATCTAAAAGAAAAGTATGAATGTCGAGAACCAAATGAGCAGTGGGTGGTTTTTATGACTGAATAGGTGATACTCCACACTGTGAAGACATTAGAAGACCATAAGAATACTTTCACACCTTATATTCGGTTTATTGAAATTATTAAAGGAGAAAGTTTGTTCTCCCAAACGACTTGGAAAATGTTTATTTCGCATAAAGATCCTCAGTTTACGAATGACACAACGCACGAGCTTCCTTCACTGTCTGCAACCCAAACGGTAAAACGCAAGATGTACACAACCGGGTGATAATACGTACTAACAAGAGAATCTTTAATTTCTTTCTGCCGCAAATTAATTAGACTTTCGGGCAGCGGTGAAGTCGATGTAACCAAAAATTCGAATTCGTCTGAAAAGAGCCGTATCCTCTTCCTCGAGGACCTGGCCACGCCGGTTCCACCGGTCGTTTAATAAGCGTCATACGCGCGCGGCCGAGGATATTTTCCGTTTATGCAAATACGAGCGGCGAGACGCGGCTATCGCGCAATTAGAGTCGCAGCTGCAACAGCGGCCGCAGAAGGTATCGTAACTTGCCCGAAATGGCGTCCCGTAACCGAACACGATACCGCGGGGCCCTCTCCCGACGACCTTTAAACGCGGATATTTTGCACCCTCGCCGCACTTCGACTAATGTGTTAAGTGGTATGCGCCGCGGCGTTTATACGATCGTGTGCCACGGGGGACCAGCGTGCTTTATTTTCGCCGCGACGCGACGGAGACGTCCGGACACCGGACACTATTTAACGACAATTAAACCGAACCTCCGGATTGCGGACAGGGTGCGAGAAAGCTTGACTCGCGATGTCCATCGCGACTCTCAACCCTTGTAGAGCGGATAGGTTTGAAAATTTCGTATCCAGACCCTTTCACATTCTTAAACATCATTTTTTGAACGGACTTCTATATCGAACCTACATAATCAAATAAAAATTGTGGTACATATGAATAGATGCAAATTTGTCATTGTTACAAAGCAATATACATTGTTATTTAAATCATATAGCTATGCAATTAACTGATACGTATACCAATCAAAATGAGCTCTCGATACCCTATAGTAACTTTTTCTTGGGACTCAAAATCTCGATTACTCATTTCATGTTCAGGGTGTAAAGAAATGTTTGGTCTAGACAAAGTTATCCTGGACCTTGAATTTCAAGGTAAAATTTTGTTTCATTACATTGCATTGTAAACATCATGGGGATAAAAGTAAAATGCAATGCAATCAGAAGATATTTTACCGTGAAATTCAAGATTAAGGACCATTTTGTGGGACCGTTTTAATTACAGATCTTTATCAATCCGAATAATTTACACCCTTTATAAATAAGAACTTTGTTGGAAGAAAACTGAAATCGTTCCTGAAGATTTCTATAGCCAACAATTAAACGTTTCACGTACGTGGAGACACCTCTTTCACTTATTTTCAAACCTACCCCCCTTGATGTCACCACCCCGTCCGCGCTCCTTGAAAGCTGCAATCTGCTGCACACCTCTGTTGCATTCCGTTTCGAGCGAGAGCGATCGCGATACTGGAGCTTCCCTCGTTTTCGCATTTTATGGTTCGTTAACGCGCATTACAGCGGCGGATAGATTTCGGGGGAAATTGATACGGTTGACTGCGGCGAGTATCGGCTCCGATAAAAATGAGGAAAGGATCACGGATCTCGATCGATATTCCAATAATTTTCTGGTAATCACGGTAACCTATCGGCCTCGTCCCGGACCTGGTGTCTCGCGGCGAGAGAACGGTAAGTCCGGGGCAGAGAGGCGGCAGGATTCGAGAGGCCTCTTTATGCGAATACCCTCGCGCGCTCATTTGCACCGCGGTGCCATCGCCGGCGAGGGAACCTACCGCGACTGCGTATCTCCGCATTATTATGATAAAATATTTTTTCGGCCATAAATACACGTCCGGGATGGGAGACCCCCGTCGCGCGGCCCACCCGACGCACATCGCAAGCGTTGCGCCGCGATAAACCCGCGTCGTACCGGTTGCGCGTTATGGACGCCCTTCGACGATAATATTAGGTACTTGAAGAAGTTTCTGTCGTTCCTCTGCTGAATATAAGTCCTCCGTTCGAATAAAAAAATAGAGAATATACCAAATGAGTAGGGAAGACCGAGGCGTAAGTCGCAATTTTTTGGTCTACGGTGCTTGTTCCAGTTACTGTGTCATTAAGCATCTTAATTCGTGGATCATTCTTAAACTCTTTCTTTTTGAATCCAGACGGATCGAGAAAAGATCTCTCTGTTTGCTGATAAATCGTACTCTTCCGCCACGGTAAAATTCCACTTATCCGTACGTAACCGAGCTAATGTTTTCCGTGCGCACGATTAGCTACCAGTCTACCATAAAATGATTTATTACTGTTCTGTGGATGTTCGCCGAAAATAGATAAGAGCGCAGATTGTAAAGATAAAGCAGGATTGGCGAATTCTTGTTTTAGACAGAGCAGAGTAAAATATAATAAAGCCGGTATAATTTCCCGCGAACTTGTGCCCTCGTTTCATACATTTGAGCCCGACGCGACGTATCCTGGAGCACAATAAACTTGGTCGAATCCATACTCTCTTAATTTTATTCCCGATACCCGATAAACCGGGACTACCAATATGTTTCGATGCAGAGTTGCGTTTTACGGTTACACGAAACCTGTAACCTCTGTCTGTCTCTCGCTCTCCGTAAACATTTAATTGAATCCGCCCATTCTATTGTACATGGTGTATATACGTTCGCAGCTCGCAACCGCAGAATAGACTTATTAATAATTGCACAGGCGTATCTCTTGCCATTGCGTTATTAGGAGAGCGGCCAGACGGAAGAAGAGAGACGTGGCTCGTACGAGACCGAGTTTATTTAACCAAAGGGTTTACATCAGCCGATCGAATCCGTGGCACGGTCGGCCGAGCCCGGGCTGGCCAAACATTCGGCGACTCGTGTTTACACCGCAAGTATTTATGGGCCACGATCCGCCCACGAGGAGCACGGTCTCGTTTTCGGAATTCGGAGCATCCCCGCCGAGCGGAGATCGACCAGGATCTCTCACCGCTGCTGACCCCCGTCGGCGATCGCATCCGTGGGATGTCCTGGCTTCTAGAATCCCGTAGAACCCCATGAACCCTGAAACCCTGTCTCAGCTACCTTCGCGCGACAGGTGCTCGTCGGCTCCACTGAGTTCACGCTAGATTTCTATTCTTTCTATTCTTCTTCGGTTTTGAAGCTTTCTTTCCTTATTGGATTACAGTGGAACCTCGCTAACACGAACTTGAAAGCGAGGGAAAAATGATCGAGCTATTGGTTTCGAGTAAGAGAGACTGATATAATATTTCTTACTTCAATTTTTGCTGCTCCAATTACTTTTATTCTTTAATTCTTTATGCTTCGATATGTATACGAGAATATTTTAAAATTTCTTGAAAGCTCAGAGCAGAAAAGAAATCAGTTCCCGGGAGGCGAGAGTCAAATATAAAAATACCTCAGAGAGTCTGTAATACGAGACATGGATGATCGAGAGATTCAATAATCGCGGCCCAGTTAATTCCAATGTATGTACAGCTTCCGATTTATCGCTATGCGAATTTCGTCGAAGCGATACATCGTTCGGATAATTTTTCCCGGTTTCAACTGGGTGTATTTACAATGAGCTACCCGTTAATTGTCATTAACGCGTGGAAAAACATTCGCACGACGACTACATAATTCCCCGTCCACTCCCGGGGCGGGCGTCGAGGGCACGAATCCCCGGCTGTTTGCCTAACCGGACGTAAAATATACAGATCGAATTCGGGGTGATTTGTTTTCTTTGCCGTTAGAAATTTTGTTGGGCCGTCTAGGTGGCTAGGCGGACGAAAATAAACATTTTCCGAGGCTTTTTCGGCACCGTGTACATTCGCGTGTACTTGCATGCACTGCCCCCGCCCCTCTCTTTCCCTTCGACGCGTGCATCAAACAGTTTGGAATCGGAACGCTAACGCATCCATCTTCGAACTATTATTTCCTATATAACTCATCTGTTTTGCCCATCAGGCAAATTGCCGTTCCACCTCCCAAAATCGAGCTCCGTCTCTGTTTCCCTCTCAGCATTCTCCCTTTCGCCCTCTCTCTTTCTCTGTATCCTCTCTATTCTGTCAAAGCTCGCGTTTTTACACGGATGACTTACGATTTCGAAAAACCTGCCCGAAATTCCATGATTCATGAAAAAGCTTCGATACGAATGCACACATTTCCCGGGGAACTCTCCCGTTGAATCCGGCGAACACGCCCGAAGGGCCATCCGTGACAGAATCAAGCCATGAATTTGCGCTAACGGGAATCAACTTCATTTAATGTTCGAACGAATTAATTTGCAGAAACTGGGAACTGAGATAAATCCTCTACTCTGCGTCCTATCTATCCCGTATAAACTAAAAATTTCATCAAACTCCGTACCTTCAATTTCCCAACACGTTCCCAGACTTTTCCAGACAAAGAAGCACTCACCTCGATCCTGAAAAAAACACAAAATATGCAGTTACAACTTTGCGTTATTTTATATATTTAAAAATACAATCTGTAATAGATTGTTGAATTCGTTTCGACACCAGCTGAATTATTATGAAATCACCTCCATTTTTTACAAAAGATATAATCTTTTTGTTGGAAACATTTTTGGCAGATCATCGGAAATGTTTGAAAAATCGCATTGACAAGCCGAAATGAAAAATACCTTCCTATCGATTTACTCCCAATAAAAATTCCATTGATAAAACACAATGATAAAATTGAAACAATCTATTTCTTAAAATTCGTATAACTTAACGAAATATCACACTTTAAATTTACGTGTTGCTCTTCACAATTTTCTAACAAAAACTTTCATATTTTAAGCCGAGAAACGGCTTGCTTATATAAACTGGGTTTCTATAAACATTTCTTCGAGTCTATGCTAACGTTCCCCAACGAGCTCTAGTTCCCCTGTAAGCCTGCATCCCATTAGGATCTACAAAACGGTCCGATAATTCTGTCTAGCTCCCCAGAAGGTGAAGCCAGTCCCCGGTGGCGACAAGGATCCCGATTTCCCAACGGGCTCGCGGTATCGGCACGATTGATTTGTAAGCGCAACAACGAATTCCAATCGAGCGGGACCACCGTACGCATACAACGTTTACGCGGTATAATTGCAGCTCGGCGTGGCTCTGGCGTGGCGCGGCGGGACCGCGTCCACGCAATTATCCCCCGGCTCTCTTTTGCCGCGCGAAGATCTATGGGACAGTTGACGCGTTCTCGAAGGCGAAATACAATTGCGCCAGGTCCCGCAGCCGGCAATTACACGCGATTCGCGTAATCGTAAAACGAAACGCTAAGCATGGAGCTGTTATTCCCGGGGTCCCGCGAAACGTTCGCCGGCAACGCGCCGTAAATCAGCCGCCACCTAGCTGGACAGAGAGAGAAACTCGGCTGTAAGAGTATATCCTAATAATTGCGCGTGTCTCGGGTGCAGATAATTCACTCCTGCTCCTGGCACTCTCTTTCTCTCTTACCCCGCAGATTCCTATTAGCCGGAACCGAGGACTTCACGGAAACCCTGTGAAACTTCGTGCAAAAATGCATCCTGCCCACTGGTTCATAACTGAAAAATTTCACGGCGTTTCATGACCATGGTACACGTCCTACTATTATTGAAAATGCCGAAATCTAGTCTCAACTTTCTCTTTCCAACGGAGACAACCGCATATTGCATTATTTAAGCTAAAATAACTATTGTAATTTAGCAGTGTCGTAAAACAGCTCTGGCCCATCTAGATAGGGAAAACCTAGTTTGTGTAACATACATTAGAAATAAGACATCTTCGCAAAAGAATTCTGTATACACCACAGAAAACTGACTAAGATACTTCCCAAGACTAAAACTATCTCGAGCAACCCTTATCGGACCCCCAGCTCATCCTCGGGTTGGACCCCCGATCCTCTGGAGCAGCCAAGGAGTTCAAGGTCAAAACATCACCGCATTACGTCAGCGGTCACAGGTGCAATACGGTTGGGACCAGGTTCGCTGCCGACGAGGGCAGTCATGGAGAGGCAGAGAAGCGACGAGAGGAGGGTCGGATTGCTTGCGGGTAGCGTAACGCGACTGCGAGCAAAACGAACGGGGAACAAAGACGAAAAACAAGGAAGGGATGGAAGGGTTGGATGAGGAGGAGGAGGGGAAGAAGCGTAGTGGTAGGAAGAAGAAGAAGAAATCGAGAAAGCGTCGCGAAGAAGTAGACGAAGAGGACGAAGAGGAAGAAAGCGAGCAGGAGCGGAAGAGAAGCGTACCGAGCGTAAAAAGAGAGAGAGACAACGGGCGCTCCGCCCCAGGTACACGAGCAACATGGCCGCTGAGGGACGGATTGGCGGAGGCCAGCCACGATGCCGACGTTGTCGTGACGCCCGCGCTTCACTCAGCTCGCCTCAAACTCGCCGGACTTCGCTCCCATCGGCCCCTACGGCACTCCTCCGCTTGAAACGGTCGCCGCCTACCCTATCACCCCCTCCCTCCTCTATCACGATTCTGCCCCTCCTCAGATCATTTCCCTCTCTGTTCCTCCCAACGATTCCTTTTCCAGTCTGGTCGGCCATCCGCTGTCCTTCTTATCAGCGTTCTAAACCGACTTACCTCAACTTTGTTGCTGTCGTTCGCCGAGATAGCTCCTTCGTTTAGGCGGCAACACACTCTGATCACCCCCGCTCCACAAT
This sequence comes from Lasioglossum vierecki, assembly GCA_028455595.1. NCBI lineage: Eukaryota > Metazoa > Arthropoda > Insecta > Hymenoptera > Halictidae > Lasioglossum > Lasioglossum vierecki. The sequence continues at coordinate 7,316,917 of CM052342.1, forward strand.
GTCGCAGTCGTCGTACACGTACGAAACCGCCAGTCGATCGGCCACCGATGCAACTCGCCGATGACACGGGTACTACCCGCGTAGGAAGCCCCGCAACAAGGTTGCAAACCGGGCAAGGACGTCACCGCTAACTTCTACATGTACAGCTCCATTGCACATTAGGCCAAATGCCCGATCGAGCTGTAAAAAAGACATGTCATTCATATGTTCTTCTTTGGGAATGTTTACCGAACCTAATTATAGCCATAATAATTAATGTCAGAGATTATAAACATAAGATATAATGACAAACCTCTTTCTCGATCAATAATATCATTAAGTTATAGATTGAGATTTCCTCTTCACAGCACCACATAAGTCGACATTAGTGGCTGCGTCTGTAGAACTTGATCCTAACTAGATCGAGCATGTGGCCCACTGTACGCCAGTGTTCCTTTTCTTGCAACAGGGCCAGCCTCCGAGAGATGCCGAACGACGATAGAGGCCCCAAAGGATTGGGCCCCAACGTTCGCTTATCTGGACCGTTAACGCGGCCGAATCGTTTTCGCAGCCAATGTTTACCGTCATCCACGTCGAACTCGCATCCCGCGGACATGCAGACCTGGATCCAGAGATACAAATGATAATTACACTGATTCCAATCCCCTGGGAAATCGACGGGAAAGAGGGAGAGAGAGAGCAAGAGAGATTCGGCGTCTTGTATCGATGTTTTAACGATCGCTCCCTCGGCAGATAGCGGTAATTGCGTTCCCTCATAATTAGTTGTTCCATTCGTTTTTAATCGACCGGCCCGCGAACCGCGCACGGTAAATGCTCTCGCCGCCTGAGCCTTATCGATATGCGCATTTATGCGACCGCATTATGTAACTCCTTTTATTTCCCCGATGGCCCTAGTGACGCGCGACCGGCCCGCAACCAGTCGCTGCGAACCATTCGACACGCGGCACCACGATGCAACGCGATGCAAAGCGCTGATGCATGGCCAAACGATGCGTATCGGCTGTTGCATAGTAATAAGGGGATTATCGGGGGAAACCTATTTATGCGCGGTGCTGCTTTTTCGAGGAAACGCCTACCAGTAGTGGCGCGCGATAGTCTCCTTCAAGTAGGTATGCTCTTTGAAATTGTTTGTTTTGGGTTTAATCTCATCTTCGAGTTTCTCTCGTGAATGAACATACGCGGAAGGCTTGACATCAAAGAGATAATATGAATACTATTAATAACCCTCTAAACGATCACACCATTATCAAAAAAGGAATTCCAAACTGTTCTTCGAGATATGTCTAACCCAAACAACAGAAATTAGTAGAATAATTTTTATGATTTCTCGATTACCAGTGGATTTACGATTGTAATTGCTGTTGCTACTAAATTCTTAATCCTCTTGGAAAATCTTCGGTAGATAGAGGAATTTTGAAACAGTAGAAGAATTAGTGTTGAGGACAGAAAAAAATTCCTAAGTGATTCCTATGTTTGCAATTGATGCAGACAAAGTTGATATTACATAAACAATATTTAGATTAATTATAGTCTCTATGTTTCATGGTATACGACACAACTATTATTATTTCCGAATTGAAGTCGAATGAAATTGCAAAGGACGAAATGGATATCGAAATTCATTATTGAAATGAAAGATACTTCTAATTCTAGCATTGAATAGTTCAAAGCTGTTGTGTTGCTAAAAATTTACATATCTAAGAACTTATGGTACCTGCAACTTCTATTTCTTTTTATTTCTTTGTAACTGGGATAGTTATGAAGAAAATGGTTAAACCTTCTCGATACAGTCGGTGCGAAAGGGTTAATTAAATTTTTCGACGATATGTAGGTTACAGATGCCTGTAACCTTCAGAAAACCGATGCAACCGAGATGATTGACACAGCTGAGTTAGCGATTCGTCGCGCGGCTCAAGCGATCACGATGGAAGAGGGAACTAATGGAACGGTTGCATAATAATTCATTAGGACCGGCACGGCGGAGAAGACAGCGTTGGAAAGTGTTATAAGAGAGAGGAGCATACGCGGTTCCCGAAAGCTGTGCAAAAGTTTACTGTAGGTAATTGCGTCTAGGTATTGCCGATTGTTACGACTCGGGTTAATGGACCGCGATGATAAATGCCCATGAAACTGAAGTTACACCACGGGGACGGGGAACGGAGCTGAGAAGCTACCTGTTGATTCTCGGCTACTTCTTGATATTTATGCGTATAGAGGAAAATATTACGCGTCGTGCCAAGGGCGGCGTCAACGCACAGACGGTAGCAATACTCTCCGTACCTCACAAGTTGTCTTCTGGAAGGAATTCGAAAGGAATGCGGCAGCAAACCGTCCGATCGAGTCATTCCACTTTCGATTCTAGCCTAATTATTAGTCAAAGTGTGTGACGTCACGGCCTAACCCAAGTGCTGGGGCACATTTGTCTCAATCGAGACAAACCGTCCACAATAAAGTATGAATTCGTACAGTACAAAGAACGTCGCGTATCGTTTTCGCAATGGAATGATAATCTGATTGAAGAAACATACCCCGGCGGAAATCGAGGCTACATGTTTCACGTTAACGGTCAGGAACCTTGCCCTCCGGATTCTGGAAGTGAACTGTAAACACAAAGCAATGAATCATGATAAGAGCGCAGATGAAAAATGATGCAGGATGAATCTTTAATTCAATTACTCATTGCAAACCACGTGTAGGCGAAATTGAATTATGATTTATGGCAAATAAATGAGACAAGATTTTACTTTAAACGTACCACGGCTGATGAACTTGAATACCTGCAACTATGTCTGTTGAATAGGGGGCAGCAGTTATTGGATAACTACATGGTGCCCTCTATTAATAATGAATAGAACTATGACTTGAATCTTTAGCATGGAACAGAACCTACATCAAATTTAGCTGGAAACAGAACCCACTTCATTGTTATTTAATACAGACAAATTTTCTGGGCTTTTCTCTTAGGCTTCTTGAGGCTCTAAGAGATCCAATACCACTTTATTTTACCGCATTTGATTTTATGCATTTTGGGGTGTTAGCAAGTACCGAATATTTTGTATACTTAATTTCTATTACTGTCAGGTTTGTCCTCGTGAGCAGGCTATAAAGTTGATGTAACCAAGTTCTGATCCAGGCTAAAGATAATGCAGGTTTTGATCAGTTCTGATCTAGGCTAAAGATGATGTAGGTTGTGATCCAGGCTAAAAATTTGACTGGAGGGCAGCACTCTTATACTCGTATACTTTCTGCCCCAGACGTCACAGTCTCATATACTCTCTGTTGATACAAAATACAAACAAACCATTTCTTCCGTGACAGTCAGTGGCTCCCAATGATGTACAGAATTATACGTGTCAATATTATTTCTCTCAATAGCAGAAAATTATAAATAAATTAATAATAAAAATACAAGAGCAATTACAGTCTGTTGGAAGAAATTGCATAATCAAAATCTATCAACTCTCAAATATATATTTTTTATATTTTACGATAATTGTATAAATCAATTGATTTTTCCACTGTACCATGTTTCTGTAACTTGAAAAATTTTGAAGCAGCAATAATGTAAAAAGATGAGAAGATTTACTTCTATGTTATAACTTCAATTTCTGTCAATTAATTCTTTCTGTGCATAACACTCTAAAACAATATTGGACATTAATTTGTTTCTATAATTAATTAATTCGTTCTTGATCGTAATTTATCTTAATGATAGTATAAGTATTTATTAATTAATTTATTTATTTATTAATTTGTTTCGCTGACTTACTTATTAGTAAATGTTACTTCTGAACGAGTATCTACATCGGTTTTTGAAATTGCCTTCGTTTACGATGAGAATAAACTTGCGACGGTCCATCGTGCGTTAATCTAAGACAACATTGACAAGCACTGCCGAAATAAAGAATGCAGAACGCCGCTCACATTTAGAACAGAGGCTATTAAGAAAAATGGGTCAAATGCAAAAAAAGGTTCTCGCGTCCAAAAGGGAATGGGTCATGGACAAGTTGACAAAGGAGACATCGCACTCGCTAAAGAATTCTTCTACAAAAGTCGTACACGTGTTCGATGTCCAAGGAATGCGACAAAAGGAATAAAGCACCGCTACGCAACAGAGAAACAGAGTCATCTATTAATTGACACAACTACTTCGAAAAATAATCATTGGAAAATCAACTTGTACATATCAAATATATTAAAATATCGCGACGTAACTTGACGAAATCGATTGATTAACTTTAGGAATTAATTTGATTCACGGCTCGAAAATTGAACGTTTTTCAAAAACATTGTATTTATAAATTCCTATTATTATAATCTATTTATAAACTTCATATTTTTATTTAATATCTCTTCGAAAGACTCGATCTCGTTATTAAAGTAAATCAAAATAAATTACCATTTAATTGGAATGATTGAACGGAATCTTTGAATTGACCAAGGAACCGTTGTCCAGATGTTGGAAAATGAACCAACAGTCAAAAAATGTCGGGTGAAAGGTTACGTTCGAGAACTTGATCGTACGTTCTTCTACTTATATACACGATACAGCACTTTTTCTTGATAGTTTTATTCAATATTAATGTTTTTAACGTAATTATTTACGTATCCTTTGAACTAGAGAATGCCAGAGATCCAAGTAAATAATTTGAGCAGTGTACGATTACATTTGTATGTACAGCCGCTCGGAGTGTTATATCCAACAATGCGGCTGGGTGCGGTGAAAATTTTACATAACGGTGGGGATACGTTCAGCAGAAATATCGTTCCTAGCTCAAGATGACACTAATCTGAAAGCTATTTCCGCACGAGATACATACAGGTGGAGAACAACAGTGACCTTTAATCTTCCGTGTCAAGTTCTCGTCGTTTACAAACAAAAAAATACGGTAAGGACATCTGCTGCAAAATATTTCTTACGACCTCTTAACGCGTGTTAATACTTTCTATTTTTCGATGCTTGTCAATGGCAGGTTGTCGTACGTCCATCTCTATTTTGGACCCGGATAGCTATTTTTCGAGAACATGCATGCCTTCATGAACAAACCTCAACGCCTAATATTTGATGAATCATGAACTTTGTTATCTGATCGAATTTTTTCGGGCATCGTAATCTGTCAGGAATGATGATCAGCATGATTATTTTTTTTTCTTTTAGATAATGAATTATGATTTCGCGATTGTTGCAGAAGTTACATTTTACATTTTTTAAATTATTAGAATAGTGAAATCTTATGGGTGTTAAGTAGAATGTTGTTCTTTCGTTTCATGTATATTTGCAGAAGATTATGGAAACGATTGATAAGGAATATTCTATAGTACCTCTTCATAGGCGACCTGAATTAACTAAAGAATGTTGCAAGCTACTTAATTCTGAATGGCCACGAAGCGAGACCGCACGGTATACTATATTAATGTATTTGGCGATAGGATTATATTTTCTAATATTAATTCATTTTTTCTATAAAACAGGTTAGAATCTTTAACAGTATCATGCGATAAATTTCCCACATGTCTTATCCTTATTGACAAGGAAAATAGAGTACTTGGTCACTGTAAGATATCCTTAATATCAAAATTACGCAATAGTTGTTTCATACAGTCAGGTGAGTTCAACTTGAGCGACTATTTCAAGGAAGAAAATTAATATAATAACATTCTTCCACGTGTATTTTAGTTATAATCGACTACCAATGTAGATCCCAAGGGCTCGGATCGAAATTGCTTCATGGTGCAGAAGAATACGTTAAGAAAAGAGGATTTAAAAATATATATTTAACAACCAAAGGACAAGAAGTTTTCTATCTTAAAAATGGCTATAAAACCTGTGATCCATTCAAAGCCTATGGAATTAATGATGTTGTATATTCTACTGCAGCATTTACAAAAGCAAAACTTAAAGAGAAATCTATGCAATTTTCTGGCCCACCACCTCCACCAATGCCAAATTTTCGGATGCCAAAGTTCTATGATTATAATGGAATTGCACATAGAACGCACATGGTAAAAACATTACAATAATAGTAATGTAATAAAGCCAGTCGTTACATTTAAGATCTTATCATATTCCATTATATAAACGTTTGCAGATCACGTATTATTTATTAATATAGTAAATTATTTTTTTAATCGTTCATGCTACACTAATACTTTTCATTTGTCAGTACAGCAATGAAATATCAAATCATACAATCCATTCCAATAATAAACTGCAAAAAATATTTTTAGAAATTGTACAGCTCCTAGAGGCAATGAAATAGTCTTTGTAAAGATTACAATCCTTTTCTGTGCTCTTACTTTTTTCTTATTTATTTCTGTAAACGAGTAAAAACAATTCATAGGAACATCTCCTATGTATACCTAATTTTAATAGATCATCCAAAGATAAAAATAGGACACTTTTCATTTGTGTACAATTGTGTTTCAAGTTCTATTATGAAACAGTTGCAATGCCACAAACTTTCTGATAATGTTCTGGCTGCTGAAGACTTTCAACAAGAAATGCACCTAAATCATGTTTAGAAATAGCACGACCTGGAGATTCGTCGTACTTGATTACATACTTTGAACTTGGTGCATCTGAAAGTAAATCATATAGTAATATGCGATTAGCTTCAATATATGTATATTTAATGCAATGCGTACCAGCAATGTGTGGAGGTAATACAGCGATCCACTTTAATTCGCTTGCTTTAAGTAAGTCAAACATGCGTTGATGATCTGCATTTAAATCCTTGAATATAGCGGGCACTGCTTCAGGTTTATAGAATAAGAATGCTGCAAATGATAAAACATTATTGAGATGCTTCTAAAAAATATTCATTCATCTTAAACTGTAATTGTTCAAGAGGAAATTAATTACCAGACAAACAAACAGATACTGCTTTTACATTATGTGTTCTCATAGCATCTATTATATTTTTCATACCCTGAGATAACACAGTGGTTGGACCTAAAACAATTGATCGTATAAAATAGCATTGTACATAATAGATGCAATATTTATTGATATTTATAATTAGTAATTTAATAAATCGAGTAAACTGGCCACAATTTTGGGCGATTAGATCTTTTCAATCGAACAAGTTAAAAATTTTAATCGATTAAACAATACTTACTCAAGTCATTTCTTGTGCCAAGAACAACGACCACCCCATCTCTGTCAGCGATAGCACTCGATACTTGTTCGGCATTAGTAACATCCCCAACAACTGTTTCTACTTTATCTTTCAAGTTTGTTGGAATTTTGGTTTCATCTCGTACGAATGCTCTTACGTTTAAGCCTAAATTGTAAAATATATGATTGAATAAAAACCAGAATGGTTCTATAAATATAGTATATGTACATTTTATAATTTTCTATTATTTCGAGGAAACCGGCTTTCTTTTATAGACAAATATAGAATAGAAAAGTACATCACCCTTCTTTACAGCATCGTTTAAAGCACATAATCCTGTATTTCCAGTACCTCCAAATACTACTATTCGGTTCATGGTGACACGGTAGCTATCTGATAAATACTGCGACGTTATCGCAGTTGAAATAATACATAGACTTATCAAACGTGCTATGTCATCTCTACGTATGTATGTAGAATTCAAAATTACAATTTAAGGGGATTTACAAGCGTGACAGTTCTCTATTCGCTTCTACAATTTCGTTGTCCCAACACTGCGCAATTGAATAATAATTGATGAATGAAGTCACTATGTAACTGTTTAGGTTATTTCTAAGCAGATAGCATAACCTACTTTAGAGAAGTTGAATTTATTGAATTCTTCTACAAAGAAAAGCAATTTATGCTCATGCTACGACGTATAATATGAAAGGGAAAAACAATTCAGATATTTGAAATAGTTTATAAACATATTTTGTAGAGGTCTTTTCTGTTCAAGATAGATTGAACTATATATATTCCCTATGTATATAATAGGTAGTATTTTCATTCACCAGTAAGAAGGAACAAATTTTTAATTTTATACAAAACTACCCTTCCATAAAAATTATATGTGCAACATTCAGATAATAACCCTTTGGAATGGGAATGTATAAATTATGGGTGGAAGGAGAATAAATCTTTGACCTCCAAATTGAACAATTAAATTAAATCTAAATAAACATAAAAGTTGTTAAATTGTTTCAGCTTTGTATGCAGTACATTAAGAGCTAACATTGTCCATTACATTATATTAATTTTCTTTATTTGTTTTTGTACATAGTATTTAGTTTGATATAAAAAAGAGAGTTCGCATGACTGCCTCTTCAATGAAACTGTAAGAGTTTGCAATCAGCAATATGCGAGCATAAATAAAAACTTTCGACGAATTTAAAAATTAGTATGTAATAACATAAAATATCCTTTATGATCTGCGCGCGAGAATTGCACGTAAAAAATTCTAAACAACCATACAAAACATACAGTGACTGAAATAATATTAGTAAATATTGAATAATTCTTCATAATGTCGTTAGAAATACATTTCTCGTTTAAATAATAAGGCTAACAAATTTCAATTACAAAATTAAGAATTTAGTTTAATAGTCTCCTATCTAGAATTTTAAAAATATCACAGAGGCAAAGAAAATTCGTTATTTAATTGATTTTTCGTTGTTTCTGAAATATTCAAATAAATCGAAATAGTCTTTACATTGAATCGATTAATTTTTGCAATAGTTCCGTTGTGAATTCTTTAATACTATTCTTTAATTATTGCACACTGAAGTATTGTGTTCAATTACTGCAAACTGTATGAAATAAAATGCTGCGAAAGGTTTTCAGTTGGTGTGGACTTGCTGATGGTCAAGACAAGACTTTTCATAATCATCTAAAGCTTTAAAAGCATTGAATGACTGTACAATTTATATTAAAATATACAAACATCACAGAGTTTGTTTGCACCTTATAAAATTTTTTCGAACTATCAATTATAAAAAGTATTTTTTGAATAAATCGCTGTGAGTCCATGATTATTTCGCTCTGCTAACACAACTTTCAATAAATTTGTTAATAAACCACTTAACTATTTACCTTGCCCAAACGAAGTGACTGCTGCTACAGGGGATAGGCCACGCCCATTAGAAACAATAATGAATATCTTAAGATACGTATCACAACGTAGGTAGAAATAAGAACACTGAACAGACTACTCTACGTAAAGAAACCTATGATTATTTCGGCCACTGTATGATACAAATTGAAATAGTTCTATTATGAGTAATAGGGCGGAGGTATCGTCAAATCTTGCAATATAGTTAACTGTTCTTGTGTGAAATATTGCGCATACCCATTTATACCTCTCCACCCATCATAATGCGTCCTCTTAAAATCATCCAGTGTCTTCCTAATCGTTGTCTATAAATAAATGAAAATACATTACTTGATGATTTGAAAGTATCACAAATTGATTGCATACTCACCGGTATAGGTTGCGGGTCATTCATGAAAGGGCTGAGAAATTCAAAAATTGATGGAACATAGTCAGGAATATCATATGGATGAGCTTGAATGAACGCGCATAGCCCTAGCACAGCCGCGTGACGAATTCTTAAAACATCGATTTTTAATTCCTTCTGTGCAGCCTCTTTGTGTTGATTCAAGTGATCTTTCTTATGCAATTTGGTTTTCGCTTTTTTCTTGAAGTCCTCCTGGAAATGTTTGATTAAGTTAAGACAGAAAACATTTGAATATAAAATTATATCGAGGATATTTACCAATAATTTTTCTTGTTTCGGTATAAATGTACAGTGCAACAATCCGCTGAGACACTGACCAGCGCTTTTTCTCACTTCAACGCGTTCGTCTTCCAATAAGGATATAACTGTATCCTTAACGCAGTCGACCCACTCGGAGTTGCTTAAGAATATGCTCATATTATGAAATACCAATACTTGGAGGAATTCTAAGCAAGTGGACCTCGCCCACCACGATGTGTGTTTCGACATTTTCACTACTTCCTGCAAGACCGTTGGTACGTCGCGCGGTAGTGTAAGCACCTGTGCAAGAAATGCTAAAGTATTCGCACACAGTTTAGCCTCGTCTGTGTCACAATTTTCCAGTTGACACATAATAGGGTATATTTTATAGAATTCCGGATGTAAACCAACCGGAGAACGGAGGATGGTGATTGAGATCCATTTGCAAACTATCTTGAACAATCGAATCGCCATCTCACGATCCTCCGCATTTTTCTCCGGGTCTGCCGAGGACTCGTTTGCTCCTTGAGGTGATAAAGACTGTTCCTCCTTACTGTGTACTAAGGCACTTTCAGTGGCAAGAGTTTGCAATCTCGGTAGTATTTTATTCATTAAATCCTCTATTTTAGGTGTCGACTGATTGCTTGAGGAATTAGGAAACCTGAAGTTCGTGCTGAACACAGTCACCAAAACAGAACCCAATCTTCTTCTCACATTCTGAAATGGGCTTGTCAATAGCCTGTCTTCTGCACGCTTTAGAAGACGTTGCAATAATTCTGAAACTCGCCACGATTGTTCTTCAAGCGCCACTTGTAAAGTAAGCAAACGTCCGCACTCGACAACGGACGTCTCTGAGTCGCCGAGACGTGATTCTTCCATTAAACATTCCAGTAACCAATGATGTCTATTTGGATCTCTGTGACGCTGTGCGTTTGCGAAGCACAGTCCCCAATCCATGTGGGACTCGACCGTTAAATTAGATATTGCGAGCCTTACAATTGGTAACAAATTGTCCCACATTTCGCAAACCATGTCGAATGGCCAATGCTTGGAGCCTCGAATAATTCCAGCGATTATCTCGGACGCGCATCTTTGACTACTTTTCTGTTTGTCACCAACCAGTTTATACAAATGTGGCAAAAAGTGTTTCAGGTACACTATTCCATGGTTACGAAAGACACCTTTGAAAACCAAAAATTTAAGACCATTGAACTTGTCCCGTTTCTCCTCGAGACTGAAGAACCTGATCAGTTTCTCTATATTCTGTGGATCATTGAAAAAGTGATCTACTTCTTTCTCGTGCTCCGTTAACTTTCGTATATTCGGATCTAAACACGGTTGTTCGGACGACGGTGCGTATATTTCTATCTTTTTTGGCCACATGTAATATCCGGTATACGCATTGTGAACAAATCTGGGTTCATCCCATTGTTCCGGGGTCAGCGGACGAGTTTCATAATTATATTGTAGCCAAGCGTTATCTGGTCTTAATCCTGGAACCAGTTTCTTAGGCTGATCTTGCGATTCGCCTATCTCTGGGGATGCAGGAGGATCAATAAGTACCTTTGAATTTAAAAAATCATTGTTTAGTGTGCATATAATTCGTAGAACAGTTCACTAAATATTCATAATCCATTTCAAAATTTAATGAATACTTTACTTTTGGATGCTTCCGTTTCAATTGTTTCAAAATGTACACTGCAACTCTAGTAGCGATTTGTCTTTCTTGGAACGAATCGTGTATCAACGCTCCCATAAAATAACGAACGACTTTTGGTGGATAAATTTGTTGAGGGTGGACTAAATTCTGGATGAAATACGACGCCATCAATCGATGCCTCCAATGTAAATTCTTTTCCAGAAGAGCGTTTAACAATTCGTCCACTAAGCCAATGTAACAGGCTAAATTATTTCTTCCGACCTCTTTGAACGCTTCCAAACCTTGTTCTATCTCGTTCTCAGTTGGCAGAGGAAGACTTGGTTTTAGTTTAGTTGTCCATAATTGCGATGCGATCGATAAACAGGTTTCCGGTATCTCCAGTGAAATGGCAATCGTCGGAAAACATTTATTCACAGTTTGGACTAAAGTTTCCTTTAGTCGCACCACAGACAGTTTTTCAGATGTTTTAGACAGCACTAAAGCTGGCCATAGAGATCTCAGCATTTGCCAATTGTACTTCATCATCATAGACTCTTGCGGAGGGCTCACCAAAATGTACAGAGCACCCTATTCGAAAAAAATTATAAAAATTTTGAAATGTATTGATTTTACGTGAACTAAAGTAATGGCTCGTAAATTGGTTTTCTGCGACGGAACAATGTGTATCATTTTTGGTACGTATTGAACGAACTATTAGGATAGTCGCGTTTGAAATACGAACATACATAGCTCAATAGTGAGGGAACCGTACTGTACTAAATAATTTCGAAGTAGTTCCCGACTATGTATAACTCTAGGCATTAGCAATTATTCTCAATGTTACCTTATGCGCGTCATGATACTCCTCTGCATCCTTCTGTAATATCTCAATTAATTCTGGTACAATGAACGTATAAGAGTAATGGAAATGTCGAAGAGCAAGAAATAGTTGACTCTGCGCTTGCAATCGCACATCAGCGTATCTGCTGGTGGATAATGTAAAAAGTTGAAGCATAATCTCTTTATGAGTTTGTGTTAAGTTGAAACATTGCGAACGTACACGCGTCTCATGTTGGATATGGGCGCATTGCAATACAAACGGTTTCAACAATCCTTTGTTTCCTACTAACGTATTTTTGTAGAATCTTTTCACAACTTTAAAATGCCTGCGTATGATTTCACAGTCGTCGAAGCCGTGAACCTCCCCTAATAAAAGTTGATTCCAAATCTGAAATTAAGAACTTTCATTCATTCGAGTCGCAAATAGGCCTGAAAGATGTCACATGTAAGTACATACCTCTATCAAAACTTCTAAACTTTTCGTATCGTCTTCTACATGCTTCAGTATTACTTTCTGAAAATCACTCATAAGTTTTGCAATATAGCGTCTTACGTTGCTGCCATCTGGCATTTCTATTACTTCACGCACGCCAAGCGTTGGCTTAAAAGGCACTGACTTTAAAGAGGATTTCATTAAATCTAATGGTTCCTCCTCCCATACCGGTAATACGGATTCACAACCTTGAACAATACTGCACACAATGTTCAAACTAGTCAGCAGTTCATCCCTAAAATCATTATTCATCCATGTAGCATTTAATATAGTCTGTTAAGAACAATGAAATAACTAGACAGTGACAAACCTTGATAATGTTTTCCAGTCTTCACAATATTTCTGTATTTTACTTATTTCTGGCAATAAATACTTAAAGAATAATTGCTTTAATACAGTCATCTCTTCTTTTCCGGGAATGTACCATTCGACTTTCAAAGAATTGATACTCAATACCTGGCCCCAACGCATAGGTTCGGTGGATTTGAATCGATCTGGTAAAACTTGAGATAACGAATACAGAATAGATTCTAACAACGTAATAGCTAAGTTATTTCCTTCTCTTGATTTCAAAACTAGTACTCGATCAAGAACGGTAGTCAATTGATCTATATACGGCAGCAAATATTTCCCGCGTGTTTCCACAATAGCAGATAACAGCAACATGACGTACAAAAGGCGATTATCCAAATTCTCTTCCTTAACGATGTCATTAGTTTCGTCGGTGATCTTCAGAATAGTTTCCGAAAGTATAGGTAGCAACGAACGCACGGTCGCTTGCCCGTTAACACGGGCGAATATTTTACATAATAACGCAGCCAATTGTCCAGCGACTTTGGTCTCAAGAATCCTTTCGGTCACGAATGTGCGCAGTTTACGCAGAGCGCACTCAAAAGTTTTTTCATTAGCCTGGGTTAATATAATTGAACAAACTTCCTGGAGCACAGGTGAAACAACTTTCTCCGACCTGCTTTTAGCATTACCAGCGCTATTCTCCAATCGAACCGATTCCAAAGAGGTAGAATCAATGAAGTAGAACACTCTGTCCAGCAATTGTAAAACAAAATCCTCGAATTTTGAGGTTGTTTCATAAATGATTGTCTCCTCTTCGTCCATAGTTGTGGATGGTTTAGGAGCATCCGTCATAGGTATATAAGCAACATAAAATGCAATTAGACGGCAAATTATAGAACACTTTTCTGTGTCGCTTGGATCGATACCAGGTAAAAGTAAAAATAATAATGGTAAAACGTGTGTTGGTCCTTCAGGATATGTGTATCCTGAAATAAAAATGCAATTGAAATTATGAATAGGTAGAGGTGTGCGAGAACTCAAAAATGTCTTAATTTGATTAATACCTTTATTAACATTCCTAGATCCTTCAATCATTGGTCCAGCTATAGCTTCCATGTAGCTTAGAGAAGTGTACAATTTATACGACTCTGTTGTAAGAGAGCCTAATACAGGAGATACTTTCTCTAAGACATCTGGAATAACTAAGCTGGGTCTCACAATAGCGAGATGATACAATATTTTGGTGACATTGCTGGAACCTAATTTGCAGTACATAGCCGTCATAGCTACCGGCGTCATGCTTTTGACGAACGCATCGATATCGCTATCAGTCAACTTGTACTCGTCTGGTATAGGTGTTTCCCATGTTGGCGAAGGATAGCGTTCTCTGTATAAGAATAGGGGAATCTTGCATTTCAAAAGAAACAATTATAGAAATACGCGGTATATAGAAGGTGAAAATAGTTACCTGCGCAAACGTTTAATAAAGTGATTTGAAAGTTTCATAAGAAGATTCTTTAACCCTGCCAGCCATCCACCAGTGTTAGCTGGATGTAAGTATGTATCTATAGTTTTCAAGAATTTTTCGAAATACATTTGTGCGCTTGAACCGTGTCCCTGAAATTATTGAATACATTAAATTATTGTACATAGAGTTTTGAACGTTTCTCTCAATTTATAATACAATCTTACCAAAACTGATACTATCCATATAGCTTTAGGGCATGTATCTATAATGTTATAGTTGCATGCTTGTTGTTTGTTATATGTTACTGGTAATCCCAAAGATTTCACAAATCTGGCGAACATTAATGGAATATGTGGTTCCCAGTTTATATATCCAATGTTTTCGGAAGCCAATCTTGCCATTAAATACATCATATCATTTTCCCATTTAGGCGCATTATTACACACTTCCCATAAAGACATGAATTCGTCGAACCACAATTCATGCCCAATCGAATGATGTTCAGGACGTATTTGCACAGGTAGGAACCATTCTAATAGTTCCATATTCAGAGACATCGGTGCACGATTAAGAGGGTAAAGTGTTGGTCTCAATTCATCTAATAACTCCTGCGTCGTGCTCAACTATCGTAATGAATTAATCTCAATCCTTTCGCAAACTTATTTGAAAAAAATAATCACTTACAGGAAAATAAATTTTTACAGCATGTATAAGTATATCTAATGTCTTTGTTAAGCCAGCAGGGTAACGATGTAATCCCAATGAAGTCAGTGCACTCAATTGAACATCACGAGTTAAATTGTAAAGAGGTTTCCAAGGTAGTTCTAACTCTTCTGGAGATATCAATGCTTTTTTCCTAATAGTATCCAGATAAACATAATTCATATTAAAAGAAGGAAACACAAAATTCTCATTAGTACAGTTTTCTTTCGCTATAAGTCGATGGCTCAGTGCAGCTTCACTTTGTTCACAAATGGGCTAATAGCAAACTACAGTGTTCAGCCGAGCAGGGACATATTTTGTTAGAAAAGAATAGAAAATGAGATACCCCCTCGTTCTGGCACTAAGCGGTGTTGAATGAACAATGTCTCGTTTTGAAAGAAAACTATACTACTATTTGCTAATATTTAGAAACTCACTTTAATAATACTATTAATACCAAGCAACAACCATTCACTATATGTGGTTGTTGATCTGGAATTGTAACTAGCTCGTACATTAATTTTATCAGAAGAATATGGTCTTCTTTACTGAACTTCAAGCCATATATCCTTATGTACCTGCAACCAATACAGACATATCTCATATTCTAATATAGTTAAGCTTTGATGGAACTTTATTTTTGATTTGTCATCAAAATAGTAAGCGCTTATACATACTCCAAAAGATCTGAACAGTCATCGTTCTAGATACATTTCATGTTACACGTGATAGTAATGAATTTTCTATTACATGTAAAATGTAAACTTACTCGCACAATCTGATGACCCAAAGAATACAACCAGGTTGCAATTCGCGGAGCATAACAGCTCGACCCAAATTTCCTTTGATCTCGGCGAAAAGTGCTTGCGAATCTGATTCCAACTCGTCCACATAGGGCAACAATTTATTATATATAAGTTCCCTTTGATAATGTATTTTAACAGGTTTACTATTTGCGTCCATGATTTCTTTCTTCTTCAAACTACTGTCGTTGACCGTATATTCTTCGTTTTCACACATGATTGTTCAGAATGTATTATTGTTACGAGCGGGTGTTATAGGTTGAATAGACGTGTCCGACGGAAGAACAGGCGATACAATGAGAAATCATAGACGTTGTCGAGTCACCAACAACTTGCTTATTTGTCTTCATTTTTATCGAGTCATGTTTTGTATTTCGGTCGCCATATTTGATATGTTAACTTTGAAAGGATCGAATTAAATATCCACTGCCGTCAGTGTCTCCTTATGGAACTAGAAGCATATCGATTGCTGGCATATCGATATACTACTCTTATCGATAACTAGGAACGAGATCGACTTTATGTATTTTAAATTTCTTCGAAATTATGCTTATTGCGTAATCAAGCAAACTTTATTAAATACAGTATATGGTTCTGTCTACTTGTAGCCGGTATTATCTATTGCATGCATTTATTAATTCTAGTAATCGAACACGAAAAATAGAAATTTATTTGCTATTCAAAATTGATGGAAAACAAAAATGTTAGCACGTTTGGTCACGTGACAGATCTCTTATTGGTTCATTTTGTGTAAATTTATGAAATGCCATTTAGGCTAAAACATACACCAACCACTTTTCAAAGAAGTATGAATTCGATCTTATCGAAACGACAAAGGATAATGAAGACATAAATTTGAATTATTTACGCTAACTTTTGAATCAGACATTCACATAAATGAAGGAATTTAATACATCTGCTGCTTTATTTATATAGTAGTAAGAGATTACAATTCCTTACATCTTCTCTTTCTCCACCTTTCTATTTTACGACGCCTTTTACAATATGTGTATATCAGTCCAAATTGTTCGCTTTTCTAAATTGAAAAAAAATTTAAGTACAAAAATATAATAGCCTTCTTACATTTTTAATTTTTCATATGTCCTTATTTGCCGCCAATATAATTCATATTTTTATTAATAAAATAATCTTTTTTTATATTAAAACTTAATGAGCCGCATCTATCATGTATGTATATTCTACATAACTTTACTTTAACTTGATTATCAACAAACAGTAATTTTAGAACTCGCAATTTTTAATCCTTGAGCATTAAAACATTATGAAATGATCATTTCAAGTACAAATGCGCTTCGGGTCGGGTCGGGACCTGAAAATTCGTGATATTCGAGTACCCGAAGTCGAAGTCGGGTCGGGAACCTGGAAAACTGTAACATTTGTACCCGACCCGATCCGACCCGAACCCAAATTTCCAGGTACCCGCCTACCCCTAACTATTATCTTTAGAAGTATTGTAATTGTAAAAAGAAAAAAAAAAACTAAATCGAAAGATGTATCTTCCTTCACGTCTATAATACTTCAAAAGATAATGGTTCGTTCACATCTAATATGTATGATCATACTTACGTATGGTAATCACTAGACTGCGGATCTTTATACAAAAGAAAAATATTCTGCATCGATTGTGAGAAGGATTAAAGTAAAAATTGATTTGATCTATTAATGACTTTGTTACGTTAAAAACAACATTACAATATTCTTGAATTTTTCTAGTCTGTTACTGTTTTATACTTGACCCAACTAATTTCTTCATAAGTACATAAAGATCCGCAGTGTTATTAGATCACATTATAAGCTTACAATGTATGTTCTTAGAAGATACAATATAAAATACTTTGAGAACGAGTTATAACAGATTTATTTTACTTGCGAAGTAACGTTATCATCATCATCTTTGTCTTCTTCATAGCCAAACACATCATTGTAGTGGTCCAAACTTGTATTTGCGGCTTTGCCTGGACAAATGTTACGTTGGATTTTCTGGTAAGCAATAGTAAATCCTCTTCCAGTGCTAATTTTCCTTACTTCCTCGACGGATATTTCTGAGTTTATATGTTTCTTTCTCTCTTTATTCAAATGTTGATGAATACTATTGTTTTTAGCATCTGTTTCTTGAGGTTTCTCATAGCTTTTAACATCATTTCTAGTCATATTTAACTTTTTCTTACTGATGGTTTCCATTCCGCCAGACAAGGAACTATTCTCGCTAGGAATATTATTTGCGGCATTTTCTTCTGAATTTTCCCCTGAAGAACTGTTATTTTTTATGGACACATTTTTCGGAAGTAATGTACTATCCTTCTTTAAGTCGACTTTCTTCAATTTAACAAGCAGATGTTCAATGCTAGTATCTGATGTTTGATCAAAAGATATTCCTTTAGCAGCATTTTTAGGCTCTCGTAATGGTTCTTCTAATACCTGTTAAATTATAACACATATTACTTGTAGTAAAGAATTGAAAAAAAAAATAATGGATGAATTAACAATAAGAGAAAGAGTAACATATTTAAGCATACTTACTGGTTTTTTAGTGAAGGTCTTATCAACAAGAGTATTATTTTCTTTCTTTTCGATCTTAGCTATTCTTTCTCTCTCATTGAGCTTAAATTGTGTCTTCTTAGACTTTGATAGACCTACTGCAGTCCTTATCACATTCTTGTTTGCAGAGGCAGCTATTGGATCGTATGTTGCATTATTCTAAAAAAGGTAAATAGTTCTATGAATCCTTTTATTAGGCTTTACAATTTCAATAAGTGTACTTGCATAAAAATAAAGAAACATTTGAAAAATCTTATAAGTACTTGCCCCAGACCAATCTTCATCACAAATTGCTTCAGTTTGCACTTTACATAGTTCTTCTATGGGTACTGTTCCAACTGGTTGAGTGTCTCCTATTATTGTTTGGAAACATTGTACATTACCACTGCTGGGACAATTTGCTAGGTGGTGCTACAAATGATAAAATGTTAGAATTAAAATTTATATTATACATATAATAACATTTCCAAAAATCATACCATGTACTGTTCTGGAGTTAACATATGCGTAGCATTGTAGTAACAATGAATCTTAGTACCCTTTGGATAGTTCTTGCTGCACTTGACTAGATGCTTTTGCAGTCTACCATCTATAATCTTATGGGATTCGTCAAACGGGCAACACGTGTACGGTCCAATAAAAGGCATTTTGCTATACACAGAAATTAATCAAAGTGTAAGCACATGTAAGCAACCATATGAAAGTCACATGAAAACGATAAAACAATAAACAATACTTTACATGGTCGATTGTTATCAATTGACGGAAATATTTACACTGATATTACACGCTATCCTTATGTAAACCAAGTGAATATTGAATTATTCGACTGCTTTAATATTTTCTAATTACGCAATGCGTCCTTTACTGTATAGCACAAACCGCGAGGTTTTCATATGGCAAAAATTGTGCCATTATGGTGAATCAACTAACATGTTTCATTTGTATTTCTAGTAATATTCTAGTAATATTCCGATAAATATAATTTAAAAAATTGGTGTAATAAGGAACGAGTCGTTACATGTGGAAAGATATATCGCGTCAATAAATGGTTCCAGTTACTAATAAGTGTATTTTATTAATATCATAAATCCAGCGAAAATAAATTGGACAATGAAATAAGCGAGATTTTATTTGGAAAAGTTGTACTCTCTGAAATTCGAAATTTGTTGATATAAAACGAATAATTTAGTCATTTGTTTATTTTCATCTTGCCAATTTTCTATACAATTGTCCGTTTTATGCAATCGCTGTATGCGGTATCGCTTTTATATATAGAGTATCCAATCTCTAAAACATGTGATTTGAGTTGCACCACCACTATCTTGCAAGAAAGGCACTGGGCACACGCTTTCCTCGCGCAGTATGGCCCGCTCGATTCCAGTCTTAATCTGTTCGACCACGTTAGCTCAAAGAAGTTTTCTTTCATTTAAGAACGAAATCGCCCGTAAATAATCGAAAATTCATCATGGATGACGAATGGGGTATGAAATGATCGATATACGAATGTCTTGTCTGGTTCATCGCCATACTTCGATTCAAGGCAACAAAATAATTTTAACCTTCAACATTGCAGATGTCGAAAACGCTGAGGCGAAATTCGACCTCGCTATCAGAACCAACAAGTGGGAGGGCGAAGACGAAGAGGAAGACGTCAAGGTTCTATTTTAATAATTTTCTGTTATAGTTGCGATAAGTACTTTTTTAAATTTTGTTAGTCAGCCAATCAGTTCATAAGTATGGTTAACCTTACATGCTGTGGATTAACACGAGACTGGTAGTACGACAGTTAATTACTGGCGAACAGACTTGAAGTTCGCTGTAAATCAAGCTAAATCGAAAATTCGAATTGACATTCCAGAAAATAATTTTAATTCTTATTAGAATTGAATACTTGGTACTTACGTTAATACTTAGTACTGGAGTTAAGGTACAATTAAATGGACCTGAAAGTAGATCAATTTGAAATTTGAGTCAGAATACAAATTAAGTTTGAAAATACTGATGTAACAACTGGAAAAATGAACAGTGATTGGACTCCCATTTTAAATTTAATCAACTAGGATGTAAATTAAGAAGTTAAATACAAACGTCAAAAAGTTTTTTACCAGATGGTACCGGATTTCAGAGATTTTAGTGATTAACAATTTTCTGTATGCATGTACTAATTTTATAAAAGAACGTCATTCAACAGGATAGTTGGGAAGATGTTGAAGAAGAGAAGAAAGATGTAGAGAAACAACCTGCAGAAAAACAACCTGCAGAAGTGCCTAAGGCTGCCAAGCCGAAGCCAAAAAAAGCTTTGGCTGAAAGAATTGAAGAACGTGAGGTATTCACAATATACAATCTAATCTCTAATATTTTGGATTTTCATTTGTTTTCGCACTGTATATAGATAATCGTATCGCACGACATTAGTTCTTACTATTTATTTAATTTATCCTTTCCTCTGTCTACTACATACAATCACTTAATAACTTTAAAATGTTACTAAAAAATTATATTGAATATTTGTAAAGTACAATTGATGTTTTTATATTTATCTGGATAAATATCCTTGTATTTTTAGTAGAGTAAATGATCTCTAACAAATGAGTATAGTAAAATGTTTAAAGTGATGTTTCTGTTCTTTCTTATCGTAGAAGAAGGCAAGAGAAGAAGCAGAAAGGAAAGTGAAAGAAAAAGAAGAAGTGTTAACACCAGAGGAGAAGAGGGCGGAACAATTGAAACGTCAGAGGCTGCAAGAGGAAGCAGATCTACGACTTGCCATGGAGACATTTGGTTTGTCCAACCTTGTTGATTTTTCTCATCGCAAGCCGCACAGAACCGACAGAAAATGACTGCGTTAGAAACGTTTATGTATTAACTCTTTGCGCTCCTATTTTTATTTAAGTAATAATGTCAATATCAATTTTCAATTACTTATAAACATCTATAGTTGCAAACCTGAAAGTGAAAAAATGAAAAAGAGTACTACTATTTCTACTTGCATAATCACTATTTTTCTTCTTGGAGCATTCAGTATAATATGTATTAATTTGTTGTTCTGTCTGAAATTCGATCTATTTGACTGATTCTACAGGAATAATGAATAATATTGTAAGTTTGCATAAATTGAATAGTTGCTGAATTTATAACAAAGGAAAGTGATATAATAAAATCTGTAAAATACAACTAGAATATAAAATTAAGTATAGGTTTATCGTTATTTATTTTACTCAAAGTTTGTTAAATTTTAATTTGAATTAATATTTACATATTTGTATTCTTCAAATTTCAAATGCTTCTTAAAAGAATTGCAATCATGAAATCTTTTATTGAATCTCGTACTATCTTTTAATGTGAGACTTCACTAAGCTGTAAATCGCTTTCAATTTATACTCAAGCAGAAAATTTGTCGAATGATGATTAAACGTTTCATGGACATATACAATGATCTCTGATCTATAATTGTGAATTAACAACATGTTTATACATTTTAAGGAACTATTTATTGATGGACTCATTGGACTGCAAAGGGTTGATCCAATATTTATTGCCTGAAAACGAGTTCTCAATGGCTTAATAATTTTACGCTTTGTCTTTCAAAAACTAATATAGATATATATGATATATCGATCAATATCGAGTATTATTGGTGTAAGAATCGTAATAATTATTTTGTACGTTTTAAATATATACATACTGATCAAAGAAATAAGTAACTATAACCAACATTAAATTTGTGACAGTTTTTTTGTTGCTTTCAAAAAATACCGTATAAAGTATTTTTTTATGTAAATTTAAAATACATATAGTTATAAGAATTCTATGAATTTATAAATAGCCTTTATATGCTCAAATATTCTGCATACTTTTTAAATATTATATTACTATAAGAATTAA
Source organism: Lasioglossum vierecki (assembly GCA_028455595.1). NCBI lineage: Eukaryota > Metazoa > Arthropoda > Insecta > Hymenoptera > Halictidae > Lasioglossum > Lasioglossum vierecki. The sequence goes on from CM052342.1 coordinate 7,339,294, forward strand.
GACAAGTTTTTGGGAAATGTTTAAATTCTCTGACATTATATTTTAAAAAATGAAGTCATTATTGCAGTTACAATAATTGATTTAGCATTATCAAACTTCTAGTATTTCCAAATTACAATACATTCAAAAAGAATTGATTTGGCGCCAGGAACTGTACTAGAGACATAATGTATTTAATCGAAGTAATACAGTTTTCAAATAAAGTATGAAATTGTTACTGTGCAAAAAAAAAATAAACATTCCTCTGTCATGAAAAAACAAATCAGACGTGTCTTATTTATCAACATTGATCTCCCGTACCGTTCCTGATGCATACTTCATTTCAATGCAAAACAAATATTAAAGATTCTGTTAAAGATTTTGTCAATGGATTTTCCATTAAGAACTTTTCTATCGATTTAAATAAACTGTAGTATTTTAGAAGATACATACACGTACACATGACATTATTAACTATTATTATTGAGATCGAAGAGTCCACAGAAAAATATTAATTAATGTATTCATTAAGTATATATACATTTAAGTGAATGTAATTATTGCTTCTTTGTTTAAAGGTGTAGCGAATGATGAAAATGTGTTGAGCCTGGACAATACAGTGCCTGACACAAAAGAAGAGTTTGAGCAGTATGGCAATGTACTTGCACAAAAAATGAATCTGTTTGCCAAGCATGCCGAATTCCCTCCATTTGCAGAAGAACTTGTTAAAACAGTCGCTCTCAATTGTAAGTATATTCACGTTTTAATAAAATATACCATACACACGAGTAAATCATAATTATGTTACAACAAGAAATTTGTTAGTCACATTCTAAGTAAGAATTGGGTACTATTTTTCGTTTTAATAAAATCGGTAATTATTTAGAAGTTTGCCCTCTTCATCGATTTTGATGACTTTCAAATATGTTGTCAAAATCGGTGAGGAGGGCAAATAATTACCATAATAAATAATTACCATAATAATAGATATTAAAACGTCTAAAATCGTTTCTTTTCAAAATGTAATCATTTAGTTCTTTGTTATGTTATTACTATTTAAGAAATTTTACCTAAATATTCGTTAATCAGTCTTTAATTTATGTTTGTGCATTTTCAGTGTCCTCAATACACTTGAAGAAAGTAAAAACAATGATTGATAATCTTTTGATCGAAAAACAGAAGGTCGAGAAAGGGGACAAGGCAAAAAAGAACAAGGGCAAAGGAAAGGCGAAACTGAAAATCGAGGGTGAAAACGCTCTTTTGAGCGAATACGGCGACTATGTTTACGACGATTACGGCGATTTCATGTAGCGACCTTTTCACTCCATATTCTTATTATTCCCTATCCCCTTTTCTAGTCGCCTAAATACACGCAGATGGTTATTAACATTTTTGCAGATTTTATATCCTTTATTCTCTCTCTCTGTCTTTCTCACTGTATACATAAAATGAACCTCCTAATTTCATGAATTTCATTGTTGGCTCAAGGTTGCGATTTTGAAATGTTTTTCTTTAGAATCCCCCTATTGTATACATACAGACATTATATATACATACATATATAGCAAAGATTATCGTATCATCTGACAGATGTAAAAGGATCTTAACACGAAGTGTTATGTGCGTTTCAAATACGAGCGACAGAATTTATTGATACTCACCGATCGATTAGAATTGTCAATAGCGCCAGAAACTCAGTAACACTAACAAAGAATACTTCAGAAAATCTAGCTAACGCGTTTACTATATTAATGTATAAAACGTTCTAGTTATTGTGGACTGTGTTAAAGGAAAATTCGGAAGTCAAGAAGACAATGTGCAGATAGGGAATAACGAACAACGATCTTTAGAACGCGAGCGTCGCGGAATAACTGAACTATTTGGTTCGTCAAGCACCGAGGTAAAATCGGTGGTCGAACGGTCGAAGGATCTATCTTTCGAAACCTACTTCCTGCGCATGCGTAAACAATCGTCTTGATGCGAGGAACTGTGTATACACAGTGGTTCCTTATAGTTTTATATTTACATATACGGCGCGTATGGTTTTTGCGATATCAACTAATGTTTAAATAATACTACATAAAAGGATTATGTACTTTATCATAGGAGTTCTTGGAAATCCTTACCTACTAAACATTAAGCATACTTATTAAAGGAGATGATATAAGTAATTTAATTATACTTTATTAAGCATTTTGTTACATATAATCTTTCACAGAGTGGATGCATAGTGAAAATTGAAAAAAAAGTTTAGTTAAAAAGTTTTTCCGAGTGTGGACGAAGTTTTTTTCGTTTAAACTGTATTATCATATCAAGTTTCTTAACTTACAACAGTAAAACTAAGATTCTCATTGCTTCATTATAATAAAGTTTAACAATATCGTTTTATCTTCTCTTTTCTTTTTCTAACGAATTTTACGTGTTAATAAACTTCTTCAACTTCTTTGTAATAACATTGTATATATGTTGTATTACATTAATTTACCAGATCGGTAAATCTGCTTTTTTCTATTACAATAAATTAATTTTTATTACAATAGCCTGTTTCTTAGTTTTATTGCAATATTTTCTAATAATATGTGTTTTGCGATAATATTAACAAAAATGCAGTAAAGCTAGTTCGCTTTAAAATCTATTCATCAAAATGATTGTGATAAATTTATTTTTACTTTATAATAATATGGCACGTTGAAATAGTTTCAACTATTTAAATAGAAACATCTTGATTTTATTTGGCTTTCAGAACGATAAATATACTTAAATTATATTTTTACTTTTAGTGAAATTATAAGAAGTTTATATTAAAATATTTCACATTCTTTTTGCAGACTGTTGAAAACATTGCTTATATTTAAAATTGAAAAAGTACTAATTAATTTCCATAAAATAATTTTACGAGAATATACTTGAAAGTTCCAAAAAAAAAAAAATATAAAACTACACAATTCTAGCTTTTTCCCATTAGTCAACTCAGTCAACTGAATCGTAAGATTTACTATAAAAGAGGTAAAAAGTTTTACATATAGATTTTCATTATAGGAAAATTCAATTGAATAACTTAATTGATATAATATTTTAAACAACGGAATAAAATTAAGAGTAAAAAATGAAGTATGTTTAAAAATAAAATTTATTAAAATCATAACTGTAATCAAAGTTAAGTAAACCAATTAATTACAGTGTCTAAGGGCTCAGTGTTCATACAGTAAATTTGTATATAACTTACGTAAGGTGGAAACGTGCAAATTCTTCCCCACTTGTTCATATGATATGATTATATATGTATGTGTATCATAAAATAAATCATGAGCATACACATATTTAATGTATATAAAGAAAAATCATATCATATTTTTGTAACAAGGAAGAAAATACATCATGTTCAGCTTAAGAACATCGATTTAAAATCATGATTGTACTTTCAGGTATTTCTATAATCGTATATAAGTAATAATTGGAAGTATTGGGTGGGAGAACTTCCAAGTAAAAGAAAATTATGGGCCTCTTTATAAAATAAAAGTGATGATCGATTAAACTAAATTATAGATTTTTTCCTGTATAAATTTAGAACAACACTATAGAGGAATGTATTTTAAAATGGCATTTCCCATCAAAGCTCGATTATTTCATCGGAAATAAAACGTTTCTGTTTGGAATGTAAATAATAATCCAGAAAAGTTAACTACCAAATGCGTTTAGCCCTCCTGATGCCTAAGAATCTTTGCAATGGTACGAGTTAAAGGAAAAGTCTCGTTCATTTCACACGAGGAGTTCCAGTCGTCAACGTTTAAAGAGAAAATCATTGCGCCTCCAAAGTTGTTTGCACGAATCCATTCAGCCTGAAGGAACAAGAAACTTTCTGTTAGAATAAAACTAAAATGCCAATTCGCCATGCTTTACTGCAGGTCGGGCGACGCTGGCTTAAAAAACACATGTTGCTGCAACTCCTCTGTCGCAGTGGCCATGGTGTGGACTGTCTTACCGAGTAAGAGAAGAAGAGCTTATCGAGCAAAAAAAGGAGAGAAGCAGCAACATGTGTCTTTTGAGCCAGCGTCGCCCAGGCCTGCTTTACTGTATTAACCCTCCGAAGACCGTGCCGGAGTCTTTTATGACTCTCGCAGCGGGCTCCTCGAGAGCGGTGCCGCACACATCGAAGAAATGTGACGTAGCCGCTTATGGTTGGTATGCGGAACGGCACAGAGGCAAGAGGAGCTCGAGCGATAGTAAATGTATTTGTGAATATACGTGTAGGGTCAGAATTGACCCTGGCACGGACTGTTGTGCCTCCGAAGGTTAAAAGAAGCCTACACGTGTGCTTTGAACAGACTGGTGCCAAATGTTTCAATACTCTTTAAAAACGGCTTTTCGTATACCGTTGGTTCTGTATCTGACCTTCATAAAATTTAGGTACCCCATAAAATTTTATCGAAACATCTGGTACCATGAAGTTTCAAAGTTGCAGCATGCATATTGACAAGTAAAATGTATGTAAATATATTTTACACTGTAATTTCTTATTTGTTTAAAAATTGTATGCACACCTTATAACGTACGCTTGTGACATCGTCATACGATATCCATTCTTTGTCTTTATAAGCATATGGAACTTTACTTTCATTATCGAAAATGCTCTCTGTACAGTTTTCAAGGAACTGGCAAACTTCAGAGTAGCCAACAAAACCCAGGGTACCTAGTTTCCCAACGCCGATTGTTGGAGCGAGTAAGCCATGATTTAACGGGTTATCCAATGTATAAGTGTGACCAAAAGTAGGTATGCCGATTACTAATTTTTCTTTTGGCATGCCTTTCGAGAACCAATAGTGAGCTGAGAAATTAACATTCAACGTAGAAAGATACCCAGATTCTGTAGAGCGTGGTAACAACGGTGCATTCAGTCCGGTGATTGGATAATACCAAACATAAAAATGGTAATCGTACGACATAAGGTTTATAAAATCCACGTACCTGAAATTATTAATAGTTATCATCAATAGACATCACAATAATATAAATAAGCAATTACAAATAACGAAATAATTTACTTTGCCATCTCTGCAACATCATAACTTTGCTCAACAATGGCTTGAGGAGCAGCCACAGCAACAGAAAGAATTAACGTTTCTTTGGCTCGTTGAAATTCTCTTCGTAATTCTTCTAAAAGTTGCACGAAATGAAGCTTTTCACGATCGTCAGCTCCAAGCCATGCTGGAAATTCCCAATCTAAATCTAAGCCATCAAAACCAAATGACTTGGTCACATTTAAAACAGACCTTATAAATCTGTAATAAATATTGATTGCGTTTAACATGGGTGTTCTACATTTAGATATGATAGAAAACCAGCGTGTATTACCTTTTCCTATTAGTGTGATTCTTTACCATTTCCGAAAAACCCAAGTGGAGCTCGTTACTACCGCCAACACTTATCATGACCCTTAATTCAGGTTGCATCTTCTTGTAGGCAACAATGTCTTTGTAGATTGAGGTATTCTGCCCCAGATCGAGGCTGCAGTTCACCACGCTCGCAAAACCCACGATAATATGCGTACAAAGATTAGGGTCAATGTGCGACGGACGGAGCTCCCAGAGCGTGTTCAGGTAGTCCGATATGGTGTAATAACAGACAATGATCTGCCTGTAAATTCCATAAAGCATCATAAAGATTATTTATTTTTTACGTGGCAAACTTAATAAGAATATTGTTTGAAATATTTAAATTAAATTGCCTTGTGGAGTTGGTGTAGAACTGCTGTGACGTACTGATGGTGTTGTTCCTGTCCGCATTCTGGTTCTCCTTCGTCGACTCGGCGTACATCCAAGCCCGACGTACCCACGTAGCAATCTTGGCATTTTCAACTATTGTCTCTGTATCTAGCGTCTCAGCTTTTTCAGAGCTTAGAATGAGAATTCCTATCCAGGCACGAGTTACAAAAAGAATTCCTAGTATTAGAAATATCAGCACCAAGCACAGTACTTGTGTCTTCCAACGAGGTCTAAAACAAGACATATAAAATCCATTTAAGTTTGGCTGTTAATTTTAACAAATTTCATGTGAAAAAGTTATTAACATTTATTTATATTTTGCAGATGTAATCTAATGGGACTACCAGTGTCAATGTAATTAAAAAATGTTATTTTTATGTGTTAAACTGATAAATTATGTCAAACAGATAGTTCTAGTCAACTTCAAATGCACTTATGTTCAGTTTCAACCCAAGAAAGCTTCTTGTGCCATAGTAAATATAGAACAATCAATATGCCACACCTGTAACTTTTGATATACACCTACATATATGTTCACACATACACCAGAGGGTATAAGAGGACAGAAAAAGAAATGAAAAATATAAAATGGTTTAATATTAATATGCATAAAACAATGAAAATCATAATGATAAAACAATAAACAAACAAATGGAAAAAATAAATATTAAAATTATAAACTGTTTTTTATTAATATACGCGATATTTGTTGTTTTATATATTTTATACCCTAACAATTACTTTTTGTCAATATATAAAATAGAGTCTAACGATATATATTTGTTAGGTAAACATAATTATTAAATAATATATACTTGCAAATTCATTATAACAGATTTTAATCAAATAAACTTGGTAATCATATAAAAAAAGGTATAAATAGTGCATTAAAAATTATTTTATTGTATATGATTAAAACAGCCTTGTAAATCCCATTGTTTAAGTTCGTAAACATTGATTAATGTCACGACATCAATTTGATAAGATAATAAACACAACAAGATCATGACATACAAATTTTTTGAAAGTCTTCAATTTAAAAATATTATATTACTATCGACGTGTATGTGAATAAAATTTCATGTTTTATGTGTTGTGTGCGTTCAAAGATACTAACAAGGATTATAAAATTATTAATAGTACGAAAATGTATTTGTATGCATTTTATATTATGTGCAGGACATATAATATCGACGATATATTTATAGAATAGGTTTACTATTATACATAAAAAAATTGAAAAGACGTCACAAAATATGGATCATTGATAAAAAAAATTATGTGTTGCTATATTTAAACAGGAAATAATTAATACTTTACGAAGGTTCAACGAATCTCGTATACTAAAGTGGAACACAAATAACTACTGACTCTACAAATCTGATCACATTTAAATAATATTATTGTCTGTCATGCATCAAAAGCCCCGGTTCATATTTTTGACGAATAACGTGCGCTTTTAAAAAATATAAATACAAAAAATGCCAACATTCTGCATAGCGAACAATCAAACTGTATGCATGGAAGTAGAAAAGAATGACATGCATGTTCACATACAAGATACGCAATGATTTCGATAGGAAGTGAAAAATATGACTTACTGGCGGACGTCGGTTAACAATTCATACTTGGCCTGAGGCACAGGAATTTGGTTAACCATTGAACGCACAATGTTCGTCGTGATTGACGCTTGAGGACGCTAGCCCTCGAGGGTGTCTTACCACTTTTATTACAACTCCCCGTGGGATAATATAAGTACTAACACATATGCATATGGGAACACTGTATGTACGTTACGTATAAGCATCAAGGATAGGGTTTTACTGCGCATACATAATACAGCTAAGTAGCGGGAAAATTTCAAACGTCTAACACCGAGAGTCTCGAATACTTCTAACTCTTTAAAGTATTTCACTCTTCGCAGAAACTCATTTCTTTCTTTAGAAATCAACTAACCTCTTTTTTGATTACAACTTGAAAGAAACTGTTGTCGTCTGTTTTTAAAAAGAAGATCTATGAAATACGTTTATAGACATCATAGTTGGTTACGCCACACCCACTTTGCGATCTTCAGATTTTCAAAATGGATCTCAAAAATGTATTCAGTATTTCTTTTTACTAAATTCATAAATAGAAAATAATTTTGCTTTTCAGCATCGAAAAATTAGCACCGAAGAAGTGTCTATTGAAACATTTTTATAAATACTCAGTTTGTATAGGAAATAATTACTTCTGTTACGGTCTACACTATAGTCGATGCCATTTTTTAAAGTCTTTCTATAGTATTTTTTCCCTTGAATTTATGACTCGAGACTCGAGTACGACTGGAAAGTGTTATCCGTATACTTAGATGCCTAGCTATAATTATACACGTGTCCCTGTACTTCATCAGTGCTAACTACTTAATTGCTTTGTTTTGTCGAGTCAGATGGATAGCTTTAGAATTTTCTATTCTACATTGGACTAAAAATCACGAAATGAAAATCACGAAGTTGCTTGAAACATACATGCGCGTGGATTATATATTTTTCACAATAAATATACATTTATTTTGATAATACGCAATCTTTGTAGATTCACACAGCTTTTATACACCAATGATTGTATAAGTATAGAAGTAAACGAAGTTTGAACACTGTTATACATTAGTAACTTAGGACTAGTTCCAGAATTAGATTCAATATTCCTTCCATAGTAAATAAAATGATTAAATAGCACCATAGTTACCGAAAAACAATAAAGCTATTAAAACAGATCTTCAAGTGAAGTAAAAATATACAATTGTATATATTAGTAAAACTTTGTATAGTAATATCAGCAATGTAAGGTACACGTTAAGTAGAGTTCAATATGTAAGTCAATTAAAAATGTTAAATTGAAACTGTGTATATAAACAATTCGAATATTATGTAAATAGCATAAAAATGTGGAAGATCTGATAGATATATCATACACAAATAAATCAAGAACTTTCCTTGGAAAATTTAGAAGTGTTTCCGAATTTTTGTGCTGTCATCAGTGTTTACTGACTTCTTCCTCTAACTAGAGATTCGTCTTCAGGTTTAGGAAAGCGCTTATATCGTTCCTGTGATACTAGATAAACAGTCACTCCACCAAAGAGAATGATTAGGAGCCCAATTACATTAATCACGATAGCTTCGCTTACAAGCTTTGGGTAGTCTTTCCTAAAAATTATATAAAATATTACATTAAATAAGATAGGAACCTATTACGATGAAAAAGTGCAAATTGTACATGGATGGTAAGGTTTAAGAAATTATTTACCCTAATGTGAAGACGGCCTTTTCATTAAGTCCTAAAAGACAAGAGGCAATTACACCGACAAAGCCTGCAATACCAAAGTACACATGAATGGGCATATATGATGCACGTAGCGGAACTTGTAATCCAGGGTAGAAAAAAGATACAAATCCAGCAACCCACTGAAACATTACAACAATTCATTGTTGTGCTCGTCTCATAAAATTTCAAAATATTATAACCATAATTTGAATAAAATTACATACTATTCGTATCATAAAAATTATGTCTCTCATACCTGGCAGCAGAACAAAATTACACTAGTGAGCCCGACCCAGCTATGGAGACTGTACATGTTTGGAATTGGTTCTGAATTTAAGTTGTGACTATCAAACACAGCGACTAGAGCAATTATTACTAATACAATTATAAATAGCATTATGCTGCCGTGAATTAACTTCAGGCGACGTTTTCGAGCATTTCTTTGAGTTCTATATATTAACATCGCTGAAAACATAAGAAACATTAAACAAAACATAGAATGAGAATATGCTTAATTTTAATTTGTAGGAATTCAGAATAATACCATTGGCATAGAGAAAGACAAATCCAATCACCATTAATAAAGGATGCCAATTAAATTCTAACTTTGGATTAGATCTCCAAGCAAAACCACCTCTGTAATTGTTACACCAAACAGCAACAAAGATTATCAGTATCGCTCCAAGAACTTCCATAATGATTGTAAGAGGTTTGAAACCCTCCAAAGACACAGGTTGTTCTCCGATTTGCTCCATGTCTGCAACATTAATGTAATAATTATTCCATTGAAGTTACAAAGTGATGGAACGAACCAAATATTATTGAGAAAATTTATTTTTTACAAAATATATTCTTTTTCAGAATGCACAAAATATTTGACAACATAAAATGAAATAAAACATACCTAAACACACTTGATAATCATACGGATAGTCTGTTGGCATGGTACAATTAAATAAAATGAACTCTGTATTCAAGAAAACTCTAAATGTTCTTTATTTATGCAATACTCTGCTTGGAATAATCCACCTATTATTTGTAATGAATTCTTTATTTATCTAGTCTACTAGGTTTCTACTTAAGAACATTATGTTTAAACAATCTAAATTTTTATAAATATTTGTAAGTTCAGATAACATTTTCTTTTTTCCTGTAGTACCTAATATACATTTGTAAAAATAACTATAGTTATATAACTATTTATATAATTATAGTTTCTTAAAAATAATATTCGCGATCTCATATTGCATATAACAAAAATGGATTAATTTTTAAAAAATAGTTAAACATAATGTAATGATAATTATAATCAGTAACATCTTTGAATACCTTTCATTTCTTGAAGTCACAAATTTAACAATATTTACAGTTCTCATTTGATGTACTATTTCTTGATTTATGAACTGTATTTCTTGAACGAGTTTCAACAAGTGTCAGTCGCATTAATGTCGCTAATAATGGTTTACAAAGTAGGTTAGATTTCGTGAAATATTATATTATACACAATGATATCGGACAGTGTGGAGTGCATATTAATGGAATCGACAGGAAAAGATAGTCTTGTTTAATGAACAGCAAAATAGAAAATTTGACGATTTACCTGTAGATTCACTATGAGAAAGTTTGAAGCAAATATCAACTGGTACCACGTATTACACCGATGACGTCAAATAAATTATCGATTTTTCGCAATTCTATACACTAGAATGTTTAAACGCATCGCACTTTTGATCAACACAGCAACTGATAATAATTATACAATAAATATTAGTAATTTCAGTTTCATTTTAACTATTTTTCAGAAAGAATAAAAATGGAAAAACAAATAAAAATAAAACAATGCATTTGTTAGAAATCAATTTTCATGAAAAAAACTGAGACAGATTGTTATATGCATGTATATATTATATCAGTGACTTATATACTATATATAGGCTTATACTGAGAACATAAAATTAAAATATTTCACAGAAATGTTGCAATAGAGAAAGGATTGCATTGAGACATGCAACAGAATTACGTTTTATCTGGAAATCAACAATGGAATTTTTCGCTGGCAATCATTCTAAACTACAAATACCATAGATGCACTTTGCATTTTAATTTCTTATGGCTTGTACAAGTTTGAGACGCGCCATCTGAAGTAAACAATTGAAATTTGAAATTAACCTAAAAAAAAAGTGCGCTTATCAAAACGGAAAACAAATAATTCGTTTTTCATTGTTTACCGGTTATGATCACAGTTTACATTGTTGAAATATTTTAAGTATTTCAAAATGATTGAGAAAGGAAGGTTGTTTCAAAGTTTATTTAAAAACAGGAGAATAATATTTTCCTGTGAGAAGTATTTTTCGGAATCGGCTGCTACCAGCGATAGCAATGAAAAGACAACACATTTTGGATATAAAACTGTTAAAGAAAGCGAGAAAGTAAAAGAAGGTAAATGTTACATGTTTAATATATCACTGTTGGATGACCAACTATTTACTTACTTTATGATAAATAGTGACTAAGATGTTTTCGACAGTGAACCTCGGTCACTACCCTTAGTTATACAAAAATCAGTATTATGACAAAATTTCTGTCTATCCCAAGTTGACAGACTTTCAACAAATCATACTTTGTAATATACTTCTCGTACTTTGTGACCGGAGTTATAGTTGAAGAGTTTTATTAATAAACTAGTATTTTATTTGTCATAAACCTACAACGTTTACTGATCCCTCATCCGGAATACAACATTACATTGACAATAGCAAACAAATGATTCAGTCTTAACTCAAACATTTGCTACAATAATTTAGAAAATTATTTCTTTAGTGTACACAGTATTCGAGAAGGTGGCAAATTCCTACGACCAGATGAATGATGCTATGAGTTTAGGAATTCATCGTATTTGGAAAGACATATTCATTCAGAGACTAGGACCGACTCATGGAAGTAAATTACTAGATTCAGCCGGAGGCACAGGAGACATAACGTTCAGATATTTACAGTATTTGAAAAATACACCTAACTACCAAGGTTTAAATAGTTCTGTAACTGTTTGTGACATAAATGAGAATATGTTAGAAGTAGGGAAAATTAGAGCAAAAAGGCAAGGTTGGCTTGGTCAAGATAATGTTGCAATTGATTGGAAACAATGCAACGCAGAGGAACTTCCTTTTTCTAATGATTCGTACACAGCTTACACTATTGCTTTTGGGATAAGGAATGTTACACATATTGATAAGGTGAATCAAATTTCATTGTTGCCATCCTATATTGAAGTCATTACAAATGTAAAATAGTAATAATTTTAGGTGCTTTCTGAGGCATATCGAGTGCTTACACCAGGTGGTCGTTTTATGTGTTTAGAGTTTAGCCATGTAAACAATGATACCTTAAGATGGTAAGTATTTGTTTGTATTTCATCTTGATTTGTGACTAAAGTTCACAATCTTCCCTGAGTAGTGGGAACTTTATACTAAAGTATAAAATTTCTGCACAGGTTTTACGACCAATATTCGTTTCAAGTGATACCTGTCTTGGGTACTCTTATAGCAGGGGAATGGCAGGCTTATCAATACCTTGTTGAAAGCATCAGAAAGTTCCCAAAACAAGAATGTTTTAAGGTAAAGTTTAATAGTATATTAAAATTTATATTAAAAATACTATATGCAATATAAACCTATATTATAATATTTAAAGCAGAAACGATAAATTTCCTTTCACTATTGTTTTAGGAAATGATAGAAGAAGCAGGATTTCGAAATGTAACTTACGAAAATTTAACCTGCGGAGTTGTGTCTATACATTCAGGATTTAAATTATAATATGTTCAGGTAACGTTATTTTGTATTAATTTTGTAAATATACTTAAATAATGTTCAGTAATTAGGTAGACCAGTAATTAAAAATTTTGTATATTGACAATTATGTACAATACGATAAATGTTTTACTCATTACAGTTGTGTTTTTTAAGAATATAATTACACTTATTTTTCTTACATAAATACAAGGTAAAAAAATAGATAACTATATTACTCTATATTAATATTACAAATTAATTCGATTTTAATTATTATTTTTCCTTAGAAAGGATTGTAATTGTTTGTCAATTAGATATCTTTGTTCTTGAGTTACATCAGTGATTTTGATCACTGTTGGTTTTTTATTCACATCTAATTCCAATTCTAGGAGGTCATTTAAGGTTTTTATTCTTTGTTCTGCACTGCGAAAACTCTGGAACATTTAAATAATACGTAAAATATTGACTGAATTATTAAATTGGGAAAAAAATATTCATCAATAAATACCATTCTTAGTTCACGTTCGATTTCAGGATTTTTTTTTAATTTCTTCTTTAACGAAAATTCCTGTACACTGAACCCTAATAAATTTTCAAGAACCTGAAATGTTTATCAATTCACTTCAAATGCACTCAATAAAGAGGAAAAGAGACATATTTCACAATTAATATTAATGTTAATGATTTGTAATTACTCGCCTTATTCGAGAAAGCAACTTCCATTTTTCCAGTACCATCCACTACAGTAGCATCCAAAATCCAAACCGAGTTTTGTTTCGATAGTTTCCCAAGGTCTTCTACACACCCACAAATTGTTTTATGAGTCAATTCTGTTATAATGTCATTGTTTATATCATGAATAAAGTCACAAATTTTTGGATCTGGAGGAGTAGATTTTCCTGTAAATTCGGTAATTTTTCTGTCAATTTTGCTTCTTTTCTTCATTACTCGATCGGATGGTGACAATGGATTCTAAAAATTGCTTTGTAAATCTATGTGCAAGAATAATATAGAAATTTTATTTGATTATTCAGTAACATACTAGTCTCTTTGATCCAGTGAGGGGCATAGACATTTCTGACAGTCTATCACACGATTTCGAAGTAGATTGATTTGTCGAAGAGTTCCTACTATTGAATATCCGTGGTATATTTAAACAAGAAGTGTTTTCTTGATTCACTACCGATTTTTCCACACTTTCATGCTTAATCTCTTTAACTATGTTATCGTCATCATTTATTATAATTAGATCGTCATCTTCTTCTTTCGGTAGAGCTCTGAATGGAGCTAACATGATTCGCTTCTGTTGTGATTCAACTAATTGTTCTTCGTCGACCTGAAATTGAATTCAATAATTTCGTAATCAAATTAGATAAATCGTCAAAATTATATTATAAATTGTTAACCATTTCTAAGAAACAATCGTCGTCGTCTAAGATTTTTTCCTCTGTACACCTATCAGTTTCCTTCTTTATAGTATTAATAGGAAAGTTCTCACTTTCCGTTTTCACTGTGCGATTGCAGTTGTTTTCGTTTTCGATATTGGTATTGATAAAAGAATTTTCTTGCATGGTTCTTGTTTGTAATGCGTTGGTATGTGGCTGTTGATGATCTTTCTTGTGCAGGTGTTCAATTTTGGAAACTTCATCCAAGTTTATCTCGAATTCTTCTTCAAAGAAGGTATTTTCCAGTTCATTTACAGGTTCTTTTTGTTTATTGCTACTCGATTTTGACTCATTATCGCCATAGGGGTCTAGATTCTCTTTAAGATTTCTGTGGAAAAATGATTGTATCTTATTCAATCTAAACTCTAATTTTCATTCACTGCTAGGAGCATTGCAAATATAGTAAAATTGATTTTTACTTAAATATTTAAGTCATTATATGTTACTTACAAAGCTCGAGCTAGAATATTTTCTAAAGCATTAGGAATTAGTAAACTATCTACTTCACCACCAATTTTTTTTAAGTTTGTTCCTTCTAGCAATAAAACTCCTCTGCGGCATCTTACTGGTCCTATTACCATAACTTTGTACCCTGGTAATAACATTTCCTTTAAAAGAAAGAAAACCACTTATTTAAAATTAAAGAAATTTAGATGTAAATGTAAAAGAACATGGCGCAACTGTATTGTTGGATAATATACATTTAATAGGGATATTTGACTGTATTCGATTCCAATTATATCTTGCACTCCATCTGTTAATTTTAATTGGAACATTCTTTTTTTCGGAGGTTCCCACTTTTCTAATTTCTCAGCTTCGGTCGGATCTACCTCCGATATATGAGTATTTCTGATTTGTTGTAATTGTTTATATTTGGATGTTGCAATATCATACATTTGTTCTACCTTAAATAAGAAGGAATAAATAATGTTTCAATAAACCAATAACTTGTTTAACGAATATAATAAATATTCACATACCTGGAGAATATATTTTTCAGGCAATATAGTAGATTTTTGCTGTGAAATATTACGTGGTAAACTTCCGTTTTCATTATTAATTTCACGTAAGTCACTGAGTTGCCACTGTACTTTTACAAATTGTAAAATCTCTTGGTTACTCGACTGAAAATAAAAACGTATTTTCAATCATTCACAAAATCTGATAAAGTTAAATATAACAAAAAGTAGATGTAAACATTCGTAGCAGATGTAAGCAATAAAATTGCTGAAACGTTGGCGCTTGTATATAGGTTGGATATTATTATTTACATTTTGGTGTTGCTGTAAGTAGAAATCTATGCAATCACTTAACCAGTCATCATTCATTACATAGAATTCCGATTTCAACTTAGCTTTTATACATTTAAATAAATTCTCGGTCATAGCTATTGTTGTGACAGTTCTATCAAAGAGTTCTATCAAAATTGTTTGGAACTGTTACAGCCGTGACATTCCGATGATGTTCAATACGGTTTCCAAGCAGACCAGTTTAGCCATTCAGCAAGTGGCTAGGGAAAAGTTAAAGTAACTATAGAAATCTTTACAGGGTCAGTGTTCTTTTCACGAGTAAACGGAGAACCCGTGAAAATTAGCAATACATATGTAAATCTTTATAATAGAAAAGATTTTATTTTATAACTTCCGAGTTTAATATTTCTCTTTACGTATAGATATCTAAAAATTCGAGTTCGAATAAACTTATGTACCTATATTGCGAAACGGGTTAAACAAATACGTCATAATCTGATATTTAAAATATGACGGTCGATGATAAATGAAGATATATCGATTGCTATCTTATATATCAAGTAGCGAATTAAAATATACCTTATATTTTATGAAATATCTCTTAACGAAAGAATTTACATACTTGCGTCACTGTCGCAAAAAAGAAATAGGCAATTAGAATCGATATGGAGACAATTTATCTAAAATATTTGCGTTATATTAATATTGAGAATTATATCGAAATAATATCTGAAATGTAACACAACCTGAAAAATCCGGTTGCAATATCCGTGGAAAACGGTGGGTTATATTTAAAGATTCAAGTGGTTGTTAATGGTACTTGATTTTCGTAATTTCCCACCGTGATCGTCGGCGTCACTACTATTTATGGTGTCGATTAGTTCCGTTACGTCGTGTTCAAAGGCGCCGTGGTATCGTCGCCGGCACCGTCATTGTTATCACAATTTTATCATTCTACAATGAGTTTCATCCCCGCAGAACCAGTTTATTCGAGCCTATTTTTAGTCCTTCGAACGTACATCTTTCCTGACAACCCTAGTGGGGGTGAGCTACCCTTAGTGGGGATTCGACGAGGAGGGGGAAAGGAGAAAGCCAGCCGTCAGGGCAACGCATGCCTTCTGACGTTTCAGTAGGCCGCGCGAGCTCGTACCGTGGATTTGTACCGGAAAGTGATTTTTTCCCCTCTCCCTTTTCTTTTCCATGTCATCCGGTCTGTTTTTCTCTCGCGACGACGATACAATTCTTGTGTGTGATATGATTCGTGAATGTGCGCTGTATCGTTTCAAGTGAACCCGCACGCCGACCTATAACGTGCCGTAGGAGGTACGTATGGCCAATGTAAAATACAAATGCGTGTGTATGTGCACACATCCTCATGTATCCGTACACGTACAATGTACAATGTATCCGTGCGGACGTGTGCAATAAGTAAACGAAGGCTCTCCAATTTCGAATGGAACGATTAGCACTCGAAATACGAATACGATCGAGCAGAGATTAAAAATTGATGCGCCAGAAATTCAGACGAGGGGAACGTCTTCCTTTCATTTGATCTAGTATCACAGGATTATGATCGTTCTCTGCGAAATTGTGTGTTTCGATTAATACGAGGCGTCTCTTTTTTATCGGGACGCAAGATACGAACCACCAGTGGAACATTATTAAAATTTAATTAGCTCCCGTGCATAAATTGAAATATTGATTTAATATGGGGGTTTTTCTATAGTGAACAAATATTCACGGGTTAAACGGAGTCGTGGAATTAGGTGTCTCGTATGAGTAGAGCTTTGAGAATATTTCATTTTATATTGATAGTGTGATATGAGCTCGTGTAGGTGTTACGTGCGTGCAAGAGGGTTATATGAGAAGCATATGTGCAGATATCCGTGTATGCAGTATGTATAGGTACGGTCAAGATGTTTTTGGAAGTATGTAACCGCCAAAATTGAGAATGCAGACGAGGTCGTGGGATCCACGGATTTTCGATAGAACAATATGATACTCGGTTTTAATGTTTTTCACCCCCTGCCCCCTTCACGCTCCCACTTATTTATTGTTGCTATTCGCGCGTAACAAGTAACGTATGCGTGCGAAATATGTATATCGCACGGTCACGGATTCTCCCGATGATTTCTCGTAATAAATCATTTTCACGTATTTCCGTAATATTCGATTCGCTTTCCATTCTTTCGACAGAAAATCCAGTCAATTTTCGTTTATTTTTGCTGATGTTTGTTTCTGTCTCGAATCAAATTATTAAATAAATATCAAATTAAATTTTTACTCTCTATTCCCTCCATAGCGAAATTTCATGGATTTCTGTTTAATATTCTTGGATTAATAAATTGAGGAAACGGTTTAATTAAAGAAAAAATGTAATGTTCATTTTTGTTGAATATGCTCGATTTTTATTGTCTTTGTGATCCGCGGTTAATTAAAAGCAGGAACCGGCATTTTTAATTTTCAATCTTTTAGCTGAAACGTGTGGTATCTGTTTTTACCATTTGTCTTTTGTGACTCGAGGAATAATTTAATGTCAATCCGTGCTTCAATGAATTGAAAAAAACAACTTTATTTTGCTTTAAAAAATGGCATTGAAATTTTTCTTATTTGGTTCCCATTGATTTTGCAGTATCTATCTACCTAAGCAATGATATCCAATCATTTTCATCAAAAAACATTTTTGCCATTGAAAATTTATTCGAAATAATGTCATCGAGAATACCAAGTTCTTCGCAGGTCTCCTTTTATAACAAGGTAATTTTACAATTAGATTTTTCAAGTTTTTATTCACTTGTCCGGAGGAGAAATATGTTATTTAAATTGTGAGGAGAAAGAATTTGATTACTGTTGTTTCTTGTTTCAATTTTGTATACCAAGCTCAAATGTTTCGCTGCGGAATCCTATCAACAATAGTGAGTTCTGATTAATTTAATTCGAAGGGATATCGCGTTACTTGGTGGCAAATGATCCTGGGCTCGGCGGGACAGGTGGAACGATGGTAGTATTACCTTTAGAATTATGTATTAATTTCCATACTACCTAGGACTTGTCGTTTATTTATGTGCAAGCGTGTGCAATATGAATTGTACATCGCGCGTGATCGGGAATGCAATTTATGACATATACGATGGAATATATGGCGCTGCGTTGAGTAGCATTCAGGTAGCTATTACTCTAATTGTATTCTGCGTTTTTTTCTCTCGGAAAGCATTTAAAATGTTTAATAGAACGTTAGGGCGACGGAAAAATGCAAAGATCTCGAAAATGTAACAAAATTTCATTAATCTATTTAATAACAGAGTACGATTTTCTGGGAGAATCAAATTTCAAATAAAATATTTTGATATTAATAATATTTATTTATAAAATTTGATGAACCTTCTTTAATTCGTGTTTGCTTATCTAAAATTTTGTTTCGCCGTATCAGAGATAAGTTTGTAAATTATTATTAATTTGGTACGATATATGTATGATTGTTATGTTCACTTATTAGCGGGTTTTGATCATTTATCGCGTTTTATAACAGGAAATTGTATATTTCATATTTGATTCGAGCGAAATTAAGGAAGTGCTCAATTAATCTGAAATTATGATCACGCGTGACCTGAAAGGAATGATCATTGCTCCAGAGACGAACGAACGTCATGGCTGTAATTACGTTCGCTTTTTAAAGAAATATCTCTACCGGGTTTTTAAATTGCTGCAGTAAAAGATGGTAAAAAATTAGTATGTTGAATTTTTATGATCACGATGTGAGAGGGTTATTGCTACCCCTTTGGGAATGTCTCACCAGTGAAACCACGTACTTAGCACAAAACACTCTAGTGTATCTTAAAATATTAAGAAGGAGATTTATCATCGTTACTGATCATCCCGCTGAAACTCCATTTCAATATTTCATCAAACTTTTACAATAATCGTCGATGCAAAGGAGCTTACATTTAAAATTATAAATCCAAATAAATCTGCGACGCACGATGGAATTTTTCAGTCGTACATCGTTGATTTTTTATTCACACGCAAGTTGATTGAGAAACAAATTTATCTCAGTTTAAGCACGATTAAAATTTTGAATCATTTAGCCTACACCCTCCTGGACGTAAAATCAATACGGCGAAACATTCCAAAATAAAGGCGAACTATTTGCAAATAAAACACTGTTCTAAAGATTCTTTTGTAAACTGCATACGTCCAACAGAATATTTTATTCTCGAAATAAATGTCTGTCAAAATTAACGAGATAACATTCTCGGCTCACAATTTTAGACAATAATTATGTAATTATTACGCAGCATTCTGCTGTTTAAATTCATCTCTTCGATTTGATTTTGTAGTTCGTCGAATGTCAGTTAATTAACAAATAGAGAATATAGTCATTCAAGAGTTGCATATACGCACAATAAAAATAAAAAAACAATAAAGAAGTTTTAATCATTGTAAGCATAAAATATATCGCGGTGGGAGGGGTTAAGTTGAGGGTTGTGAAGCATTATGAGGGATGAGAACCAGCGATAACTCGTGTTCTTCGGTTAACAGGTGAACGTTGATCGAAGTGCAGAGAACGATACCAGTGAAGGATGAAGAATAAAGACTCGTGAACTGTTCTTGGGGAAGAGCGAGGGTGGCCGGGAAGGAAAATGTTCCCCGAGAAATTGACTTTCTTAAAGTGAATTGAAAACCGTCCCCGGTGCTTCGGAGAGTGACGTTTGAAATGTGATAACGGGGAGAGCAGGCAATAGCGAAAGTTGGGGGAGAGGGTAATATGTACTTGCAAACACCGAAACAATGTGCGACAAAGGAGGCTCCTAGGAAGGAAAAGTTGAAAACTACAAACCACACTCTGGAGACGGTCGCCTCCTCAATGATGAAGACAGAAGGCACTTCGTGAAGAGGTGAGTTTCTTCTTTGTTTTCATCCCGCTCCCACGTACCTTCCTTCTTTTTCGGATATTAAAACTCCCCTTTTAATCAAACCGAGAACCCTTCATCTCGCTAGATTGAAGCATCAATACTTTTCGTACATTTCGAAATTATTTTTAATCGCTCATCTTCACGGTTGCTTGCTCATCTGGGTTGACGTAAGAGATCTGTCTCGCTTCCCTGGGTTCTCCGACAATTTGTCGAAATCTATGGTTCAAGAATACGGATTTCTTAAAGAGTTTTTGATCGTTAGTCTCCGAGCAATTTCGAACGATCAATCTTCACCATTTATTTGGCGATTATTGTCGAAAAGATTTTGAATTTCAATGCTTCTCTGTGATATAAGACAGTCATCTGATAAACGTCCTTCATTTCACGAATTGAATCTGTCCCTCGGTGTCAAATTGACAGTGATACAAAAAAATCAATTACTTATCGATGTTTTTTTCATTCAAATTTTCATTTAAAAAAAATGGAAGTCACTAAGTTTCGGACAAATTTACTTACAAATAACAGAATAGTATAACTTATTTCGGGAAAACTGTGTCAAACTGACACGAGGGACGGATGAAGGTTAATAGTTTTCTATAGGTGAAATGTGTTAAGCACATAACCATTGTTTATTTCGTTTATGGCAAAGAATTGTGAAGATATTAAGAGCAATTACTAGTGTAATTTTCTGCGACATTAAACGGCTTGTCAGTCGACGGCGACTTAAATTTTATTCAATATGTCCGCGCGGTGGACCAAAGTCGTTGAAACTTTCCCTGTTTCGTTGAAGTGAATATTTTTCTAGAACACTGCTCGCAGGAAGAGAACTTCCTTGCCAACCTAATATTTTAGATATACCGGAATGGACGGGTAAAAGCTACTTGAAGAATTGAAGGGTTTGCCAATACTCGAAGACTTGGTCTTCCAGGTTACTATTTCAAAGAAAGTTGAAACATAAATAAGTGTTACAATCAACAGTAAGATTAAAAAGTGTGTGCAAAGTACGCTTGAAAATTTTTGCGAAACAAGTTATTGAAGGTTGGGAGGAGCGAAAAGAATTACGATGAGGGTGTTGGAGGAGCAACGAGATTTATGATAAAGGGGTTGTGGTGACAGGATTGTTTGAGGGGGGACTAGAGTTACGAGGTATCCGCGAATGTTCCGACCGAGACTCAGACCCGAAATAGGTGTTCCAGCAGAAAACGTTATCAACATCAGAGAAGCGAGGGGGCGGGACTCTCTTGGCAAACCGAGGACGTGTTTTTCTTTAAAAGAAATTAACAGTGATACCTTTCAGGGCTCTTGGCCTCCTCTCGAGCACTCTAGAGCTGCGGAGTGCACAGGCATGAGCCTCCCCCAGTCCTCTGTGCGCTATCGCAGCAGCCCTTATTATGCGATACTCCGCCGCGAACTGCATCTTTGTCGCGTGGAACATTAGAGAATGCGGGACAAGAGTGGAACACGGGAATCAATCTTATTTTTTTATTCTAATCAAAGTTATTAGAAGGGGTGGTAACGTGGTCTTGTAACTTGAATTCACTTGAACTTTGCTTAAAGTGTAGGTAAACTAAAATGATTACACGCGATAACAGGCGGAAGTAAATGGAAAATACTAGGGGTGTACTTGTTAATACTTTATTTCTATAAAAGGAAAATTCACGCGAATTTTCGAGTTTGTTTGACTGGCAGAGCATAAGTAAAGTTGTTAATCGGTTCTCCCAAAAATTCTCGTCCGAGTTGTTTTCATAAAGCTCGCTTTTACGTGAACACGTCGAGACGAATACACGAACAAATTGCATAGTTTAACGCGTCTTTGTAATCTCCATTCGAAAATTTTATTTGTCGTTACAGTTGTCGAATAATTTTCTTAGAAAATGTTTCTCGTATTTTTGTTGCAGAAGTTCAACAAACGTGACTTATCGTGTAATGGTTTGAACGCAAAGAACACGTTACGAAGTTATTTGTAATTCGCCGACGCTAAAGCCGAAACAAATTGTTCATGCAATACGCAACGCTCACTATTCAACCAACGATTTGCGCATTTCTCGGTAATAATTAACGTTCCACTCAGTGTGTTTTAATCCACTGATTCTCGTACACTTGCGTTCCATTCTGTATTTAATTAATTAGATTTTCAAGCGTAACCGACTACAGTATGAACATTTAATATTATACAGAGTGTCCCAAAATTCGTGTACTTCCCGGAAATGGGAGGTTCCTTGGGTCATTTGAAGCGACATTTTCCTTTACAAAAATGACGCCAGCGGCTTTGTTTAGGAGTTATTAACGAAAAACACGGACCAATCGACAGCGACAGGTCCCGCTTAGCGTGGCGGCGCCATTGGCCGAGCCAGAATCAATCCGCTGTATCCGCGCTCTGATTGGTCCGTGTTTTTTGTTAATAACTC
>CM052342.1:7362244-7410393 GCA_028455595.1 Lasioglossum vierecki
GGAACCTCCCATTTCCGGGAAGTACACGAGTTTTGGGACACCCTGTATCATACTTTCAGTATGA
Organism: Lasioglossum vierecki; assembly: GCA_028455595.1. NCBI lineage: Eukaryota > Metazoa > Arthropoda > Insecta > Hymenoptera > Halictidae > Lasioglossum > Lasioglossum vierecki. The sequence continues at coordinate 7,362,309 of CM052342.1, forward strand.
TCGTAGGTCTTTCGAAGTGACTGATCACATTAACTGATCTTGAAAAATCTTTTCACAATAATATATGGTCAGTGGTGCTCGATTTTTGTATCGATTCGGGAAAAACGAAAACAAGTCTAAGAAACGTATTGATTTATTTGAATACTTCCACGTTCCCCGCCGCCATTATCATCTCTTAGGGAGGACGCTGTTTGTGGCCGCTAGTAGTATAGCTTGCATTGATAACGCACGGGGCAGTAAGTGTTAAAAAGTTCAGGAAGGAAGTGCGTGCGACTCGCAAAGAGTGCTCCATAAATATCGGAACCTGTCGATTGGTTATTATCAATTATCCACTCGAGCTCGTCATCAAACAACGCCCGGTAACCTCCTATCTTTACACCTTTTATCCGCAGACTGCCCCAGCCCCCGTTAATTCGATGGATCGAAACGATGCAAAAACGTTATCAGTTATCAGCTGGCCGGGGCTTATTAACGGTATCGAGGTTGTTCAATCTCTACGCCCATGGTAACCGTGTCCATAAATTCGAATTTAAGATAACCGAGCTTTTTCGTGCTCGAAAAGCCGTGGCAAGTAAAATTTTTTCACTATACCCATCGATAAATAAATATACAATGAATAGACTTCGAATTTTATGCAATTATGTCGCATTGACCTTATTTTCAATTTAATTAGTTCCCGTTCATATGGAAATTGTTTTTGCTGTAATGTGGAGCATATGCCAGTTTTGTAGGCCTACTGTTTCTATTGAATCTCGAACCCCCTTGCTATTATCGCCGTTGTTGTATATTTCGTTATTGCACCTCGTAATTAAATTTCGAAATGCAATTGATTATTAATCAGAGAGGTAGAGATAGAGAGTACACACGATCACGTGTGCATAAACAAATCATATTTATTCAGTAAACAGAGATGCACCGAATCTGTTCAGCATCGTTAAACTTTTATTAGCTTGTTGCTGGTGTCGCGAATCGATTTCATGTAAGATTGGCCAAAGAAATTTTGCTGGGAAAATTATTCAAATATTCGAGTCTCTTTTTATATTATCCTAATGAAAGATTCAGAATTATTTCTGAATTCCTTTTAATAACTATCCTTTAATTCTAATATTTTAATTAATTAATAAGAAATACATTTTAATGATATAGGAAGTTGCGAACACAATTGAGAAAAAAATTTTGAAATGCCTCTGCATACTCTTTGATTAAGAAAATGGCAATGATCATTTCTAAAAGAAGGTCCAAGAAATTCCACGAATTCGTGGGCGAATCGATGAAAGCAGGTTCTCCCAGCACACAATGCAACAATTTCGAAAGACTTCTCGAGTGTTTCATCTACCGTCGACATCGATTCGAAAGAATCGATCCCTTCGAATCAGAGGGCTCTTGAAATATTCGAAACTAGCCCCGCCGATAGTCCGTTCGGCTCGAATAATTGAAGATAACGTTCACAAATCGTGGCAACGACAATTTCTCACGAATCACCGGAATTCCAGTCCGATGGTCGGACGGAATTTTTCGAATTCTTGTTTTTCATGCTGGTTTTCCGGGCTTCTGGAACTCTATTTATAAGCAGCTCTTCGAGAATCTGCCGGAATTCCGATTCCGTCGAGCTTTTCCATTAAAGTGTTTCGTCTGAAAACAGAAAAAAACGAGTCCGCAGTTATCGCTCTATTAAATTCCCGTATTGTTCGCAGCGTACAATACCGTCATTTTTATTTTTATCCTTTAATCAGTTGAACGTTGAGCCAACAATCTCAAGAATCCTACCAATGTTTGAAATTGACAAATGAACATTTAGCAGCACCGTAGACAATATAATTTACGTTTCATAATTTATTTTTCATAATTTTGATCAGCCTGTTTTTTGATGTTATTGAATTCAATTTGGGTGACCGATGCACTCTAGCACGGCCACGGTTGCTATTCATAAATAATAGTTGAAAATGTTGTTCTGTTCTTGTGTTCGAGGGGGTAGGCGATATCGGGCATGATAAGGATGAACTCGTGGCCGTGGGTGAGACGGAGATGACCACTAGATCCGTGCCTCGTCCTGAAGACGAAGACGAGGAGGACGAGGAAGAAGAGGAAGAAGAAGAGGAGGAGGAAGAGGAGGAAGTCAACAAGGAGGCTCGTACGAGTCTACGATATCACTGCCACTGATATCCACTCTCTCGTCGCATCGATGCCGACCTCTGCATCCATTGATAGAGGTAAAGTATTTTTTCCATTTGTCCTTCGCAAAAATCTTTCTGCAAAATTCTTGAAAAAATCGAGAAGCGGACGTCGCAATAATTTTTATCGGGAGATAATACAGAGTTACGCTGAGTATTAGATACAATATTTTCAGACACCACTCTCCAAATGTCATAGAAAAATTCGATTTCACCGGAAACATCTGTGCACTGTATATCGAAACGAATCTCACGCGAGGTTGCAGATGTTTAATAAAAAAAAGTTGTTACAGCGGGCTGAGCTAAATATAGCGACTCGATGCTTTCTTGCGCGAAAGTATCCGTGTAAAAGACGTTTCGTAAGTCTGTTACATAATTAAGCGATAAGATTGAAAATATTTTGAACAGCAGCTGCAGGATGAGACGAACATTAACAATTAAAAATTGCATTATTCATTGGTATCCGTACTAGATGATAATTTGAACTGGCTTGTGGAAAACTAGAATTGAGATGCAACGTCTGTAACTCCGAATCCTAATAGAGAAGAAAATAGAATTTATTTGTATGCTGATCGAAGAGGTTGTAGACTTCTTGTCGCGTTAAAAAAATTGGGATCGCGGAGAGGTATAGTTGCGAACGCGCCGATTCTGTCAGGAACGCGGCCGATCCGTAATAAATGGAGGCATTCCGTTGCCAGCGATAAAATCGGCCAAGTGAATCTTGACCCGATCGAATTGTTTACGTCCGGGACCTTGATACTCGCCAGACCACCAAAGAAATTTCGGTTACGAGCTGTTGGAATACCCGCGAGCTACGACGCGACGACGCTTGTTTCTAGAGGTGGTCGAGAACCCGAAAATGTCGGGCACCCGATAGCATAGTCAAGACGGGTCGCGTTCTCGAAAATTTCGGCATTCTCGAATATGTAGGAATAGTATAATTTTTAATTTTTCAGATTATTGTCTATTCTTATTAAATTATGGAGAATACTGTAATTTTTGATTCTGATATATCTGAAAATTCCAGGACATCCGAGAATCCCGAAATTTTTAAAAATTTTGCACACCATTTACTGTTTCTCTCGGGTTCTTTATTCCCCTCGGGGAATATTCTTTCAATTTTCTTTCGCGTCTGTCAAGATGAAAGAGCTCGTTACCTCTGAATTAGAGTTAAATATTTTATCGATATTCGGTCCAGGCAAATACCCGAACGGCACCGAAGAAAACGTTGCTTTCATCCGGAGGAGGTCCCAAGGATCCTCGCAATTAGATTGCGGCTATTTGAAATTGAGTTTCGAGATTGTGAAAAGAGGAGCGGATCCTTTAAGAGGGAACACGTGTTTTTATGCCGCGCCGCTCCCGTTCATTTGGCTCTTTCAATGAATCGCTAAATATAAACCAGTCAATTGTTAACACGTTTCGCGCTGGTCATGTAAGAATGTGCTCTCCTTTACATAGCTCAGTCGACACTAATGTTTTTGCGGCAAAGTGGTAGTAAATTACGGTACTTTTATTGCGGTTTCAGTCAATTAAATTGGATTAGGTTTTGAAGGAGCAACCAATTTCATTTTTATTTTTCCACTACTATTTTTTCATGAATTCAATTATTTTAATCTTGTCAAAATTTTTTGGAACTGTGATGCAGTCAACGTGTCGAATATACGATATAAAAACATTTTCGAGCAGCAGCAAAAATATTTGAAAGATCTTGTTAACTTATCGTCGACGTTGCCTTGCGTTATGCCTGCCTTAACATTTTCTATTATAATTTACCATAATTCTCTGTCAGCTGCTGCTTGTCAGAAACAATCTTCACGATGCGTTCGTTTAAGAATATTTCCGAAAAAGATCTCGCTCGTGTCTGGCGCGGATCAAAACTAAAATAAACTGCATCATGGTGCTTCTTCGGAGGCCCTAGGCACTTTTCTAATGACTCCGACATCATCCCTCGTCTCCCAACCCTTCTCCCCACTTGTGGACGTATTCGTTGGTTTGTTCTGTGCACTTTTTTGGTGACAATTCTGTTCTGCGCTCAGCTCGTACTCGAAAACTCGAGTTCTTCTTTCATTCTCTTTCCACCCTCGCACTGTCTACCATCCCCCATTTCGGCGAGAACAACTAAACTGTCGTAACAACACTTTCTGGTAGTGTGGTTTCTGGTATCCGTACATGACATTTCCATTTTTGACAAGAATTAATTTTTCTTGTCACCGAACATCGTCTTTACATATGCCAATTCGGTGGCCACTAATAATTATTTAACGTGTTGATAACAGCTATTTGTTGATTTAGATGAAAATTCACTATCTGGTTACGTTTCTATTTAAGGGTTAAGAAAATGAAAGCTGAGAAGTTAAGATCGTTAATATTAGTGTTAATTATTTTCGCAATATTTTTACATTTTAGTTTTTACATTGTTGAGTCAGAAGAAATAATATCGTCATCCAAATATGTATAGGGTAGTGATTTTTTTTCGGTATTTTTCTGATCAGATTTTGATCAAAATACATACGTGTAACATACATTTCCCTAGGCTTGTTATTTTAGTGGGATGTTGCTACAAGCCAGTCTCTTCGCTTTGTTCTACACTGCGGATTTTTGCAATATCATTCTTTTTCGCATATAGTTAGATAATACTCCGCAGTCCAGTTATTACTTCCATTATTGAATTTTCCCGAATAATAGGTGCAATGTATTTTAATACCCGCATTATTTTACCGAATATTGAAATTATTTCGAATTAATGACATCTCACAGATCGTAGATTAATTTCTCTTTAATTATCGCGAAGCAACAGTACTATTGTTTCGGAACAATAGCGGAAGTAACCAATAATTGTTGGATACGTGGATACTCGAACTCTTGAAAAATGAGGTTGCATATGCGCAATATCAGTTCATCTTTCCGAGTTGTTCTATCACGTAAAACCACTTTTTTCCCAGTTGGATCGCTGGTCACGGTGCATCGTTCAGGATGCGAGAGTAATAATTTGGTTGGCGGGATAAAAAATTGACTAAAATATTATGTACCTTATTGATTCGTGTTTCGTTATAAATATATTTTCGTGATTCGTGTTTCGTATTAAATGTACTTCTGCAATTCACAAATTCTGTTTCTTACGAAGGTAAACTATTCTTATTGCTAAATAAAGAGTGTTCAATCATTATGTTTAACCGGTACAACAATATCCTTAAATTCTTCTAATATCTTTCCAGTTTCGTGTTTAACCTATATTCAATATTATAAATGCATAAAATCCGCGATTATTAAAATATGACGCGGAGCTTATTAAAAGTAAAATACGACTGAATCGCAGTTGAATTTGATCATACAGACTTATATTTGGGATTTATAGATTTAACACTTACTATCTCAAGGGATTGACGCATAAAATCCCAGTTGCGAACTGAATGTATTAAATGTTATTTTATTAATGAGCTCTGTTTGGTTATTAAAGAAACATTGACCACCAGTACGATACTTTTGGTTGAAGCGTTGAATAATCACGACGAATGTCAGCGGACACGTTGTTCCCCGAGTTCGGAACGACCGAAAATACGATTAAAATAATGGTTCGAAGAATCGAACGTTAAGCTAATCGAACTTCTACGGTACATTGAGATGAATCCGAGCCGAAGGCCACAGTCTAAATTCGTCCCAATGAATTTCAGGCTCTTATTCCTCTCATGGATTCTACACGTGACCTTCGTACAGCGGCGTTATAAATCATCCATTTTCCAACGAATTTAGCCCCACCTGATCGACAATTTCTTCGCACGCCGATCTTACCCCTGAACACGTTTTTTTCATGCGTTGAAATTCGATGAAATCAATTAACACAAGATTTATCGGACGGCTAAAAATGTTATCGACTTCGCCTTTTATAATTATCGACATTCTAGAAGTATTTCCATGAGAATTTTGTGCTCGAGCTTCACTATTTTAATTGTAATTAAAATTTTTATAAATTCAATTTTGTCACAAAAGTTAATTATCGCGTTTACTGCTATGCTACTCATATCTTAATGACGAAAATACTTATCCAAATTGAAAAATAAATTATGGAACTATTTTATTCAGTCGTATCATACATTTTAATCTTTCCATTTTTATTTCATTAAATAAATTAGTTTAATTTCATGGAACTTCCGAGGTTGCCGGACTGGTTAAAGCATTAAATTGTCATGTAGAATTTCCTTGACAGGTGGAAATAGTATATCCAAAATTGATTATAAATAGGAACCATGGTAATTTTATTTTTTCTTGAAATGTGGTTGGAAGTAGAATAGCTTTCCTATATAAGTGAGATCGATCCGAGAATTATGTTGTTACAAGATTTACTTAACATCTCGCAGGAAATTTTTTAGCGAAACCACGTTGATAAAATCAGAGAGGAAAATTTGCTGTACTCTTTTTATACATTTTTTATATGGGGCCGGAGATTGGAACGATTTGCATTTTAAATGTCACTGGTGCACAATCTTGCACGAGATTTGATTTATTTTACAAAGGGTTTCGGTACACGTGACGGATACTTTTCTTTTTTAATTTAATGGTTATCATACTATTGCCAAATGTATTTTACATCTCACGAAAGATGATACTTTTATAACCATACTGGTAAAATCCGAGAGGAACATTTTCTTTCCTCTTTTCGTGCATTTTTTACATATGTAGAAGCGAAGACTGCAGCGATTTGCATGTGAAATGAAGTACTGGTTTTGCACAAAATTCGAGTTATTTCCCAAAAGTTTCGATATACTCGGGAAATACTTTTCTTTCTTAATATAGCAATTACTACATTACTGCAGCAGTAGATACTTCGTTGGTTACATCGATAAAATGAGAGAGGAAAACTTTCTTCCCCTTTTTTATACACTTCTCGTTAAAGTGCACAGACGAAAACTGCAGCGATTTGCATTTGGAATGACACTGGCGTGGCGCAAGATTTGATTTATCTTTCAAAAGGTTTTGGGTGTATTTGACAAATACTTTTCTTTCACGTTCGCGAACAAACTTCAAAGCTTTCGCCATTTTTCCTGCGCCGTAAAACAGTCGAACTAAGCTCGTCGCTTTAAGTAGCTCAAGGTTCGCAATAAGACTGCCAGTGTGCCGCGGCTCAACCATTCGGACAAAAACCGAATTCTTTTTTGGATTTTATTGAGGTCCGCGGTTTTTGTTTGCTTGAAAAAAATTTCATGCTCGCCAAGCTTTCTCGTGGAAACCGGACAAACGGTTTCACTGTTTTCCGTGATTTCCGGAACGCATTTCTCGGGATTCAACTTACATTTTCGTTAATTAATCCTTGCAGTGACTCGGACCTTTAAGATGCAATTAACGAGCTAAATCAATCGGGTATGGATAATTTTATTGGCTTTCCTGAAAATTTTAATTCCATCCTAAAAATTGTTTCTCAGAAAATGATGAATAATATTTCTCATAATGATTAATTGTTATACAGTTAGGATTAGTTAAGATGCAATTAACGAGCTAAATCAATCCGGTATGGATAATTTTATTGATGATGAATAATATTTCTCATAACGATTAATTGCTATACAGTTAGGAGATTCGTAATATTATGAGAACATTATTATAGTATAATTATTTTGGGTGGATTTACTAGAGCGCATAGCGTCGGGCACAAAGAAAATATGCGAAACAAGCACGACCAGTTTGCGAGGGAGTCAGAGGCATACAGTATGAAGGATAAGGGTGAGACTCGACGAGAGAGAGAGGCTTTCGGCGAAAGTCTAAACGACGGTAATTAAAATTAACCGAACTATTGATGAATCGAATCTAGTTTGCACAGTGAACACGAGCAATTGCAGTTGATTATTTTAATGACCCTGGGATACAATGGTGCTTGGGAATCCAGCGGATGGACACCTTTTTTAATGGGTCAAGTGTCAACTACTAATTACACTGGTTTTCATCCCAGGCCGGCAGACTTGCCTCTCGCTAGAACAGTTAATACGTAACTGTGGAAGCATTTTGGTTCGCTGAATAATTATCACGAAAGAGTTGAAATATATTTCTCGATATTTGGAATACTCCTTGAGAATTCGCCTTCATTATTTGCTGTCAATTTATTATTCAAATCTTCGAATCTTTTTAAATATGTCGATTAATTAGCCTGTCAATATTGGGATCCTTTTATTAAGAACATTTAAATTTTACTGTTTAATAAGAATTATTAATAAACATATTTAATTTCTGCGAACTCTTCAGCACAAGTTTGACTCGATATTATAGGGTAAAGGGTTAGGTGAACCCTTTGCACTCAAAGCTATTTTAACTTGAGAACCTAGACAGGTCTTCTGACCTAGAATAATTTTTTTCATCCGACACAATTACTTCAATATAAATATCATTAGCAATACAAAAATTCAATTATCGTGTGAGAATTGCTAGCGAAGATACACAGTCGTGATTCCAATGTAGGGGGTTAACATTCGAGAGTTGGCAGACGTATACAATAGATTTTCGAGACTGACTGTAAGTGCCAAAATGAGGAACGAAGCGTGTAATAGCTAGAGGGTGGTTGTAGAATGTAGTACATTCATGTACAAACGATCTCTCTCTTTAACTTACGTATCAATATCCAAAACTTTCTACAATGTTTCCTCAAAACTACAAACCAATTGCGCGCACGTCGTAAAGCATTTCTAGGGGCCCAGTCCGAAATAAATCTGTTTCAATTGTGTTTGTAGATTATCGATCGTAAGGTAGTTTATATAACAAGAAGTATACATGATCTTGACTTTTAAAAATTTACAGACGCAGTTGTTTCCTCTTTCTTGAAAAGGACCCATATTGGGATCGAAACGTAGAAAGTTTAACCAAACTAGCATGATTGCTTTAATTTAATTTCTGATCGAACCTTTGCGCCGAGATCATCTATACTTCTTGTTAAGGACGTTCTGGAGGTATATAAAAACACAAGAAAATTTTTGAAAATTTGACAAGATATAATTCTTACTAAATTCACTGCACTGTTTAATATTTATAGTTCATTCTCATGGAGAATTCATAAAATTCCACTTCAAACTGTATTTAAACATTGAAAAACGCAACTAGAAACTCCATTTTTGTATATATACATTTTGTATATTACATTCGCAAAAGTCACTTACAATTTCTTATAATATGAAGACAATGTGATTAAAAAATAAATATAACATGAAATTCGCTAATTAAACGGAAGCTTTTTAAATTAACCTATTTTTTAATGCAAAATATATTCATCAATGGCTTTCATTGACAATATATTGATGGATTTCGAATTTCTTGTACTTTTGTCTCCTATTGTACCTCCGGAACATCCTTAAAATCTATTTCAATCGAACTATGTTCAGGGTTAACCGAACGGTTAAAACACTTGCGACGGTTTGTGAGGGGCGTGTACGTCGATCCCGAGGGTGTGCAGATTGTAAGGTTGTCACGCGTCGAAGGGGATGCAGTCAGGTGAGGGTGAGAAATGTGTTTACGACGATGAAAAAAATTTGCCGAGGAACAGTTCGTATCTCGTCGAGAGATAGACTAAAGAATAAAGAAGGGTTTGCGTATGCAGAAGAGTAGGGGTGGAGAGAGAGAGAGAGAGAAACAGTTCTCCACCCGTTAAAACGGCGCGGTTCGACGTCCCTGTAACGGGCAGCGGGGAAAGCAGATGGTTAATTTCGATAAGGCGGCGAGCTTATTATCGAGTGGGCGGAGAACGGAAGGCGGGCCGATGTAAGCACGTATCGTAGCTTTTGTGGCTGGCAGAATGGATTCCATAATGAGATGCCGTGTAAACTGGGACATCTAATTATACTCGAGTGCACACCACTCCAGAAACGTTCGGTCGTCCCTGGACCGCGGGAGCCTGGGCTCCTGTCGAAACGATAACGAATATTCAAGGATCAACCGACAACCGACGCGACGACGGTGACTTCACAATACACGACCGTAATTCACTATGCCGGGTCCCTTTTCCACTGTCGCCAATGAATTGACGATACTGTACGGAATTCCACGGATCCGTGGACGTGGATAATAGTATTGGTAAACGGCCCCGGTAACGGACCCACGGATTCGCTTCTGCGTCTCGGATTCTCATCCGTTACCGTCGTCGGAGGGGAGAGGCTGCTCGCCGTGAAAGGGGACACCGATCTGTTTGGAATAGGAATTTCGGGATTGATTGCTCCTGAATAGACCGTCGAACCACCGTGATATTCGTGTATACCCCATCCCGCGGTAGGAATCGACGCCGCTCGCGAAATCGAGTTGCGAAAATGACTCTCAATGCTGAACGAAACTTTTGCTTACAGAGGGTTGAAACATGCTCGATTTCGCCCACAGAGGTTTCATCACGCTTTTCATCACTTCGATGATACCGGGTATTCGTAAGTTCCCTTTTTATTTAGGCTGGTTTTGTATGCCAGGCTTCGTTTAGGCTAATCTTCCTTTGACACGTTAACCGAAGGGTTGCAACTACGGAATGCGTTTGGATTCGAATAGCTGGTGAAACTGGAAAGTGAACATTTGCTGCAGTGGTTAACCCTTATACGTTCCTCAGGGTAAAAATTCACCCATTTATTATTTTTACATACTGTAAAATTATTGATCTTTTTATGATTTAACGCGTAGAGCAAACATGGGGGAATTATCTTCCTAGTCTCTTTTAAATATATAAAAATAAAAATATAGAAATAAAAATGTCACGTCAGTCTCATATGAATGATACAATTCATTTTATCGAGATTGAGAATCAACTTTTATTGCTATTAAGTAAACCAAATTTAAAACAAGTGATTGTTCTAATGAATTTGATCATTTCTATTCTCGTATTAGTATATATTTCGTTGTGGCAATCAACGTGTTCAGAAAAATGTTTTTACACTCATCGCAAACAAAGAATTGGCTCTGAAAAAATGGAAGCTGTGACCAGGTCAAAAAATATAGGAATCCCAACAATTTTCGGGGAATTGGGTCGCATTGAGCGTTCCGAAAAGACTTTTTCCAGCGTTCCGATGATTTTCGAAAACCACGTCCGATAGATTCGATGGTTATTGACTGGAATCGATTCGTAGTTCTGCATTATCTTCGTAGGAAATTCTGCTCAAAGCGTTTCGAACGGAGCAGGAAACGGTGGTAATCCGTCGAACGTTATGCGGAACATCGTCCAATCGACCTCCCGATTTTGATGAAACTTTCTGGATTGTAATGGTCGATTGCAGGAAGAACGTATTTTTTGTTGTGGTCGCGGAAGAGATCGAAATTGCCTTTTGAAAATTGGCCACTCTCGAGTTTATCAGAAGCTAGTAAAGAGAAACACATAAGCGATTTAAATTTTTTCTGCTCAGGTCTGAAGGGGTTATAAATTGTGCGTCCATTTAATACCGTATGACAATGCCCGTGGAGTACAAACTTCGTTTCCACGACTCGATAAACGAACAAGAATCTCCCACTTCTCCCGCGTCGATTTTTAGAAAAGTTAGTTTCGACGTTGGACTAGCTCGATTTCCGGGCAAGAGGTTAAAAATTGCATTATTTAATCGCATGGTCCGAAAGTTTCTGTATCCTGTTGCGGGAACGGTATCGCTCTGCAGCCGGAGAATGGGAATTGTATTACTCGACTGTTGTCCCGAGAATTTCATAACGGTGTTTGTGTTTCAAATAAGGGTGCAGCTCAGCGGTGGAAAATTAGAGTCGCGCGGAAGAGTTTCTTAAGCCCTCTTATTACGGAATCTGTCTCCCGGTTGCAACGGCAGGAAGAATTTTAATGGACGCGGAATTAACACTTTGGCTGCCGTGTCGGTCGCGTATAGGCAGCCAAGCTGAAAACTTAACAATTAGAACAGGGAATCTTGAATGGACCAGCCGAGTCTGTCGAAACTTTCACGATATAATTCTCGCGCAGTCAATGGGGCCCTTGGGGCTTTCGTTTCTACATTTTCTTCAACGATGTCGCACGCAACAACCTACAAAGTTGCAAATTGATTTGCAATTCGGACCTCGATAAAATGCGTACTTACCTTTTACAGAAATTTTTCACGGAACGCCTACACATACGCAATCGATGTTTAATTCTCCCTGAAAGCAGAACGGCTTGCTCGAGTCCATTGGAATTTTTGTTCCAGCTAACAACTAATTATCTGCGTTACCACACGTAATACCCGGACAACGTTGTCCATTGTGCCGACGATATAATGGCGATCGTAGTAACTATTCAGGATCCGTCAAAACTTTTGTACCCGGCCGTCATTAAATTGCACATCAACAATTCAGTGGTAGTCTGCGCGATTTTCTCGAGGGCCTAAATATATAATTTGCTTCGGACAAACAACGAATCGTCGTTGTGTGTTCCCGATATCTTCGAGGGGAGTGATATCGAATTGATCGAGAGATGTACGTCTGTCGAGAGACCAGTAGAAAGTATTGTTTCCCGACGTTCTCATTAAAATTGCTTGGTATTGACCGTTCCAAGTCAATGCCTCGGAAACCAACTCTGACTACTGACCGACCCGGCGGCCATTGTTTTTCAAATCCGAAAGATTGGAAGCATTCCCAAAATATCAGTTATCGAGCACATTCGGTATGCAAAAGCGGGCAAGATGGAAGAAAAGGATGCGTACAACGGCAGTTTATTTGAATATCTAATGTTTTCTTTCTTTTTTTTTATTAGAAAATCTCATATGAGATTTATTTCAACATATTTACAAAAAAAAAACGAAATACGCCACATACAAAACGGAATATAATAATTACAAAATAGAATGTGGTGTATTAGAGATACACAGTTATTTTAATACAGACATGTAATTAGTTCTAAAATCTCATATGAGATTTATTTCAATATAATTACAAAAAAAACTAAATACGCCACATACAAAATAGAATATAATCATTACAAAATAGAATTTGGTACATTAGAGATACACAGATATTTTAATACAGACATATGTTCTGCGGTTTTTTTGGTAATTATACCACATTTTATATACGGTTACTTCAAGTTCGAATGACTTTGTTCTTTCTTCTGCGGTTTTCTGGTAATCATACCCCATTTTATATACGATTACTTCGGGTTCGAATGACTTTGTTCTTTCGAACGATTCGAGAGAATTGAAGCAGATTTTTAAGAACTGTACCCGGTGCACGATTATTTAACGCTAGAGCAGGCTCGCGATTTTAATGCCCCGGTGCTCGCGTATAATATGCACGATCTCATTCCGCGATGCGCCTTTCTGTATGCAAGCTGGTTTTTAACTGATCGATTAATTTTTAGAACGCTATTTAGTTGCTCTGTCTTGAGCTGTGAAGCAATCTGTACATATTTTGTGCGATGCATTGAAGATTACTGGATGCAATTAAATTGCGTGATTTTATTTTGTCAATTTATACTGGCTTACAATTTCTACGTCGTGTACAAATTTATAAATGCACCGTTCTTGAGTACTAGATGCAATTAAATTGCGTGATTTTATTTCGTTAACTTCCTCTGGCGTACAATTAATACGTTCCGCACTTTACAAACGTATCCAGTGCGAGATCGTAAAGTGTTCTTCTCTGTTTTCGAAAAAACGTTTTTCGAACCACTGGAAAAACTAAAGTTCGAAAGTGTGATAACGGTCGGCGTGATACGAAGCCGGTCGGGTCAAGGGCGAAAGCTAGCTTTCGTTTTTCATAACTTTTCTTGAAACTGCATTGTTCTTATCGGACACTGAAATATCGGACAGATGATAAAGTCACGTATTAGTCGTAATGGATCGGGCGGTACAACGCACAGGACAGATGCATTAAGTAATTGCGTTTGCACACTGCCGTCGACTTTTCGTATTGTTTTCATTTAACTAGACTAAATATTTGTGGAACTTGTGTAACGTGTTCTCCACTTATCTCTACCTTAATGAGTTTGTTTGAAACTTCGGGACCTTGCGTGAAATTTCTTGGAGCACCGAGGAATTTTATCGAAAGGACTTACATCTTTTCAGTTCCCTCTAACTTCGGAGTTATGAGAGTAGAAAGTTATTAAATACATTTTGTAGTCTCCGCTACAGTTGCTTGAACGCGTATCTTGAGCCAATGAACGATGTTACGTTCTTTAAAAATGGTTAAAAAGGTCAGAAATTCAATTTAACTTCAAATATTTCAATATTATACTGGAAGGTCTAGGCCATGGTTTAAAAACGAGCGTCTCTCACGAGAATGCGTCTTTATTTCGCGTAAAAATCATCAGCGACCCGAAATGCGAATGCGGCCACAGTAGTCAGGATATCAATCATACTGTTTGGCAATGTAGCCTCTTCGATTTACAGCGGAATGAATTAATTCAGCAGTTGCATAAAATTATACTTCAGTTGCCCATAAGTTTGGAAATGTTGGTTGGCCGACCAAATATTGGGGCCTGTCTTCTAATCTATAAGTTTTTGAAAAAATGTAAACTGGGAATTTGATTTTGTGTTGTACAGACTGGATAGGTGTGAATGCGTAAAATGTGTACTGTGTTCGGTTATCATATTTTCATTATAATGTTTTTGTACTTTCAATATCCTACTATTGTAATTCTCGATTTGTATTCTTCATCAGGTTGAAATAAATCTCGTATGCGATTTTCTATAATGAAAAAAACTTTAAATATTACCGATAAAAAGCATCAAAGGTAGAGACAGGTGTAAATCGAGGATAACGCGTCTCAGATCGTTGATGAACCTGCATCTCTGTCTTTCGAGCAACGATTCGCCGCATCTTCCACCCGGTCCCGTTCATAAATGCATTATAGGGATTTAGCCGAGGCCGCGAGTATCGCCTGGAAAAGCCGGCGAGTGTAGATTTCTGGCCGCACAAAGTGAAACTGGAAGTGCAACGTAGACTTTGAGCGTTCATGCAAATGCCGATTTCCATAAACTAATTTCTAATATCGAGAATTGAATAAAAGTAATAAGTAAACTACGGGCGTTCATGCAAATCCGGATTTTCCATGGGCGAACTTCAAGTATCGAGAATTTAATAAAACTAATAGCAGACTCTGCCCGCCGGCTTACGCGAATTCAGAGCGTGCTCGTTTGCGAACCCCGGGAAGCGAATGGAAGATTAATTTCTCTAGAAAGGGCTCTTTTTTTTAGCAAAATAGAACGCGTTGAATTATTCAATGAAACTTTTCGAATCGAAACAATGAAACATCTGAAATAGATTCATTAATGCAATGGAATGGAACAGTTTGCGTAAAACGTTTCGCAGCTTCAAACGGTCTTTATTTGGGTATAATCTGATCATTTGGTTTCTAACGGGCTGCATTGTTCGTAGAACTGAACGTCGGATTAAGCGACGATGTTGGATTACGGATAAACGGCGCTCGGCTGATGAAGATTCGACTTTGAAGCGACGTTTTCCATTGGCCGGAACATCTTTCGTTGCGAACGTAGCTTGGCAATATTAACCGTCGCTAACCAACCAATATTCACTCGATAGTATCGTTTTCTTTATCGTTGAGCGACGAGCTATCAATTCTGTCGATGGTGGACATTCACCCGCTCGCAAGAGGCATCTCTGATCGAACGAATTGAACGTTAAAAAAGGATTCTTCGATATTGAAAGAAGTCGAGGAACAGATATCGAATTAGCCAGGAATATTAATACGAAGATGCACGGTTTTATTCAATTGCGAAATTATATGTAGATTGAGACGTACTACTGGATAATGAATTCAAAGTTCTAAAAAATTGCTGCTTTGTTGTGAAATGGAAGTAGTTAAATTAAATCCGTGATTTTAAACAATATAGTAACGTGATAGGCATCTCTGATAGAACGAATTGAACGTTAAAAAAAGGGTTCTTCGATATTGAAAGAAGTCGAGGAACGGATACCGAGTTAGCCAGGAATATTAATACAAAGATGCACGGTTTTATTCAATTGCAAAATTATATGTAGATTGAGACGTACTACTGGACAATGAATTCAAAGTTCTAAAAAATTGCTGCTTTGTTGTGAAATGGAAGTAGTTAAATTAAATCCGTGATTTTAAACAATATAGTAACGTGATAGGCATCTCTGATAGAACGAATTGAACGTTAAAAAAAGGATTCTTCGATATTGAAAGAAGTCGAGGAACAGATATCGAATTAGCCAGGAATATTAATACAAAGATGCACGGTTTTATTCAATTGCGAAATTATATGTAGATTGAGACGTACTACTGGACAATGAATTCAAAGTTCTAAAAACTTGCTGCTTTGTTGTGAAATGGAAGTAGTTCAATTAAATTCGTAATAGTAAATGTCTATTGGTAGGTAACGTATGAATTTCGCAAATTCACCTTGCATCTAAAATTGATTGAATAATTGAAACAACACCTCGATGAATCTGGAACTAAACTGTTCCACTCCGTGCGTCGATTTGACCTATTTTCCGCTATTCCTGATGAAAAGTGCGTCTGGTAGGTCGATTTATGCTTTCAAAGAAGCCACTTGCAAAAGTCTGTCTTCCATATCGATTGTTTCCCAGTGTGGCAATTTAATACTGTGGGATAAATTACAAGGGACAGAGAAGCTAGAATGTGCGTACTGTTTTTTCCAAAAAATTCTTTCCCAGGGCGTCTTGTTTCGCTTTGACCTAGAATGATGTAAAATGAAAGAACACAGAGAGGACTAAGGCCTCACGTTACACAAGGGTTACACTTGCCAATTTCAATCTCAATTTTAACACCGTCCTTTACATCCTTCAAGCTCTGTACCGAATATTAATACGTTATATCGTCAATAGAAATTATTTCATTAATTTGCCAGAAACTGAGTAACTCAATTATGATCTTGATGCTCTGGGTCAAACTAGACCAGATGTTGAAGGGGCAAATATATTTCGACGAATACTTCAGAAACTAAGACCGAGTCAAAATTTGTGTAAAACAATGGATGAGAAACCAGCTGCCCTAAAACTACCCTTATGTATTACCTTAAGAAATGGTTAAATCATACATCACTTTGGCATTTCTTAGGATGAGAAACCATTTTCATGAAACCACCCTTATAGAGGGTGTTACCCTAAGTGATTGAAAGTTTTCTGGTCGGACTACGATTTCAGTGAAACAATTTCTCACAAACGTACCCTGGGAACTGGATAATCGAAGAGTTTGGAATTTTCTCAGGCACGTAGGAGTAATGCGACAGCCAAGGTGTTGAACACTGTCTAACCGTGTCTAGCAGAAGCCACCCCCAGCAGTGGTTCCTTGGTGGTGGCGCGAGATCCTGGGCAATTTGTAAACCAATCAAGAGAAAGAAGTCGTCCTTTTCTTCGTGATGGACAAAAGGGGTCGTGTCGGATGGGAATCGATATGGGGCAGGTAGGCGGTCGAAGGCATTTCAGCTTCGGGGGCAGGGAGAGGGTAGACGGAGGACTACGTCGGGGTGGTTGAGCTGGCAGGGGAGCCAGGTATCGATTCCAGGCTGCAAGAGGAGAAAGAACCCCTCCCGTTGCTCCGTGCCCTCTTCCCAGCCCACGCACTACGGGTCACCGGGTCAAAGCTCACGGCCGGCTCACTGTTGCTTCTGCCTTTTCTTGTCGTTATTTCAATAGTACAATGTTCCCTGCCCGTGTGTCAAAGAAATTCGAGTGTGTGAGAGAGAGAGAGTGGATTAGGGAGAGAGAGAGAGCGAGAGAGAAAGAGGGTGTGTGTTCTGCGCCAGGCACCGCGTCGCCCATTGTTCGTCCGAGAGCCGCAAACTCTGTCTTTCGACGGGGATTCGACACGATCTCTCACGACGTATCGATTCCACGGGGAATCCTGGAATCCACGGAATCTGTTCGTTCCGAGACCCCTATAGACAGACCGTAGATAGACTCTTGATCTGACACGCGACACGTGCCGAGAAATCTACCCCCTACGTTTATGGTCATCGATTGATACAAAACTGTGGAGAAAATTCTTCTCCACGTTCGTTGAATTCTTACTCGTTTCGACGAATTCGTCTTTTACTCTGCTATCAAATTAATAGAGGCACAGTACGATCATCATGTTTCTTATTCATCGTGACGAGTAATAATATCTACGGGATGGTCTTCAAGTTCGTCAATCTTCTGCACTTGTACGTAATCGTCGTTTTTACGAGTATTTTAATAAAATCTTTAGAAAAAGTGGTTTAAGGGTAGTCTCTCCCTCAACGCACAAAGCAATATCAATCTACTAAGTTTCGAAAGTTCGTAAATCTTTTATACTTGCGTCTTTTTAAAGATGAAATCTTTAGGAATGGACTTAATATTTATCTATTAGGATTCAAATTTGTTAGACTTTTATATAATTGCCATTTGTTTGAATCTTTCGATAGAAGCTTCAAGGGTAACGCGTTCGTGTGAAAATATTTTGGAAACTTTGCTCGTTTAGGCTCGCTTTGAAGTTCGATAGCTGAAGGCTCGTAGTCGGTAAATTTTTCGGAGGATGGGAAAAATTCTTGTCTACTCGAGTGACAAAATTTCTCGCTGAACTCATGGAGAAGTTGCTCGGTAAATCCTGAAACGGTTCGGCGTTCGAAGTATGTGTCGTGCGAACCGCAGAGTCATTATCGAATATAGAGAGCAGAGGATTCGGACCACGTGGTGCTGGTTCAGAAAAGTCATAGCGTGGCTATCGAATTCCAGCGGTAATCAATAGCGCGGAACTTTCAAGTGGTGTCCTATAGAGTGCCATTCAATCGAGAGCCGCTGCTTCGAGAACGCAGAACACTTTGAGAACAAAGATGTAGGGAAAAGGCTGGCAAAACAATGGCAAAATAAAAGGGACAACACTTTTATCATCGACTTTCTCCGTGGAAAATTGTATTACTATGAAAAGCTATTCCGCGCGGAGATTTCAGGCAATTCGAAACAGCGAAAATGAAAATTGCCTCCCGTCAAACGAACGCAACAACACGCCACAATTCTATTGTCGGGTTAGTCCTTTGTTTTGTCTCTCATTTTCATTTCTTATAATCAACGCTGTAATTATTGTTTCGGAATGAACTTTAAAAATTATGATTTTAATAATTTCAGAAAAGAATTTGAAGCGTGGGTTGATGAATTGTGAAATTGTTAGGATAAATTGTCTCGTTTAGGGAATTGGGAATAAAGCATTTATTCGAAGTATCATTCTGGTGTGCCGCGAGTATGCTACTGTGCTATACGGGCGCTGTATATTGATTCCAACGAACAGAACCGATGGAGCCTGTCTTACGATGTCTCGATAAGACCTGTCGCTGATAACGCCTCGCTACTTTCCACGCCAGCCCATTTTACCCGCTTCATTTTCAACGCAAAACTGATTTCAGAAGCGACGTCAGATAGTTATACATCAAACCTGTCGAATGCCGTGAAATCTCTTACATAAAATCGTGAAAGCTAAAATCATAGAACTATAATTTCTCAGGATTTTTATTTCATCGTTCAAATAATTCGTAGAGAATCTTTAAGAAGCTTTAAATAGGAATAAAATATTCGTTGATGCGATTTCTGATGACTAAATTATAATAATAAATTATTATCACGTTTTACATAGAAATACTTCTATATTACCTTGGTTAATTATCTTGTTTTGTCATTATTAAGCTGCGGCTGCACGTACTGTATTTATTAAAAGAGTGGAAATAATTCAAATAGGGATTTCATTTAATAAGTTTATTTCTTAACACACATACTATGATACAAATAAGTAAAGTCACATGCTATTCTTACAAAGTAATGTGAAGCATCTACTTTCTTAGTGCACTGTAGTTCTGGTACACGTTTCACAGTTGCCGTAAGTAGAAACGGTAAGTAATGGCCAGACACTTTAGATTCAAATTCATGATTATTGACATTGTAGAGATAAGACAATTGTTAATTTAGTTTTTGCTAAAAGTTGCTATAAATCAGAACAGATACGTTCATCTTATTTTCATAAAATAACGTAAAATCGTGTGAAGATAATATATATTATATATACTAGTATAACAGAAGATTGCCATTTTATTTGGAAGAGGTCTAGCAAATGTGAGGATCGAAATTGGATTCTCTAGAAGGAAATTTGCGAGGAACCGAGGGTGAAGTGTGAGAATTGTTTGGACAGTGAAATGGAGGGGAATTCGATACAGAGATCGGTGTCCTCGTAACAGTGAAAAGTTGGCAGTAAACGAGAAAACAAACGAATATACCGGATCCTTTAGACGGCCAACGAGACGGAATACGCGGTGAACTCGGTTCGAAATTCCGAGATTTTGCTTAGGAGACTACGAATAAGGGGGTTAATAGGTCGATTTAAGCGAACGAGGACGACAACCTGTGGCTGGTGTACGGTAACCCTCAAGGATCCTGCCTTACAAAATCCTCGGAGAGCTTTAAAGCCATTTGCTGATAGCCTCGATAACAACGAAGCTTGCTTAAAACGATCACCGCGCAAACTATGGCCGGAAAAAAGAGAGAATACACGAAAAACTGTTGAAGCGGTTTGGCGAAACAATTTTCCAAACCACTTCTATTCATTGCGTGTGGGAACTATCGATGGGGGCAAAAAGAGAATTATTCTAACGGGCGGTGCGCGAATTTTAGCGTATTTATGGTACTAGTGAATTTGCACAACACCAAAAAAAGATGTCTTTCTCTCGATTCGATCTTTTGGAGTAAAAATATTCTCTGCATCTATGTTAATCCTTATACAATATGTCCGATAATAATTCTAAATTTCAAATATTATTCCAATAAAAATAGAGAAATTTATGTTAGTCGTTTAATGCATTTTTGACTAAAATTTTAATATTACAGTTGCACAGTTTCTCGTAATTTCGTACAAGAGAATGCACTTAACGTCACTAAATTGTTTTGAAAATCGAAACACACTTGATTGTGGCAACGTTATAATAAAACCGGGTATTTTGCTCTTGGAGGGCATAACGAGTTAAAACAATCGATGCAACGTGGAAAGATTATGCTAAATTTTCTACCCGCGTTAGAGTCGATTAAAATGGCTGGGGAAGATGCTGTGTAACGAAAATGTGTCCGGAGGAGATGCAGCGGAGCATTTACAAGCATTAAGTTTCATTTAAAAGAGATTGTGATGTGGACGCGCTCTCAATGCAAAAACAAGTGCTTTCGATATTTTCAACAGAATTATATTTATGCAAACATGTATGGTTTTAATCGAAAGTATGAAGGCTGGAAACTGCTGCGTTAGCTACATCATGACACATCATATACAATTCGAATTTCATTAAAATTCAATTTCAAACTATCAAATAACAAATTTTTATACCTTGACATTTTTTCCATCAATTGTGATCAATAAAATTTAGAAAAAAACCGTCTCCGGTTACTTAACGCATTCAGATCATCTCGGATACAGATTTAATTTTTTTTTTCATGGGTAGCGAACAATTGTAAGAGCTACCCCTCTGGCGGAGAAAAGGTAAAAAAACTAGTTAAAGTGATTGGAGGAC
Source organism: Lasioglossum vierecki (assembly GCA_028455595.1). Classification (NCBI taxonomy): domain Eukaryota; kingdom Metazoa; phylum Arthropoda; class Insecta; order Hymenoptera; family Halictidae; genus Lasioglossum; species Lasioglossum vierecki. The sequence continues at coordinate 7,383,898 of CM052342.1, forward strand.
AAGGAGAACGCTGTCCCCGGTTGGCATTTATGCATCAGAAATTCCCCCGTTGTCATCAGAAACGAGTTTCATGTCCGTCGAATGGAAACTAAATCTGACAAATTCAGCGCCACTAACGAGCTAACTCAATCGCTTTCCGTCGGGTTTCTTCCTTTTCACGGAATTCAATCTGATTTCTCATTAACCGTGCTGCACAGTGCCTTTCGTTATAAAATCGTTGCGCGCCGCTCCCTCGTGAGTTTCTGTCCTCGTCGCATTGATCATCGAACCAGCACATGAGCAAAATTTCTTTCTTTTAATGATCTGAAGAGCCGTGTAAAGCAAGATCCACCGGATAGTGCTCGTCTCATTACGTTTCGAGGATCATGGAAAACTAACGTTACTCGCGGTACTCGAGTTGTTCTAAAAACTGATTCGGTCTCTTTACGTGAAAAATAAAAAGAAAGTAAAGATTATAATAATATGGACGAAACGAGGAAAATGGAGATGAGCAGAGTTGTTCCAGAAATTTAATAATATTATGTTTTTTATAAAGAATAATCTGAAGAATATTAACACTAGATTTACCAGACCAGTTATTTTGAATGATTGATGAAACGATGTTATATTTTATGAACCTAATGTTACTTTGTATATATTCGTAACAAATATATTTTTTGTTATTGACACTTATTATTCTATGAAGAAATTCTGTGATGAAATGACATTGGGACAGCTATAACAAGTGATGGGTACTGCAATGTTTCATCGGCATAGAAATATGATTTCGGGAGAATCATAAGACCGATGCAGTACATATAGCGGTCCATGCATCTTTTGTTCGTTCCGTTATCGGTACTGAGCCGATTACGGCGATTACGCGTAGTATTTATTTAGGACATGGGCCCAGTGTTGCGGGCCACCGCGAAATACAATGCATTTTTCCGAGACATTTTTTTACGAAGCACGAACAGTCTTGTTTGTCATTTTTTAAGAGTGAGTAAAGACTGGAAGCCTCAATAATCATTTTTTCTTATACACCAGTCATTCTGACTGGTTATGGTAGAAATAGGTATATTTAAATAGCTGGTAAATCTAGTCTTAAAACTACCTAAACAGTAATTTAATAACTCCGAAAATTAGCCCTTCTACAGCAATTAAGATTTTTATATACCATCCAGTTCTCCAAGAAAATTATTTTTAATATTGCAAAATAATTTTTATCTGCGATGGGTTAAGTTTCTATACAATTACGTTTCACACCTCAACGCCAGTGGGTTCCTATCATCGGTGAAATAATAGTTACTATACACTATTCAGAAGCTACACAAGTCCTTATCATTGTTAGAAGAAGATTGCTCCCTTACTTAGCGTAGGCAGCTAGTGGTTACACTAATGGAAAATTTATGGCAATTCGCGACAGATCGATACTAGCCTGGGACACTTGTAGATTGTTAGGGCTATGTCTTCGGATAATCGAACTTGTCTCTACTTCCTAGTTTACTTATTGAACAACCACTAATATTTATGTGCTTGCAGAGTATCTATTAAGCCTGCATACATTTTATGAGGCTGTACGTACACCTCTAAGAAATTGTTTAAAACGCCTGTAAATTTTCTGCTACAAAAGATGTAGATGTACACAATTTTCTTGAACAATTTTTTAATCGCATTGAATAGGAGTTTACTGCAGGAGCTCCATAGAGAAATGACTAAGCGGCCGTTTAGGGCCCCGAATTTTAAAGAAAGTTATATATTTTTAAATAAATTTATTTAATGTGTAACGTTATGAAACTTTTTATTACTTTTTTTGTTAATAAGTTTAGGAGAGTTTTTTTGCAACTGCACTTGGGGCCTTCGTTTGACTTGAGCCGCCACTGGGGAAAGGGCTACCGTTCTGCCGAAAATTGTACGCTTGTCCGCGGTTCTCTGGCGGGGCACGAAAAATTCCGGTGACTTGATAAATCGGTTACATTGTTAGGTGTGTGACGCAACAACGGCTGTTATTCCGTGCACGTTGTTTTCCGGATCAGCGGGCACGACGAGAAGTCGAACACGCGCTAGTACAAATTATTCCTCGTGGGATGTGCTCTCGCGAGGAACGCAGACGACAGAAGGGGATGTTCCACGATTCTTGCCTCGGCCAAAGCAGTTTATCAACTTTTTCGACGCCATCGATCCGGAATCAATGTTGCATGCGCTCGGCCGCATTACGTATTTAACTGCTCGCGTCGCGACTCGACGCGACGCAACGTGACGCGCGTGATGCACATCACGCGAGCTTTCCACTGCAACAATTTGTAACTCTCGAGCGAGCCGAGACGTCACGGTGCAAATGCGTTTAGAAATATCAGGCGATTGCGTGTGCAATGGCAGTCGTTCGCTCTCATGCTGATTTTCAAGACAATAGACACGGTTCCGCCTATTTTTATCATGAATCGCGAGCGGTGACGAACGAGTTTATTAATGGCTAGAATGATTGATTAACAATGTGCAAGATTGATCGGGAAACATGCGGTAAGTTGTCTACCAAAAATTGTTCATTCTCTTCTGACTTTGTGAATATCACCCCTGTTTCGGTAAAAAGATTATTACTGTAGAACCTCGATTATCAGAACGGGGTAATAAAAATTGATTTTCAAGCCAGAGATAAAAGGACTCGTTTTATGAGTCTAGTCGTTTCTGACTATTTTTGTAGATCATTTTTCAGGTGGTCTTTACAGCCAAATTCTAAGGTTGTAAAATTGGATACGAACCTGCAAAATTAAATCGAGTTACCGAAATGTAAATGAATGCAGAGTAACGCCATTTCATGTGAAACCTAGGGTCTGGCTTCAGGCTAGATCAGTCTTCAAACGCTAAGATCTTTTATGCGAGAAGTAAATTGGACTTGTAGATTCTTCATCGTCGTCCGCGGAAGTGGTCTAAGTCTCTGACCTGGTTGCCTGAATTTTTCACATTTTCTAAGGTTGTAAAATTAAACCGAGTCGTTGAAATACGAATAAATGCAGGATAATACAATTTATGTCAAGCCCAGGGCTTAGCTTTAGGCTGTATCGGTTCTGAAGCTCGAAGATTTTTTATGTGATGGGTCAGTTGGAATTGCAGTCCACAGATAAAGTTGTAAAGAGTTTGAAAAATTTATGAACAAGTATTAGCATGATCTGAACAGTTGCTGATGGTTTTTGTTCAGGTATGGGGAGCGTCGTAGGCAGCAACGTGAACGTAAGCAACGTAACGACGAGGAGGATGGACTCGACGACGTTCTTGCCGGAAGCGACGCCGACCCTCAGCGAGCGAGAGCAACTCAAAATTGAATTCTACAAAACATACGACGTGATGACCGGGATCAGGATCGCAGCGACTCTCGGTGGTTTTTTCGGTCTTATGATCCTTCTGCTTGTTTATAAAAGCAGGCAAGTGTCCGCTCCAGTTCTCCCCTATACATTAAATCTTATCTAAACGCTTCGTTAACCATATATTCAATATCTGCGCAAACCTGAAACGTAATTAGAACCTTTACAAAGATTTCATTTGATATATCCAAAATTCGAAACCAACAGAGTAAATAAGCCAGTAGACAAGATAGACTCGTTCCTTCTTGACAATATTGTGTAAATATGAGTTTTAATAATTTCATCTAATCGTTTACTCTTATTTATTATTGCCTTCTTCGCTATTATACAATTTTACATAATATGTGCTTTCTAAATGAGCTATAAAAAACTATCCACTAATTTTAAATAAAGCTTGACAGAAACTATCCTTGGCCGTCAACCTAATAATAACGCTGACTCTCTTCACAAGCTGCAAACTGTTCGAGCGAACAATTCGAGAAGACAATTATTGACAGGGGGTGTGTGTGACGCAGGTGTAAATCGAACAAGCATTTAGAGGATCCAAGACTGACCGCAGCAGCGGCTGCAGCGGTAGCCGAAGAGGAAGCTGAGGAGAGAGCACTCGCAGCCGCCCTTGAAGCCATCGCTAGATTACCACCGAGACCGGATCGGGGTCCTAGGCGGTCGCTTTGCGTCGAGGTTAGTCATTAAAGCAAATGAATGCGTGTCTGGAAGAAGGGCGTATCTTGCCAATTTTTCAATACTTGTTTGTTCATGAAAAAATGCAGACGCTATGGCCAAATTTCCATGCTGAAAAATAGCTTTAAGGATGTTCTGGAGGATATGAAAACGCAAAAAAAAATTTGAAAATTTGACAAGATATAATTCTTATTAAATTAATGCAATTACCAAAGTTTGGGTTCGATTCACTACACCATTTAATATTTATAGCAACTTAAAGTTTGCACATTTTAACACGTGTTCTTATGGAGAACTCATAAAATTATATATATTAATTATATATATTGAATATCACAAATTTATTATCTTAAAGTTCAAATCAGGGGGTACAATCATCGAAAAAGTACTTACAATTTTTTATAATATAAAGACAATTCGATTAAACAAATAAATATAACATGAAATTTACTAATTATACGAAAGCTTTCAAATTAATCTATTTTTTTAATGCAAAATATACTCATATATGGCTTTCATTGCCAATATATTGATAGATTTCGAATTTCTTGTACTTTTGTCTTTCATTGTACCTCCAGAACATCCTTAAACATCAGAAATTTTATTAATCAAACAAGTGAAACGAAACGAAGTTCAGTAATAATTGAAATATTTTTATGACTAACATTTTACCTACCCGCTTGTTCACTCGTAATAGTGTGCAGTAGTTTTGTTTTTACAAACAGTGAAATGTAACAGATGCTTTGTGTGTGTTTATTACCGTAGTGACACTGTGTGACTGATAATTTTGCGTCGTAGGTGAGTCAGTCCCATCCGCCAAGGATTGGCCCGCGTTTCGCATCGGTCGGTGGTGGTTACGAGGCTTTGTTAATGGCGCCAACGAAGCAACCGAATCTCGTACTTCCCGAGGAACAAAGGAGATGCAGTTCGGTGACCTGCAGCAGCACCGGAAGTAGCTACCTCGAGAGGAGAGGATCTGCGATGCCGGTACCGTGTCTGTCGCTTCATCCTACGTACGTGACGAAACACGCTGCCCACGACGAACCCTGGGACCTTTATTATCCCATTGATATTCAGGTGAAACATGCTCACAACTATCCTTTAACGCATCAGGGACGACGTCAATACTCCGTGCCAACTTCGGCGAGCCATTCAAAATTGTTTACACGTGGTTAAGGCAGATTATTATTGGGCGTTTAAATCAAACGAACGAATGTTCTTTCGACCTGCACTCCAACAAAATTGAAATTCAAATGAGCGTTTGTCTTGTCGAAGTATTTTCCGAACACGTTCCAGTGGATACAGCCAGTCATGATCAGACATCGGTCGTACAATAACGCGCGCGCGCTTTGTGGCTTTTCAAACTCGTTTCTCTGGGAAACAAAGCATCCTATGAAAAAATGTCATTGTTCCTGTTCAATAGTACGCGTGCGAGACAGAATCGTCTTTCTCGGAAACAAAGCCTCGTATGTAAAAATTTCATTCTACACGTTCGACGTTGTTTTGTCCCGTATTAATTAGTTTGCGATTAAATATACATAAACGTTCGGATAGTTTCGCGAGCTGCGCTGTCCGTTTCATAGAAACGTCGATATCATTCCGACGGAATTCTTGAACAGGTAATCCAACCAACCCCAGAGCTTTCTCCATGCACAAGCGAGGCAGGTCTTTATGCGAACGAATTCCTACTCGCTGGTACTACCGGTAAAAGGGCGCCATTGGCTTCCATGGGCAGTGTCGATCCTCCGGAACCGGACTCAAGGTATCCTACTTCCATTTTCATTCTCGCGAATAGCTTACAGATCGATCGTGGTTGACGGCAAATCAATATTAGAGGTAATGTAGTACTAACGTAGACGAAAATATTTCCTGTACAAATTAATTCGTAAGCCATTTTTATTTTTCCTGATTATTTACGAATAATCAAAACATTTTTTCTGTTCGATATAGTTTTCCACAGTTTTTGTGTATTTACTCCATTTTATAGAGAATTACCAAATCATCAATTTGGTGGATGAAATATTCGAATTTAAAAGTTCTTAGTAATTGATTGTGAGGACCACGAATTTATTTTGTACATTTAATATATGTAAGGTTTGGCGATTTTAAATATTTTGTAGTTTGAGTATAAAGCGTTAATGTGATTTATATCGGTGGTTGAGAAGGTCGTTGGGTTCCGACTCAGTCTTCCTGAGAAACGATGGCCACGAAGAAGAGTGTCTAGACACGGAGGACGAGGTGTCCGGGTTCTCGACCGACTCGGAAGCACCTGGACCCAGTTCTCGACGATTCCTTCGGGTTCCTTCGAGGAAGAAGGAGATCGTCGAAAAGTGGGATGGTTGCGCAGGATGCGTGCCCAGACGACGACCTGGAGGGAAACCCTGTCAGACCTGTCGCAGCATCAGCGCGGCTGTTGAAACTTCTAGGTATCTATTATCTTCGAAAATTTTCCACTATTTTGATACTTTAACACTTTTATTCGTTAATCATTCAATCGTTACAAAAATTGCAAAGAAGATTCTCCTAATTTTTTTCTTGTACGAACTTCTTCTACAAATCTGTAAAGATTGTACTGTTAAATGGTTACCGATCTTTGGTCTTCGGGTTTGCACAAAGATCTTGGACACAAAAGAGAGTGATAAGACACTGTTGTTCGCTAGTCACTCAATCGTTACAAAAATTGCAAAGAAGATTCTCCTAATTTTTTTCTTGTACGAACTTCTTCTACATACCTGTAAAGATTGCACTGTTAAATGGTTACCGATCTTTAGTATTCGAGCACAAAGATATCGGATGCAAAAGGGAGTGATAAGACACTGTTCTTCGCTAGTCACTTAATCATTACAAAAATTGCAAAGAACATTCTCCTAATTGTTTTTTTGTACGAACTTCTACAAACCTGTAAATATTGCACTGTTAAATGGTTACCGATTTTTAGTCTTCGAGCACAAAGATCTTGGACGCAAAAGAGAGTGATAAGACGCAATCTTTTGCAATTGGGAGGTATTGTACATGGAGAATTATAATAGTGACCTTGCCAACAGGTCTCAGACAGCGTCAACGAGCACCAGCAGCCAAAGCAGCGTCGGTTCTCCGCCGTGTTCACCAGCCATTGAGCTCAGACACAGACCACCACCGGCGCCATTACCGTCGAATCCACCCGCCTGGTCCCAGGAAACGTTATTTTAGTTATGCTGAAAGGTGTCGGCGGGAATAGTTTCGTGGCCGGGCCAGTAATCGCACAAAATGCCAACCCTTCCGAAGCGAAGACCACGAACGGACAAATCGAGAATTCGCGAATTCGCTAGTTCACAAATTTCACGATGGTTCGTCGGTGATTGTATCCTACTCGACAAAGAATACGGAAGTAGAATGATCTCGGGAAAGAGACGGTGAGAAGGAGGCCACGCGCGGAAGAAAACTAAAATAAGTTTAAACTATTAGAAGAGAAGAACATTTCAAGTCGGTGTCAAAGTTGATGTTATTATTCTAACGTGATGAAATTAATCGAGGAGAAGTCAAGGACGAAGAGAAAGGGAGAAAGAAAAATGTAAAATATCTGAAGCTGTTGACTCGAGGGAAAGCGGTAGGGAGTTCCAGATCAAAAACGAACGAGGGAGACGGACTTGGAAAGACAGTCGTAATTAGGTGTAGAAATGAATAGAAAGCGAAGAAGCATTTCTGGAAAACGAAGTCCAGTTCTCGCGGGACCGACAGATATAATCGAGGAAGAGGATGGCGTCGAGCGTGGGGAAACACGGAAATGCCAAACGATGTTTGTATAGTAACTTCTAAGACGTAAAAGGAGGCAGAGCAACTAAAATCTAACAGACTAAAGATAATCGTTGAAACGAACTATTGTAAAAAAAAGAAGAAGAGAAAAAAATGTTAGCGTTCGATAGTTAATACTGTAAATAAGAGACAAAACAGAATCAACAGAGAACTCGAATTCCTTTTTTTCGTACTGAAAGAGCACAGAGAAACAGACGGAGGAGACGCAAATGGTGAACGCGACACGTGTTACGTTCGTAATCGCGTTTCAGAAGTGAACGAGGGCAAGATGACGAAGTGAAGAGAAAAGAAACCAAAGAGAAAATCAAAAGTTCGTAACAGACGTTGATGTAGCTGTGCGCGTGCAAACATGAGAAAGAAGAGAGAAGCACTTCGACTTCATGTTATTCGTGTTCTTTTTTTTTGTACTCTGATGTATCTGTGTATGTACGTATGATATGCGCAATTAAAGGTAAAATTAGATTAATCCGGTCGGAAATTTTGAGAGCGAAACTTTCTGGGTAGGCTGCGGATATTTTGCGTTTGTACCGAAAAACATGGCAGAAGTTGATCGCTTTTTACAGACTTCCGTTTTGTCCGAGGGACTCGTAAGGATCTTAAATTTCCGCAAACATCCGCAGTCTATGTACAAAACACTATGATTCGTTGATTTCCATAACGATTGAGCGATCATTCGTATTTAATTGACACTATGAAGTTGTTGAGTTATTTGTAGACTGCGAGCGTTTATGTAAATTTACATTTTTGTAGACGAACGTGAATTTCAATACTGAATTATGTTGTAAATGTTTAAACATTCGCTGTCTATGTTAATGTATTTATTTTTATAATTTTTGTAAGCCGCATCTACTGAAAGTCCGCAGTCTGATCATTCGGTTCCTCGAAACGAAAATGATTGTTTAATTAGAAAGATGCCGAAATGTTTCAGTTGGAGAATTTCGAACGTATTCAGTTTATCTTCCAGTCCGATCAAAGTCTCCAAAGTTTCTGTCTAGTTTGATTAATTGATAACCGTCTCGCGATTAGTTGGTCGATTAATTAACGACGCTTTGATGACTGCCAATCGAAAGAAGCAGAAATCCTTCGTGTGTGTGTACACGTGCTTACGGTGGACACGACTTATGGTGGATGGTGAACACGTGGCTGAGTGTGTAGGTGTGTGTATAATGGGGTGCGCACGCGCTCGTGCATAGAAAACTAGAGGTCGAAGCCAAATATTACATAGTCGAACATTTTTCCGTTGAACGGGTCGCGTTTACTCAGCTTCGCTAAAAAAACAGCATTTTCTAAATTAGCAATTGCTTCGTCTTAGAACGTTTCATTTCTAAGGAAGACAATTCTATTTCTAATTCTTTAGCTTGTCATAAAATTTTTATTGCGACTTTTTAAATGTACTTTTACACCAGAGAAAAGAAATTTTGTATTTTTGTTATCTTGTTCGTTGTATGGTTTCAAATGACTATTTTCACTATGAAAGCTATTTTGTATGTTTCCTTTTCGTTTCCTCAGGTCAAATATTCTTACTTTATACCTTTGTTACACTTTTTCTGTTTATAAATTTTGATATTTTGAATTGGCCGGTGTAATTAAATCAGTTACATTTACATTTGTTATGTTAGGAATGAACAATTCATAATGGAATTTTCGCTCACGCAGCTAGCTTCTCAACTCTTTGTCACATACTATTTCATTGAAGATTCTGTTGGTCATTAAATAGCATTTTTACTTTGCTTCCGACTACACACCACAAACGCGGACCCGATCACACGTTCAACAATCACGTAACAACGCGAGACAACTTCTCTCGGTGCCTTTCCGCCGGATCTTCTTCCATTACTACATAGATAACCATGCAGCGACGATGTGTTGTCACCATCACGGTCGTCCGAAATAGTTACAATAACGATAATTATGGTCAGAACGATGATCATTGTCGTCGTGATTCTAACTCAGAGTTGAGAAACGAACAAGACAAACAGTGAACGTTGTCTGCAAGGAATCAGCGAAAGAGCTATGGAAAAATAGTTATTGTTTAAATGTAACGAGAGTAACAGACGGAAAAACAATAAAAAGAAGCAATAGAAACCGTGTGTAAATTAGAACAAGAATAGAGACAGAAAGAAAGAGAGAAAAGAATGCAAGTATAGAGATGAAAGAGAACAATAAACCAGAGAAATCATGAGACGATTATGATTACGACGACGGTCACGAATCGTGAACAGGAGCTTCATCACTCTTTCGTAATGGTCGAAACAAGTCTTTCCTGAAGTACGATGAAGAAAACATTCACCGTTTCCTGCTATCGGTTTCATTTGCGGCGCCTTCCTCTGGTGAAGTTTTACTTTCCGGAAATCGATAGTCGTCCATTTGCAAACTGGATCCTCTTCCCTGTTCCTTCTTTAACCCTGCTGCGGTCTTCGGTATCTCCACAAGGCGTCACTCGTTTTCTTAAATATTGTGAGTTAGTTTGGACACTTCTTGAAAATGTTATTGTCTAAAGAAAAAACGTTAAGGTGCATTATAAATTGCTTTGCCAATATTTACATTTATTATACAACATTTGAGCGTTAGGGTAATATTTTAACAAATTGTTTTGAGGTAAACAACGTTAAAGGCGACTTAATTGAAAAATCGTGACAGTCAATGAGCATTCGATACTGAAATGGCACTACTTCTTATCTTTTTTCTCATTTCGTTGGAAATATTATCTTATCTGTGGAGATTCAGGAGAAAAATGTTACTGAAGACTGTAGCAAAACGATAAAGTATTTTGAAACTCATTGGAAACTCGAGAATGATACACTTTCTTTTGGATGTATCAGAGATTCACTGTTTCCTTCACATTTTCACAGAATCAGACCAAAAATCCGTAAATCTTACTGATTCGAAATAATTTGTGAAATTTTTATCTTACGTCTTTTAGATTCTTTTTTAATAAAGAGTAAAAAAGAAAAATATTGGGTTAACAGGAAATATATTGTTCAATATTTTCCAACGATTTTGTATCCATTCTGTTTAACGTTTGGTAAAATGGTAGTGAAGGGAAATAGTGAATAAAAATTAGAAGATTACACTATGATACTCCGGTGTATGGTTGTCGAGGCACCAAAGCATGTATTACTACTATAGTAATTAGACTGCGGATGTTTGCGTGAATTCTCAATTATGCAGACTCATATAAGGTGGTAAAAATTGTACAAAAATTAAGTTTTCAATGAGGATTTCATTAAGTTTACAATCGAAGTAAGTTCTTCAACACGACCACATAACTGAAAGAAAATGTCTACGAATTGCCAGTTCCGCTATAGTAAATTTGTTTTCTATCAAAATATTTTATTATTATAATTGTTAACTACAGCCCTGGACCGTTTATTTAAATCGTTCCCTATACATACGATAATAGACTAAAAATTCGTTTATTGCTCTTCCTACATTTAATAATTAATTGCTAAATGTTTAATAATTAAGATTACTTGGTAACTCTAATGAACAAAACTAAAATTCTGCTCCTTCGTATGCTAATTCTGTTCTCGCGAATTAAAAGAACGCCGAAATGATTGCGCAACTATCCGCAGCCTAACAGCAATGAAAGTATTCTTTCTACACCCGTGTCCTTCTAAATTCACTTCAACACTGTCGCGGAGCGTTTCACCAGAACAATGTACCCGACTTAACACTGTTTATAACAAAAAAAACTCCCTACGATCTCCGAACCGAACAATTGTTTCTCGACGAACGAATAGTAGAACATTCGTTTCCTTCGCCGTATCTCTATTTTTTCAGATACCGAAATAAAAAATGTACGTGTTGAGCATAAAATGTTGAAACAATATCTTCCGTGATTTTCATTTAACACATCTACCACAAAAGCGAGGCTCCTTTTGATGTACGAAAGTGTTCGAAAATGAATTTTGCGAATTGTGTTTATGAATCGACAGTTTAAAACTGCTAACACCTGTGGTGGCCTTAACTTAGTCAGCCATACGTGTACTTGCTAGATCAAAAATGGAGAAATTTTATCTATTTGGACTGCACAATTTTGACCGTGATTCGAGTAAGAGAAAAGTGACTAAAAAATTAGGAGTTCGAATTTAGCTTTAATTTTTTTAGCAAATGATAGTTTATGTCACAAGAATAGTTGCAAATTTTTAAGTTGAGTTGACAATCAGATTTTGAGATATCACAGGTGAAAGTTCATTATTGCACATATTGCGCTCTAGAACGTACACCCCTTTAAACTATTCTGGCGGCTTCAAAAATTGTTTCTTGATTTCTCAATTTTTTCAAATTTCTCCAAAATGAGAGATTTCCAAAAATATTTGGTACCTGCCCAAACAGGACCACTGGTACGTGATGAAATGACGCTGGAAGTCGAAAATCCCGTGATGCTTCAAACACCAACTTTCAGTGGAATCCTGAATGTGGTGAACATAGTGGATCCAAAAAGTATACTTAAACTTATACTGGAAACATATCCTCTGTTTAAAAAACTGTCTGGCACAGTGTTGAAGCATGTGACAGTAGTTAGCAAACTTTCATTGCTAGTGGAAGGTCATCATTTACTGCAAGTATAAGAGATGGAGCAAGAACTTAGTTGTTAAAAGGATCACTCGATGCACGTATGTAAAAATATTCAGTTCTATGATTTATTCATTACAATATTTTACATTTCTGGATTTTATTGCAGCTTCAAAAGATTATGGTTTGACTCAAACTCTTGTTTTAGTAACAAAAGCATGATTAAAAATATGTATGAACCTTTTTAGATTTTAATACTATCTTCAAAACAATGTTTCAGCTCGTGCACATGTTACAGTACAGTGGTATTAATACAAGGTGAAACAACTTGTTTGACCGAGAATTCGTAGCCAAGATTACGATAAAATTGTTTAAAGGCTTAAGCGGCATAGACAACATATGATTTAATAAAAGGAAAGCTAAGCCCACAGTCGTTTCTATATCTTCGGGACACTATAATATTGAAAAGGTAAACGTATATCGTCGTAAAATATTGATAGCGTACACAACGTAAACATTTGTATAAAATTATTAATTAAATGATTATTCTTCCAGGTCACAAGACATAATCGTTTTTATGATTGATGCAACAACGTACGCGGAAAGTCTGACTGTGTACAATTTAAATAAACAAACCCGACAGTAAAAATTGTTTTAGGTAGTATGTACTAATGTGCATAATTCACAGACCTTCTTGGAAGAAGTGCAATGTTCTATATCTGGCATTTTGCCAAAGTAAAAAATAATAATAACTAAGAGTAATAAAAATATATCAATAATATAGTCTGAAGAATGCCTTTCGTAATTTCTGTTCCTCATATATTCTGTAGAAACTTTTACAAACTAATCTTCTATAATGTAATAATACAAAAAAATATATATTTATTAATAAATACGTTTATAAACTACGCTAAAATTATCTTACAACTTTAATCATAGTATGTTAAGAGATACAACTATTTATTAAAAAGTATTTTAATGTGTAAAGAACATTAATTGTTAACTTACATAAGTGCTTACTTGAAATACAAAAATATAAATTTATATTAAAGATATAGTAAATGTAGAGAGTTCTGTTAAAGAATTTTTGGTTCTATACCTATCTCCTCGTATAACTCAGTTTTACTACCAGGATAGTTCTCCAATATGCAATCTATAATTTCGGTACATAAACGTTTCCGTTTAGTGTACTCGCGCGAATACTCGTTCAATGCTTTCTCTGCTTTCCTTCTAGATTCAGCCAAATCTTCAGTGCCACTCGCTCCCATCAGTTCATCTACTTTGTTTTCGAGTACTGTAACATTTCTTTTTAATTCGTTTTTCCTTCTTCTAGCTTCTTCAATCGTGATACTAGATTTTATAGACAACAACAAGGCTTCTTGAACTTTAATTTCTTTATCCAATTGCTGATATTTGCTTTCAACTTCATTGGCGTGTACCTGCAATTCTTTGTCTATCCTCATCAATTCGTGGACATCTAAATTTGAATCCTGAACTAGACAATAAACCTTTTGTTTCCCATAGACCTGATGTAAAAATTGGTAATTTATATTTCTTTCTACAAAATGTTTCATAATGTTCATAAGTTGATAGTATGAAATTGTTTATATTTTGATATGCATCTCAAAATATTCTAAATCAAATCACCGAAACATGAAACAATGCGCATACAAAGAAAGTTCATTTTCCACTATCAACTCATTTCTACCGATGCATTTTCAAATGATACATATTTGCAAACGATTATCTTACTTTTTCAAATACTTTTCCTTCTGTCACTAATTTGTCTACAGCTTTCTGTACAGAAGTTTTTCCATATTCATTGTGTAGATTACACACTATGTCATTGATACTATAAGGCCTGTTCTGCACTTTCATAAATTTATATACAATGTCTGTCATTGTATTATTTACCACTTCATCTAAAGAATTGAAAGAGACAAATATATATTAGTGATTATATTAAACTTTTCATTTGGAAGAATAATATAAATTACTAACGGAGTGGAAATTTTTTCTTTGTTAGTGACTTTCAAATTTATTGAGACACTTTTCGATTGATAATATAATACAAAATAAATTGTTATTCTCTATGCCATGTGTATTTTACAGACACATCTAGAGATAACCTCTAAAAGAATGTTTCTATTCTGACATACACGTTTTTTGACATACCGGTTGGAAATCGTTGACGTATATTATCAATTTCAAGCGTTCCTAGATTTTTTATCAATTTCTTGCAACTTCCTATTAGTTGCCAACATGCAAGAACATTAATTTTTAACGCAAATAGAATGAAAACAATGTACATATATCCACAAACAAGGTATAAAAGTAGACCAATTATCCTATGGAGTTTTGTGTCTCACATAATAACAACCACCGACGAGATATTGTTAGATTGCCAGCCTTATGGGAGATCGTGTCACTCGAATAAATCGGGGTTTTCTTACGCCCTCTAGAATTTATTCTGACTCATTCTGACTGAAGTGAAAAATAGAAAGCCATCGACGTAATCTCGTCGGTACAGAAGGCCATTCGGTACAGTAGCCATTTTGATACCAACGAGATACTGTTAGTATCTTCTCATTGAAATCGATTATTATGAATTGTTACATTCTGCACCGAACGTTTTCCAAATTAAGCAGATATTTCAGACAATGTTTTAGTGTTGGTTATTTAAAGTTTACAATATTAAAAACAAAACTCAGGGACAAAAGATTCCTAGAAATATTAAGAAAGTATTAAAGCATAGTTTTAGAAAAATAACCTAAAACTATGATACCTCAATTTGTTCTTTCAAAGTATCTCATAAACGAGAACTATTACCTTACACTTTTCCATATATAAATGTTCGAAGAATCGATATATGGAAAAGGAAATATGCTGAAGAACAGAGTAAGAGAGAGTTTACTGTAAACGATTAGAATGGCAAAAGGATTATTATCAACATTGAACAGATAGAATCAATAAATTTATCGTAGTATTTATGTTGAATAAATTAATGCGAATGTGCATGGTTTAAAAGTTATTCTGTATCTCGACTTCCATTGCCTATTTTCACTAAAAAATCATATGGTCAGATAGTCACGGGAGTGCTGGTTGACAATGTTGGTAAAAAGGATTGTTATAAACATTGAACAGCCAGAAATAATAAATTTCTCTGTGAATTGTATGGAATAAATTAACGCGCGGGAATATTAATGTTATAAAGTTTATTCTATATCTCGAGTTCTATTACATATTTTTACAAAAAAATTAGGTGGTCAGATGGTCAAGAGAGTGGTTGTGGGTATCGTTGGCAAAAGGAATTGTTATAAACATTGAACAATGAGAAATAACAAATTTAGCAATAATTAATAACTTGGCAGTCGACGCGCTCAATGGTAGAGGAGTGGGGGGAGACAGCAAGCGAGAGCGCTCAGTCAGTCAGTCAGTCAGTCGGGCCGCCGGAGTAGACAGGGACGAACGCGTTGCGGTACCGGGGGTGCCAGAGGGTCCCAGGCGACCAGGGGTGGACCAGTAGTGGACTAGCAGTGACCAAGGGTGACTTGGTGAGTTTTAATTCAAATATTCTTGTATGCTTGCTGCTTTCTGCACACTTTATCGAATTTCAACTATTTTCATTCAACAATCATTTTTAATGTTTCTCTCCAATATTCTTACTGCAATTTCTGTCGGAGAAGAAACTTTCACAGTCCAGTGTTCCAAAAATTTGTATGTTTCTGATGTTGGATTTGTGCTTTTCCTCCTGCATCCGTTTATCCAATTCGCACTTTTGCCTATTTAATTTCTCGATAATTATTCGACGTAATTGAGTAAGTTACAATAAATCTGGCGTTGTGAGAAAGGGAACCAGAAGGAATATTACATTCGCTCTGACTCCATAAATGAAATATATTTTATTAAATCTTGAATATGTTCATTTACCCTTGATCACAACGAACAGTTTGCTGTTTCGAAGAAATTGTTCAGTGAGATAACATTCCAATTTCAATTTCTGATTTTCCAAATGTTTATTTTGGAACTTTCATTAGTTCTTGTTCGCAAAATATTCAAATTTTGTTGAAAATTGGTATTCCTCCGATCGGAGTTCCCTCAGGGGCTCACTCACGGTGGGGCCCGTGAGTGAGTACGGGGAGTCGCGTCCCTGGGGCTACCCGAATCGCCTATAGCTCGGTAGTTCGCACTCGTTTGCGGATTGATTTGGTTTGCTCTCATGAGCTCGTTTTATGGTTGTCCGGTTTGCTCTCGCGTGAGCTCGTTGTCTCATTGTCCGGTTTGCTCTCTCGTGAGCTCGTTGTCTCATTGTCCGGTTTGCTCTCGTGAGCTCGTTGTCACTTTGTCCGGTTTGCTCTCGTGAGCTCGTTTCCGGAAATTAGAAAATTTCGAGAATTTTTCGAAAATTTTCGAAAAGTAGTACAAGTCAGCGATAAGTCAGACGCCCGAAAATTTTAGAAAATCAGTAGTACAAGTCAACGGCAAGTCAGACGGTCGAAAATTGGCGAAAATTTTCGAAAACCTCGGAAATTGAACTTTGTATTAGGAGAACATGATATCGAAGGAGGTATCCGAAATTCAGTAGTACAACTCAACGGCAAGTCAGACGGTCGAAAATTGGCGAAAATTTTCGAAAATTGAACTTTGTATTAGGAGAACATGATGTCGAAGGAGGTATCCTGTTTTCAGTAGTATAACTCAACGACAAGTCAGACGGTCGAAAATTGGCGAAAATTTTCGGAAATCTCGAAAATTGAACTTTGTATTAGGAGAACATGATATCGAAGGAGGTATCCGGAATTCAGGAGTATAAGTCAACGGCTAGTCAGACGCTCGAAAAATTTGTCAACATCTTTATTTCTTCATTTGTTTCCAGACTACACGCTTACAACAATACTCGAAGATTTTTTATTGATGTATACACACTTAGGCAATAATTTAATCGCGAAAATATTGTCAACATATTTATTTCTTCGTTGATTTACAAGCTACCTGCTAATAACATTACAACGATGTAAAACAATGATGCGATTTTCAAATCCTGAAAGCTTCTTATTCACATACATGTATGCATCATACTTAGACGATAATTTAAACGCGGAAATATTGTCAGAAATCACAGATACCTTTATTCTCTGTATGTGATAGGCCTATGCTGACAGTTCACAAGAGAACGAAAAATACGTCGCATTAGTCACAAAATTTATTTACAAAAAGGGCAACACTGAATTGGGATAAAAACATCGTTCAAAAATACACAATTAAGTAATACGGAAGACTGATGGACATACGTTATTGTTAGAAGAATCGTTAGATAAATAATGTTCGTTCTATTCTTCACCTTCGGAAATAATTTCATCTATGTTAACAAAATAAAACATTTTATTCAAGTTGATGAATAAACCGGTTGAATTGCATTTCAATGAATCTTCGTGCTGCAAATTTATGCATCGTTTGACAGAATTCTTAGAGCTACGTGAATACGTTTGCACAACGTGTGTTGCTGATACAGCAAAATTACATAAGTAAGACTGTAAAATAATCTGCGATTTTTCGTTTCTGGGAATCAACTCAGCAAGAAGCTTATTGTATTAATCTGAAGTACCGTTTTCGCAAAGTGGAATCGAAATGGTGGTCTTAAAATTTCACCGTGTACTCCCGTTTTAAGAAATGTTCGTGGGATGTCATTCAGATTATTTTACAATATAATTCCAACAGAGACAGAGACACCACACAATATATTTGTATTACATCGAAATATATAACTATCTCTTCTGTAACACTTAAATCTCTTTGAATTGTACTTCTCTTTCTAATATCCAGCTATCAATCTCAAGGTATAGTTTTACAGAAATATATATATACAATATATATGTGTACGCATTAATATGTTATATCGTGTAACATTCGATTCTCTGAAAATATATACATGTGTCTATCCACGCTACTATTAACACGTATTTAAATGTCTCAACTGTTCAACTTCATCGATTACGGGAGCATTTGTTTCCCCCACAACAATTAATTGACTAACACTCCTACAGTTTTCCTGGAAGCTTCAACAAACATTGTCATATATTGTCAAACATTGGAATGTATCGATTACAGGCTCGGACAGATTTTATTTCGAATGAAATAAAAGGTAACGAAATTTGAAATATTAAATTGTCTTAACTAAATTATCATCTTTATTTTCTATGAAATTCAAATATGGAAGAGTTATTTTCACGCGCTCATAAGCTAAGGCATAATCATATCGAAATAATATACTATAGTAAAATATATATTACTCGAATAGTGCCCATGCCTGATCGATTATAGAATACTCTTTAACATAACTGTAGAGCGCCCTGTACTGAACGCACGGACAATTTACGACGTTAGAATTTGTAATTATTAACGAGTAGAAGAATATGTTTATTCGTTAGTAATGGTACACGCGAAATATAGAAGTATTGTCTGTGTAATTCTTGTCTGTGAAATCATTCAAGACGTATAATATGTACACGTCCCAAATTTAATTTAGTAGACAATCAAATAACGATATAGTTTATCGGCGACCGAAAAACCAAGTCTGCGGATTATCAACAATTCATGCAATCTCACTCCTAAATTGGTCTTCTCGCCGAATACTCGCGGCTCCGTTTCCACACGAAAAATTTTATTAATCGTTACCGGAACGGATTAGATCCCAAATTAAATTCCTGCGGCGCTAGGGGAAGGAAGTGATTCAGCCGTTTCTGGATCATCGAATTATTGAAAATTGTTCGGGAAAAACGTGGTCCATTAAAAGTTCCCCGCCGAGTAACCAGTCGGGGGGACAAAGCATATTTAAAACCGTTTTTCAGATTCAATTTCGTGCTCCATTAATGGCGCCAGATCGTTCAATTCTCTCCTCGAACTTAATAACAGTCTTTCATCGTTTTCTCGTTCTACAGCAAATTACACAACCTGCTCTAATCTATATTGTTCAGCACGGTGCAGCTACGATGTCTACGTATCGCTGGATTCTAAAATTTATAGAGATTTGTCGAAGACATTTTTCAATATTCAATATTCATAGTTCTTCATTAGATTTACCGGATCTCGCGAATTCTCGTATGGTTTACAAAAAAATAGATTTATCTCAGGATTTATGACACGAGCCAGTGGTCTCCGAGGTCTAAAGTAATTACTCGCCGTTTAAAGCACAGTCGTTTTTCCAGGATTGTAAGAGTGTGGACTGCGTCTTCCTATTTCTCGATAATAGATGCGATGGGGTTTTTCAGTAGTCAAAAGCGTTAGATAAAAGATCAATCTAGGCATTGACCATATTTAAAAGTTACATTTACATGTTTATACTTTATGAAAATAGCTTCATGCTGCCAAAGATGCAAATTACGCCTTTTAAACGTAAAAATGGGACTTTTGAGGGCCACTGTGGTCTAGATAGATACTTTATCCAGCGCTTTTGTCTAAAAGAAAACCTTTAAAACACCCTTACAATCCTGGAAACGCGAGGCTAAACCCCTTACATATTACAATAGAAATATTAGGTTTCGTAACGTTTGGGATAACATTTGTACGTCCAACGATACTCATCGCAAATAAACAGGGATGGGGAAGCACGCTCATTTTCCAACAGCTAGGCCTTTCTAACCATCGATCGTCTTAACGTGTCAGGTACACCGAGCTTATGGAAAAAATTTAATAATGATCGATGTACCGAAGACTCGACACGAGGCTATCTATTCTACTTCGTATCCTTATAAGTCGATTCACAGCATCTCGAAACTCTTCGATAGGACTTAAGGCTAGGAATATTATTATCATCAATATCACTGTTTCTGTTCCTTTCTTGGCTCTACGAGAGACTACCTGAGCACTTTCTGAGTTTCCTATACTAACTGGTAGTTGAAACGATACGTAATCGACATCGGGTAAAATATTTGCGTAGAATTTCAGATCTTGAATGGCGACTACATTGATTCTTCTAATTATGGCTACTATTATTTTGAATTTGCTGATTCATCATTGGTCGCGTCATTCTCCAAACAGTGCCACTTACAAAATTAATTATCCACTAAGAACGACGAAATTAATACTTTGGTTACATTTTACTACTCGTTCGCTAATCACTGTTGTCCATTATTGTATCTCTTGGTTACTCTTACATTGTATCTTTAAGATACGGTTCATCGAAAAAGTGCTTGAACACTGAGCTTCCGATCCTCGAGGAAATAATCGTGCAGCAACAAACCTGGACTTGGTTTACAGTTTGAAGATTTCACTCTCGCACATTATTACTCTTTTTCTTCCAAGATATTTTTGTGTGATGTAGCGCGATTGGGAAACTGAACATTCATTTTTCTTAAAAAAATACTGTAAATTGAAGCCTCTGTAGAAACGTTAGAAAATTTTTTTCGTCAACGAGTCTTCCATCTTCCCTTTACAGCGACTCCTCAAAAATTGATGTACGATTTTATTCCCACTGTTTTATGGATCAAAGATAATTCAGTGTTTAAACAATTCTTGGATTCACTGTATACAAACCGGTTGTACGAAGTAAAAGGAAAGAAAACATGTTCGAGGAACAATCCGATGCATCCTATAAATATTATGCTGTCACTTTTCTTGAGTCGGTGAGAATTGTGTTAACACTTCCGTGAAAAGAACATGCTTCAACAACGAGGTACATATTACTAAATACATCTTCACGGAAGTGTTAACGTAATTTTAACTAACCGCTTATACACAGTTCGCTTAATCTACATACATTTGCTTGGAACTCTTGTCCAAGCTACTTCGTGAAGACTGCGAAGGTGTCTTATGGCAACCGGAAGAGCGTGCGCGTTAAACTAACCCAGAATAATATTAACAATAAATATAACGACGTTCGGAATGATCTTGCGCGACCTTCTCGCATATAACGGCATCTGAACATTTAAAATTCTATAATATTGTTAACAATTCGTATTACCTTTCTCCGTATTCGGTTCAACCGAAAATACCTGCTCCGACGAATCGAGACAAGGATTGATAACGTGTTCGTTTCGAATTTATTCCGGTTCTTGAGTTTGTCGTGTGGAAATGTGTTTAGAACTTGGCATTCTGTCTCCGAAGATCGTTTGGTATGATGGTTGTCAGGAATGCTCCGACGGCTAGAGTGACGCAGAGAGCTATGTTCGCCCAGAAGTCGCCCCATAAATTAAAGAGGTGACCGTAGACGATCGTGAAGACAATGCCAAACACTTGGCAGACCGCGTTCAACAGGCCGGCGGACGTTCCTTCCGGTTCTGGATATGTTAATTCCGCGGCGAACTCGAAGCCCACTGGCAGGTAACCGGTCATGAAGAATCTGTAAGCCACGAATCATTAAAATATTTTTATTTTTACATTACTTTTCTCTACACTTATATTGATTAAAGTAAGCACCAGTTTCATTATTATACAGGGTGTCCCAAAATTCGTGTACTTCCCGGAAATGGGAGGTTCCTTGGGTCATTTGAATCGACATTTTCTTTTACAAAAATGACGCCAGCGGTTTTGTTTAGGAGTTATTAACAAAAAACACAGATCAATCAGAGCGCGGCTAGAGCAAACGGAGTCCGACTCAGCGACAGGTCCCGCTTAGCGTGGCGGCGTCATTGGCCGAGCCAGAATCAATCCGTTGTAACCGCGCTCTGATTGGTCCGTGTTTTTTGTTAATAACTCCTAAACAAAGCCGCTGGCGTCATTTTTGTAAAGGAAAATGTCGTTTCAAATGACCCAAGGAACCTCCCATTTCCGGGAAGTACACGAATTTTGGGACACCCTGTATCATTCTCGCATTCAGGTCTGCGTGTTGTTGACTATTCTTCAAGATGCGAAGAGTAAATAAATATGAAAAAATAAACATTCGTGTAATTGTTTAAGACTTACCCCAATAGACCCGCAGTTATATAAATAACGTATATTTGACTGGCGTTGAGGGTGAACGTGAAGATGATCATGCCGAGGAATGAGAGAAGGTAGACTCCAAGCGTTGTTTCTCTGTAAAATTGTGTTTAAATAGTCAGTGTGTGGAGTTGTTAGTCACGTAAAATAAATATTTTGCACTTGGACAATAAAGCCTTAGCAAATAAGAAGTAGAAAAGTAATTTCAATTGGTATTTCATTAAACATATTTACGTACTTGAATCTGTGTGTTTTATCGAGAACAATGCCGCATACAACGGATCCCAGCATTCCGGCACAGACGATAGTTAAACCTATTCTACCAGCGTCTTTCTCGTGGTGCTGAAACAAATAGAACTCTCATATTTATTGAACACATCATATTATAAACACGATTGCTGGACACGGTTCTATAAAAACTTGGAACGTAATATAATAATATACGTAATAATATAAAATGTATATACATAAATAATACATATAAATAATAAATAATAATAATAAATAATAAATAATATATATAATAATATAATGTACGTAAAAAAAATATATATAAATAATTATATATACATAATACATATAAATAATAAATAAATAATAATAAATAATATGTATATAATAATAATAATATAATGTACGTAATAATATATATAGATTAGTTATGTGACCATTTGTAAAACTGTTAAAATTAAAATTAGAAATCGTGGGATTTTCCGTTCACGAATCCACAAAAGCCACTATCACTATCGACTATTCAATTGCGTTATTAAAAATCCTCTTATCTATTCGACGTCGTCCATTTTCAATTTCATTAAACCGACACTCAATGATTCATATGATTAATGCGTTAAAAATCAAACGTGGTGGACACAAAATAAAAGAGGATCGGTGTTTTCGATGTCGTGTTGGTGGACTAATTAATATTATCGTTTGTTCGAAGAACCGTATCGAGTTTTAATTAATACAGAGGAAGAGGTGATTCGCTTACCGGAAAGTATGCGAGGACGATTTGATTCAGGAGCGTGCTGATAGCGTAGAAAATTCCGACGTTGATACCATAACTCAGCAGAAGCAACAAGTAGCCGACGTTCGTGACTAGCTTCTTCACGGATTGGAAGAAATTCTCAGTGGACTCCGCGTCCCTTTGTACTGCTTGAGCTGGACTTGGTGGTAGTGGTGGTTCAGATTTGAAAACTAAAAATTCAATTAACTGTATTGTTATGATTCGACTAGAAGTAAAATCTCCTTGATCTCAGTGGCACCGATCTTCTAGAAACGTTCTTATTTTTTCTAGTAGAAAATTAATATAGATATTAAGTAAGTTTGCAGGTAGTAAACTAGATCAGAACATAAACGAAATTGTATATATAGACAAATTAGGACTGTTAGGACTGTTCATGAGATAAGAGACAAAGTGGAAGCTATGGCGCAATCACAGATAAAATTAATTGTCAAGTTTGGAGAACGCAAAGGGAACAATTGCTCTGCTCACTAATTTAGAGATCGAATTACGTACAGAGA
Source organism: Lasioglossum vierecki (assembly GCA_028455595.1). Lineage (NCBI taxonomy): Eukaryota > Metazoa > Arthropoda > Insecta > Hymenoptera > Halictidae > Lasioglossum > Lasioglossum vierecki. The sequence continues at coordinate 7,407,660 of CM052342.1, forward strand.
ATTATGAGGACTAGAATCACTGTAGTAAAGGCAGCCACGATGTAGAACATAACTTGCAACCCTCGACTTATGACTGTGACGTCATCGCTGCTTGGGACAAGCATGGGAGGAAATAGAAAACCAATAGCGATGCCCAACTGTAAATAATAAAAATTGTTTAGAAGGAGAATACATTCATTCTTTAATTCACATACACAATTTACAAAATTTTTCTTATGAAACTATCAAAAAAAAATCTCAAAAGTTAACGAAATGATAATTGTATTGTAATACCACCTTCTTTTATTTAGAAATCCCAAGTCAAACTGTCAATATACACACTTTACAAATATGAACCCTATTCTAAAAAAACCTTCGAATAAGGTATACCCTAGCCTAAATACGTTTAAATTTATTTATTTTTAAAAATACGAATTTCCTAGGACTTTATATACCGCTAACTTAAAGATTTAATAAACGCAATTATTGCAATACCACCAAAGCAACATATTTTGTCTCGAAAGTTCTTTTCGGTTTTAATTAATGCATTCGATGCTAGATAAATAAAATGGAAGTGAAATTTACAATTAAAATTATTTATACATTGGAGGAAATTGCAGGGAGTAAAAGCAACTCGGGAGTAACAAAACTTCTATGTCTAGTCAAATTGTCGCAGGCGAAACACAAAAGAGGTTGTTAAAGTTTCTGTGCGCTCGCCTCGGTGAATAACATGAATCTGAGGAGAAATTACCGAGGACCGGAATGTTGTTACGCGATTGTGCCTCTTGTTTCAAGGAAGTAACAGATCATTATTCTTTTCAGCTCATCACGAGTGATTCCGACGAGAGTTCCGCCCTCGACAAGTCAGCGAAGTTCTCTGACACGCTGAAAGTATCCTCGTCGACAAGGTCAATAGTCCGTCAATGGTCTATTTTACGCTTTGAGTAACGCGCGTGTCGACTATCACACGCAGAAGCCACTGACATTAACTCAGATAGATGCCACTCGCATTGAACCCTTTCAGCCTCGTATCGTCTTCCTCTTAAATTTGAATTTCAAACTCGGGTTTCGATTCAACTTCTCGGTCAAAATCAATCGCCAATTCCGATCAAGTTTTTCTTTTGAAACCAAATTTAAAGAAAAACATTTTGTGTTTTACTATGTTGTTTCTAAATTCGATTAGTCTGTTTCTTTTTTCTTCTCAACTTAATTTTATCTGCCGAGCGATTGTTGTCTCAGTTTCATTTTACGAATTTAAAGAGAAATATTATGTTTTACTATGTTGTTTCTAAATTCGATTAGTCTGTCTCTTTTTTCTTCTCAAATTAATTTTATTTGTCGAGCAATTGTTGTTAAAGTTTCATTTTACGAATTTAAAAGAAAAATATTGTGTTCTACTACATTATTTCTAAATACGATATTAGTCTGTTTCTTTTTTCTTCTCAAATTAATTTTATTTGTCGAGCAATTGTCGTCACAGTTTCATTTTACGAATTTAAAAGAAAAATATTGTGTTCTACTACATTATTTCTAAATACGATTAGTCTGTTTCTTCTTTCTTCTTAACTTAATTTTATCTGTCGAGCAACTGTTGTCTCAACTTAATTTTACAAATTTAAAGAGAAAGATGTTCTTCTCTTTGAAAAATCTCCAATCTAAAACATAATCACTGCTGTTCAATCGTGAGCCAGCAATCTACAGCTTCTACTCAATTTGCTATCTGTTTAATTTGGCTCGAACAAAAATTAAGAAGTCTGTTGATAACACATATTAGATTGATAAGAGTAAAATAATCTTTGATACCGATCACGTTCAGTGGCTATATCTTTCTCTCGACCCATTGAAAAATTAGCGGTTTTAAGGATAACTCGTGCGTTGCAGAATTTCTGGTGCAAAATGCTAATTCCGCAACATCTACCGATCTAATGCGGAAGCGGAAAATGAAACGATCGAGGGGGTTTCGAGCAATGGGATAGATCACACGGGCGCCGACGGGGTGCATAGTGTATGGTAATGGCGGCCTCTGAAATACGTCGATTTAATTCGCTGGATGGGGCCCGATCCCCTGTCATCGTCGCGAAATTAAACGTGGGTGCACCGTTCGGCTTGGTTTCCCACCTAATCACAGTTTAACTCGCGAACGACCCTGTCACTCGAATTAGAATTTTAGCCGGCAGGTAGTACGCTCTCGAGATCTATTTACGTTTATGAAACTGTTTAAATTCATTCGTTCGAACCAAGAGGAGAAAGAAAGAGAGCAAAAGAGAGAAACTTGAAAAATCCGATACTACTGTTTCACCTGGCACAATTCGAAAAGCGGAAGAATGTCGCCGAAACAATAGAGAGAATTTTCTCCACTCGTAATCTCTATAGTTATAGGCCGGTGCTCAAGAAATGTGACCCTGAGAGCACCAATTGACGTCTCTTTGAGACGATTTAATGAGACGAGCGATAAATGAGACAAGTGGTCTCAAAGAAGTTGTCAGAGTTAACAATGCGCGTTGTTATGGTTACACTTGTATTGTTATCTTATTGAGGAACGTATTCTTGCAGGCCAATTTACGCGAAGTCAATCGAAAACATACAAAACTGAAGATACGATAGAATAGAGTAATTCACGAAGAGGTGGTAAGGTGGCCCCTTGTAATTGTTGATATTATTACAAAGACATTTAGCGGAGAACGGTATAATTTAATGCGTCTACTTTATATACAGGGTGTCCCAAAATTCGTGTACTTCCCGGAAATGGGAGGTT
>CM052342.1:7410493-7604258 GCA_028455595.1 Lasioglossum vierecki
AAATACAGTGCTCAGGGACTGTAATCATAGTCTGTTTTGTGAGAGAAGTGACCTTGGACGCATAGATGACCGTATTATGACAACCCGTGTATCGCCCAGTCAGATCTCTTCTCTCGAAAACAAACTATAGCGAGTTCCGGCGATTAAGCGAGGGCAGTCAGCTAATGCGAACGTAACAAAGATTGAATGAGCTCGTACTTACGAATTTATCAAGCAGATAGCTCGCCGGGAATATGAACGGAATATAGGATATCATGAATATCATGCTTGTCATGTCCACCGAAAAGCTGGACACATTGTAATAACTCATCACTATGTTCGCGATGATGCTGTATTGGATCCATTGCATCGCGTTGCTCGCGCTGTACAGCACGAAGATCATGAGGATCAGCCATCGCTTTTTGTACACCTTCGTCTCGGATACCTGCACACGGAAACACACCTGTTACTTGATTTACACGAATATCTCTGACACGTTTCAATGAAATTTTGATAATGAATAATCAACTGATAACGAAGGCTTAGATATTCTAATCAGATATTTTCTATGTTCATTATTAAATTAAATATAGCAGAGATAGTTGCACTAATCTCAAGTTTAGAAAACAAGAAATTTGAAAACAAATCACTTTAAAGCTGATTGTTTTGGAAAACGATTTAATCCTTCAAAGGTGACGTCGGTACACCATACTGACGAATATTTAAAAGTTTATTAGCAAATGTGTACGTACATAAACGTGATTAACGAGAAGCCATTTGTAGACGGAGATTATACCATTGATCGAATACAATTCTATACTTTGTCGATGAATAAAAAAAGGCATTAAACATGGCGGAACTCGTTTATGTCACGATCCAATACGAATACAAAGGAAGCTTTTGATTCGCGTTCCATTCACAGGATCATATATTTATTAGAATGATAACTAGCCTGTGGATCTCTTTGCTGAATAAAAATGTTATGCGTTGATTTAAAAAAAACGCGAGTTACGTGGAAAGTGATGTCCACTCTGAACAATTTTAATAACTCGAAACTTCTTTAATTACATTTTTCGCTAACATATTCCTGACATCTTTCTTATTAAAATAAGACTAAACACGACACAGTTTGAATAATATTTATCTGGTTATTTGGATGTGATCCGATTATTTATCCGTTTAGTTAACTTGCTGTAGTATTGGATTATAAGATTCACGTGCTCTCGGTTCCTATAAATAAGGTTCTACTGTATCGTGGATGAAACCAGTGAGTATTATCCAAACTGTGTCACGCGTGATCTTACTTTTTAAACTAACAAACTAATTTTGATAGAAGTTTCTCTAATAAGATAATTAAAAACGAGCAAGTTTCGTCACTTGATATTTGTTCAGAAATATCGTGTACATCTCTTTCACACCGATAACACAATTTGCGATTGTTGCGCGTCAAATGAGTCCGTTTCCGCAGACAGAAGGATCTAGCTGCGATCTCGTAAATCCTCTTCCGCGTTGCCTTAGTCACCTGGGTCAGTTGTACGCCGCTCTCGATGGCCTTAACGTAATCCGCGGAACTTTTCGTCATTTTCTCCTGCTGTCCTTGCTCCATAATTCGAGGATAAAAAGGTGGTAAACGCCGTCGCGATTACCTCGGATCAATTACGCGAAACACACACACACTCCCTCTCACTCTCTCGCTCACTCTCTCCGATGCCTCTCCTTCAACGCGGTCTCCCGGCTCTCATCCAACTTCGATCGACTGCTCGATTTTCCGGCCGAGTTCCCCGTCTGAAAAAGGAGACGAAAAGGAGAGAGGGCAAAAGACAAAATTAGGGGAATTTTCGATGGTGTTTCCTCAAAGTAGAACCGGTCCTCGAGATCCTTTCGAGCGAACTCGAGCCGCGAGAATTCTTAAGGATTCCGCAGACAATTCGGAGTACCAATTAGCGGCGCGAAAGTTTTTCACTCTCTTCATTCCCAACTCGGGTACTATGTCGCCGGTCACTGACTATGTGGACAATGGGATACGGTGGGAAAATATTTCGAGGATCCTTGACACCCCCGCTGATATGGTTCATCTGCACGAATTTCGTACAGGCTGAATCAAAGTTTGCGAATTGATAGAAGTATAGTCTGCCCCGAAAAATCCTTTTCTAACCCTTATCCGCCCCTCGTGCCAATTTGACATACCGTGGTGAGATGACAGTCCTCGGCAGTGAAGCCAGAATGAGGACGAAACAACTTACCCCTTCCACTATTCCATTCCAGCACCGTGCGCACGCGCAACGTTTGGCTCCCATTCGCCCCACTCATTCCCCGTCATCAGAGAGGGGGTACGTCATTTCACCGTGACTCTCCTAATGTGACTACACTGTTCCTCGGAGAAGGATTTGTGTTCCCACTCTACCTTCCCCCCACTTTCGTCACAACCCAGTCACGTGATGCGTTTTGTCGTGCATGTGTCCGCTACTGGAAGAGAGAGGGTAACTTTTTCCTTTCAATTCGTGCTCCCTCCCCTTATCTGGTGACACTGCTGCCAAGGACCTTCTTGTCATCTCACCACAATACTTCTCATGAAAAGGATGACGTTATTCTGCCATTTATGGAACAATTAATCTCGAATCTTTGGGACCTTTAGTTTTTAACTTGAATTAAATTTGTTGATTGTATTTCTTTTTACTTGACGTAGAAAAAGCTATTCCACGTACTACTCACCATCGACGATATCAAAATTATATTTTTATTCAAACTTGAAATCTTTCGTATTTATAACCTCCGAAAACAAACAACACTATGACGTCTTAATTATGCACAAAAATAGTACGAACACGTAATGGAATTATCTTTGACTGATAAATGTAATCGATTCAACTTATTATGTAATCGAAACGAAGATTTGGATAAGGACTATCTGACGTTAATTTCTGGCGGTTATGACTGCGCCTGATCTCTTATCACCGTCGAATACGGTACCCTCTGTGTCAGCGCTCGGAATTATTCACTCACGACGGACCATTTTCGTCTGTTCTCGTGGAGTTATTATTTATATTGTTCAAATTTTATTAACATCCAGAATTACCTGACTTCCGTGCACGTTTATAATGTAGGTTATAATGTAACTGTTCAATGTGTCAAGTTATCCCGGATGTTAATAAAATTTGGGCAATACAATTAAAACCTATTTTTTAACCGACTTCGAGAAAGGAGGAAGTTACTCAATTCGATCTGGATGTGCCTTTTTTAGAATTTATCTTAAGAATTTATTTTCCAAATTTATTTTCTTTAGATGTCGTCCAAAATTATCGTTCGACATAGTGGAATAGCCCTTCAGGGAACACCGTAGACAAAAAAGACCGAATTAAATTATTGATTGATTTGAATATATTGATACTGCGAGTATTAGGTCCGTCACGGAGACAGCGCTGCTCTATGTCATCGATTTTTAAAGTATTTTTAAGCAACAATTGTATGAAACCGAGCAATAAGAGAAGAAAAAATTATAAAGATAAATCACCTTCCTAATTCACAAAAAGTGCAATACCTGTTTCTCTGCGTTTAATGATCCTTAAAGAGGACCCTTTGCGTCCAGTTTCACTGGATACTAATCCGACTCTGTGCAGCCGCGAACATTTCGGTGTTAAGTGTTCTGTAAACTCACCGATACAGCTACCCAGCACTTCCGAGCAAAGTAACGAAAATATCGCGCAGCGTTAATTGATAAAAATGCCAGTACACCCGCGATAACAACGAGAAACTGATGATTGACGTTGTCGCGGGTTGTCGAACACAATTTAGACTGTCGCGGAATGCAAATCACGTGACAACACTCTGATTAAGAAGAAATGAAGCGTTTCAATGGTCGAGTGACGAGCCACTCCGACAATTGAAACAACAAATTTCAATCAATTCCCAAAGAAATAACTTTAACAGGAAAAACAGCGACTTTGCATTGAAATGTTTTTATTTCCCGCGTGCGCCATTCCATTATTCCAGTGAAAACATCGCCAATCAATACGTTAAATTAAATTTATGCGTTCGAACCGCGACGATTAAACAGCGCACGTAAAACTTATCTGCATTTCCATAAATCGACCGTCGCGGGAAAAAATAATCCGAAATTAAATTCCCCAAGGATTTAATTAGAGTAATCATAAAATAATGATTTTGTAAGGGGATCACTGAAGTTTATTGCTCCTGTTTTAATAAAGTTCACAGTCTTCAGGTGGTATCATCTTTCAGAAATTTAATCCTGCTCGTACAACGCGGTTCCTTTCCCGACATTCTTGTTCAACACTCGGCCATAGATCTCGCGACTGCTCCGTGAAGCTATGTCCTTGGGGTGGAGGATCTCCGAAGGACGAGCCTCCCAACCACCGTGGCGAACTTATAGGAAATCGATGGAAGGTCGATGGAGGTTTCAACGCGAGTTTCCAACCGGAATTCGAGGTTTTACGGTCAAGGACCACGGGGCAAGGCTACATCATGGTGTTCCCAAGCCCTCGGCACTTTTGTATTGCTTCTCCCCTGTTTTCATCAAATCTTTTCGCCTTGTGATGCATCGACAAATCACCCCACTCAGCTTTTTCTATTCTTTCAATCCCCAGCTGGACTCACAAATTGCGCAACTAGGTCCGTGGAATATATAAAAGACTTATAAGTGGTTGGTCCATGTGAAATGTTTTATTTTAGAATGGAAGAATGGAAATATAATGAAGATTTTCGAGGTTTATACACCACTTTAGGGTATCTTTAAAATCCTATCTCCAGTTTTTGTTTAATCTTAATTTTTAATTTAATGGACTTGAATGTGTTAATAAATCTGACTGATATTTTTCTTTTTTGTAAGATCGGTGAGTATAATGACTATCACCTCAAATCCTAAACGCACAGTCTTTTTAAAAATATATTTTTTAATATTGCATTGTCATACAATTCTCAACTATATTGAAAGTGTCAAGTCTCTAGCTCATCGGAAAGTTAGTTTAAAATCAATTGCATGATTTAAAATGCGAGCTAATAAAAATGTGGTAAAATGTGATGGTAAATGGACTATTGTTCATGCTAGAGAAAAGTTAAAGATCCATCGTGGAACGTTTTTGAGTTGATTGTAAATTCCATGATTTTTTTAAAAGTTCCAGGCTTTGAGTCACACCCACTGCTTGAAACGGCCCTGTGAAGTTGAAGTTGTGTGTCTGACGTGAATGTACAAAACCGTCGACAAATTGCGGGCCTCGGCGACGAATTAAGAATTCTATAGATCAGCAAGATCTATTCTTAGAAATTCTTAAGGACACACGAGTCCGGACCGAGTTTACCATACAGACATCTTCGCTATTCCTGAGATACGGATGTGAGTACATATTAAAGGGGCGAACAGCTCGCAATAAGTACTGCCCATGAATTTATAAAAGAGAGTGCCTTATTCGTCAATCGCGTCACGATCGCGATAGTACCTTTGTATTATGTTAGCTTTCGGCAGTCGACGTTGGAGGTTAAATATTCACGCTCGAGCAAGATTACTCGTGCTGTGTAACTTGCGCTCACTTGTAACGTTGAATCGAGTAGAATGCTAAGTGGCCCTTGGAAATGTACTTTAAAATGCAATGTTTCAATAACATTGTATTTAAAGGTGAGCAATGGTTCTCTAAAAAATTTGAAAAAATTTATGTAACAGTTTGAAACATTCAAAATTGAGATTATCGGAATAATCTTGGAAAATAATTTATTGTTTTGGTAAATAGAAACATAGTGAGACCAGTGACGGTAAATATTTCGGGGCTTTCAAACTCAAGTTAGAAATAGAGTTGCAAGAAAACTCTCGTAAACTTAATTTTTTGTAAAGAAAAATAATGCTGCTAATTCCGGGCCCAGTGGAGGCCCCAAGTGGCAAATATTTCGGGGCCTTCAAACTCAAGTTAGAAATATAAATTGGAAGAAAACAAAAAAGAAAAGTAATGAAAATATTTTATACCGTTAGACATTAAATAAATTTCTTTAAAATTTGGGGCCCCACGCGCCGCTGAGTCCGCTTACCGTTTAATCAGCCACTGAGTGAGACAGTAAAAAATCATCTAAATCATAAGGTAGTTATTAATAGTAGATTAATATTAATTTTAGTGGGAATAGTTCTCTTAAGGGTGAAATAAAGTGAAATTCCTCCGCGTTAATTTTGAAATTGGAACCAAGTCACTCCGAAGCTAGCTGAATGCATAATGTAGACGTGTGAGACAATACTCTGGCTTTCTGCAACTGGGCAAACAATAAAATCTCTGACGTCCGAATATCGTGGACGACGCTGTGATACCTACCGAATGTCAGGATATCCGTAATATTGAGTGTTCTCTAACCAATCAACTACAGTTATAGCATATTCGCGCCATTTCCTGTGCTAACTCCATTTTATGAAGATAAGTAAAGTTCTATATCAAAGCAATAAGTTTCTTCATTTTAAATTAAAAATTTTACTGTTCTAAAAATCTCTTATTGGTTTAAAGTGTACCTACAGTGGATGATCAAATTATTATGAACATTTCGAAACTACTATTTATCCGATGTGTGGTAACAAATGGAATTAAAATGGCACTTATCGTAACACCTCTCGATTCAACGACAACTAAGCTATACAGCCGTGTCGAGCATAAAAATATTTCGAATAATTCCTCAATGAATTCCTTGCGCAATATGTAGAAATGTTTCACAATATTCGCCAAAGTATTTCGAAAGGCAACTCATTATAAATTCTCAGCAAGCGCATTTCTTCTGTTATGCTCGTTATCTGCGCAGGTGTCACCGTTAGAATTTCCTATACTGGATGCAACGATTGTCTATACATCATATCTGTCAGCAATCGCTGAGACGTGTTTCGTTTATAAATGTTTGTGCGAAGCTTTTGCGTACAAACGTCAGATGTTATAAAAATGAAGGGTCTATCAAAATTAAAGATTCACAACAAGCTCGTTCGGTGTTTACGTCCAATAAGAACATCCGTCGGGCGGCTATAGTTATCTGCAACGATAGGAACGATCGCGCTCGAGAAAACCTCGAGCACATTTCGCGAAAAGTCCTTAATGCCACGAGGAAGCGAGCTTTTAAAATGAAACATTTCCGTAATGTTCGTTACCCATGGATTATTATCAGTTGTTAGTTAAGTTTATAGGTCCCCGAGGAAAGCCATAAACTCGAATAAACTACCGGAATTGTTCCCGGCACGAGTGGCATGGCGAATCCCCGTGGAATTGCAAACTTTTCCGGTTCGGTTGCGACCAAATTGTTTCCCCCCTCTTTTTAATTGAATGCTTCGAATGAGTTATCGCTGTAACAATCTTGTTAACCTTTGGATTTACGGTTCCTCCAATCGCGACATTCAATTTCCTGTTTCGAAGTGGATCGATTGTTTTGATTCCCTGTAAATTCCCCGGGCGTTTCTTTCGCGTGACAACGCGAGATCTTCAACTATTCGCCGCGTAGAATCTATCTGCGATTCGACATATTCCGGAGAAAAGTTGTAAAGAAGATTGTTAGAATCTAGATCACTGTGTCTGATACAAAATCGAGAGATGGAATAATTCGTGACATTCCTAGAACGCAACCATTTTTCTTATCATTCAAGAGTTTAAATATTAAATAATATCGATTGTAAATTGCTTTAAGTATGAATAAATGATATCAGGGCATAGGTTCGATCAAAAGCAGTCCATTGTCAAGGTAATAAACAGTAAACTCTTTTTGCTAGAATGTAGAACATACGATTTAATTCCAAATTTCAAAATTGATCGAACCTATGCGCCGATATCATTAATTTATGCTTAAAGCAATTTACGATCGATATTATTTAATATTTATCCATGGAGGGCGAAACTTTCACAACATACACAAGTTTTTATACGTCATTGAGAGAACACTTTGATTTTGAAACGGTGAAATCTATGAAGGAATGGTCTAACACAAATTTGACCATTGCCAAGGTAATAAACAGAAAACTCTTTTTGCTAAAATGTAGAACATACAATTTAATTTCAAATTTCAAAATTGATCGAACATATGCGCCGATATCATTAATGTATGATTCAAGTGTTTGTCTGAATCGTAGGAAATGGGTGGATCGATTGCTTTGATTCTCTGTGAGATCTGGAGAAACGATTCGATGTTTTCCTGAAATCAGCTGCGTTCTGTAATCTCGATAACGAGACCGGGGAAAATTGGCACGAGAGGATGCTCGCACATTTTTCTAGTTACCGCGGGCATCGATTTAGCCCATTCATTGGAAAAAAAGCGCTTTGAGCGCCGCTAATTGGTCCCCGTGCTAATAAACAGACTCCGCGGAGAAACGGAAGAGTTCGAACGGATCTAGAAGACTGGTTTCCGAACTGCTAGAAATTTTTTTTTTCATGCGACTCGGGATAATTATAAAACCGTTTTCTCGGAGATAACGAACGAAAGAATTCTGTAGTTGTTCACAAGGTTAGGTCTTCATTATGTGGAGAACGTTTTTGCGCGATTGAAAATAATTGGAGGACTGTGCGCTCAAATTTAATTAGCCGACAATCACAACGCGAATGTGTGTTGCGCGCGAATTCGGTTGCTTCCGAATAATTGGTGCGTTCATTTATTCTTCAAACCGCTTCCGGCGCTCAACTAAATATTTACTTTCCGTAGCTGTTCGATATAAATTAATTAGAATTCTAACTTGTCCAATTTAGAAAATATTTTACCCTCCGCGACATCAGTATCAATTTATTTAATTCGTTCATTATAATCTATATAGTATATAATATATAATTTTAAAACTACACAAAAGTTTTTCCACACATAAGTTCAAAGCTCAATGACACCCTTTCGAAAATACTTTTTTGTTTTATTATTGAGCAGTAGACACAATCCTCAAATTACTTCGAGCACTCATTAAAATAACTTCCAGTTCGCTATCCCTTTCGAAGAAACACTAGCACCGAAAAAAAATCGATCTCAGAATAGTAAAGGGAATCGCTTACCTGGTCCCGAAGATCCAGCGACTCCGATCCCGTGATCTCCAAACGAGAGATCCTCGTCTCTCGATCCTCTCGGCAGACCGTTCACCGTCTCTCATAAATGACAATCACTGATCCGACACACCGCGAAAAAAAATGAAGACCCTCGATCCCTGTGGATCCTGGAGGGGCGCAAAGCGATGCAAAACGCGTCCACGTGGATCGCGGTGGCTCGATCCAAGCCGGCCACACGATCAAAACAGACTCTCGGTTGACGAAACACGCGCGGATCTCACGAAACCGGTCGATGGACTGACGCGGATAAAGCTTCGCCGAATGATCGATCGATCAAGCTCGGAGATTATCGATCGCGGTACGTCGGACTCCTTTGTCGACCGAGCACGTTGCGCCTCGTCGAGGGAAAGCTCGACAGAAAGTGTTCTCTAGATCTATGACGTCCGACTCTCGGTTATCTTTCTCTTTGATTCTCCCGCGCGTTTCTCTCTCTTCCCCTTTCTAGTTTATCGATCAGTCGAGGGGTTACAGGAGTCTGTGGAAATGCTGGCCGATGTCGGTTCAAGGAGCAGAGGGATGTCAGACGTGCACAGGTCTCTCTATCATGGCTCGCAGCAGTCTAAGCGACATTCGAGTCCACGGAGCGCTGGACATTAACTAAATCCGATGGATTCGGCGCCGCTCGCACCACCTACGTCCTTCCTCTGATAGCAGCTTGTCTCGCGCATCGTCCGACCACGGGCCGCCCATTGCTTCTGCGCGAGATTCCCGATGGTTCGGAGCCCGCCACTGCGATTCTGATTAGACGCGGCCCGATAACGGCCCGAAACCGACGACACTTTTTGCCTAATTCTCGGAAACCAATCCGAACACGGGACGACCTTCGTCAGGATTGGATTACCCAGTGGTACCTCTTTGGATTCCTTGTCATTCCCAGATGCTTTTTTCGTGTTGGACGAACGCTACGTAATTCGAATTCATTTGCTTGGGCTGTCGCGAGTGGAAAAGCAATTCCAAGTAAATGAAATGTAGGTGGCAGCTCATTCAGTTACAGACAGAAAGGTTTACATACAGCTGTTCGAAGAAAACATAGGAACTTTTTTTCAGAATAAACGTACCCAGTGGAAACTGACTAGATCTGGGTAAGAAATATCTCAACTATAGAATGATTTGCAAATACTATTTCTCACAACTGTTACGTATGTTTTATTTAAAACTAATAATAAATTACTGGTTAAAATGCAAAAGTTGGGGAATGGGGAAGGATGCAATAAGTATATAAGTAGGTTAGTGATAATTAAGATACTAAAAGAGTAGGATAGAGTAGGAATGAGTGAGACAAAGAAAAGAATGAGAGAAGATATATTTGTACAAATAGGTTAATATAAACTAAGTCATATTTTTTAACTGTAACGAATGAAACATATGTAACACAGTTGTGAGAAATAGTATTGGAAAATATTTATATTTCTTAGTTGAAATATTTTTTACCTGGTTCTGAAATTGGCATAGCTTCGTTCATAAAAGTTGCAAAACTATAGACATAATGAAAATTTACTTAAAAATACATTTAGTTACTCCGTTAGAATTAAATGTCACGTCAAAATTATTACAGTACCGGCAAGAATGAAAGATTAATCTAATTTTAAAGTAGTTCGACCTTGAACTTACTATTTTGAGTAACACAGACTCAGAGATAATTCGAATTGTTCGACCTTAGGGGGCATTAGTTCATCAGTACTCGTAAGGATTAATAAACAATCCGAGCGCGAATCTTAAGCTGATAAAAAATCAGCACCTGATACAATCCTGAGTTCGAATCGCTCGCGAATTGATTTAAACTTCACTTACGAATGTCTCGAACCTCACAACCCCGTTTCGATGATCCGTCTTCGATCTTCGAGAGATTGAAGATTGTCACAATTTATGCGACCTACATACATCCGAGTTTTCTCATTTCCAGCAGGATATATCCTGACAATGAGAATCGCTCATGGACCTGTTTCCATCCAAAAATGATTGATCGTGACTTCACAGTCTGTGATCGAATTATTATGAACAGATGAAAGAATTGCAGAAAGAAATCGTCTTCATGATCATTGCATTACAATAGTGTAAAATATTATAGCATATTTTAAATACATTATACTATTCGTAGTAATCATTAAAATTAAGTAATTTCTTTTTTAACCCTTCACTTCATGATTTTTTAAATTATGATGAAAAACTTGAAGGGAGGTCAGTTTTTGTTTTATTTAAGGGATAAATATTGAAAAAAATTAAAACAACATTTTCAGAAAAATTAACATTATTCAGAGTAGTAAGAAAGTACATTTTCATACACCATGCAGCGAAGGGTTAAACTTTCGTAATGTACCTTCGTTTTAAAAATAGTGAAAAGAACATATCCAATAAAAAAATTAATTGACCATAAATCGATACAAAGTTTGAAACAGTACTTTTATTTTCAATTCTCTTGGAAATTGACGATTGACCGAGTTCTCTTAAAACTTGACGCTATTGTTTCGTGATACGCGTTAACGGCAACGTAACTGTTCAGGAGCTGCTCGGACTTTGATTCCCTCGGATATTGCGTCTGAGCGGTGAAAGGATGAGTGAACGAGTGAAAATTTCCCTGCATGATTTTCGAAAACATAATGTATCAAAACACTGTCATAACAATGTCCTCTCCGATTCTCATTAAAAGTTTCGTTTGGAAAAAAAACATTTGTTTGTTCATAAAACTCGCGAGAGGAAACGCTATTCGAACATAACATGTAAATCTCTACGTTTCCATATATCGAAGGATCGAAATCATTATAAATTCTTTACATCAAAAACAGTAAAACATCTATCTCAAACACAAAATTTAGAATGCATACAAAGTGGATGATCCTTAATTCAACGACAACGTTTACGAGGGAAAGACAATTTCTCCGTATTCCCTGAGAAATCGTAAATTTGCATAAACATTCACGAATTACAAATGTAATTAATTTACGGAGGACGCATGGTGCAGAAGAGACAACATTTGTAGAAATCAGTATTCAGAGAAAACAGAAACTCCCCTAACTCTGGACAGGCGGAGCAAGTGTCTGACTAAAGACACGACGATTCTACTTTGAGCATGAGGCAGCAGTACGTCGCAGTTGAGAAATATGTCACAAATGTTTGTTCACTAGGAAGCCGTGTAGACTGATCTATTAATCCGCGAATTTTTCCTGTTGTTCACGCTCTGCGCGGAAAGGTAGCGGTTCGAGGAAATTCCGAATGTCTGTTTTGTCTGGGGAAGCAGTTTTGTTAGATCCTTGCAAACTGTGCCACATAAAATTGCTGTAAACGACGGGAAGTTGATCGAAGTTAATCGATGTAAATCGCTCGTCGGACTTATCGTAACGTATTATCGTGGCGGACTTTCGTTAATAAAAAAAAATAAGCATGCAACAGTTGGCTGCCAAAAGGTGTGGATCTTGACGTCGATACCCATTGCTCGGTTCGTGCTCGGAGCGTGATACAGCGACGAGCGCAAACAAGATCTTCCAAGAATATGAGTAAGCCCTCGTAGATCCGATTTTACAGCCGGCGGATTCTCGAATTGATGATTAGAGAGCCGATTGTAAATTAATATCTCATCGCGAACGTTTAGCACTATCTCCTTAATAATAAAGCGAAAGTCTCTGAAATAGAACGGGAGCTGTGATTGTTAGACTACTACCATATGAGTTTCGAATTATTGGTAAAGTTAAACTTTTTACAAATTCGTAACATGTACTGATTATTCTTGAAACACTTTTCGAATAAAACCATGATCTGAACATATGAATTCTCTATTTGGAAATACATAGTCTGCGCACGTCAAAGCCTTTGATTCCTATTTTCATCTCTTCAAAGAGGACCTACGCTGCAAATATGAAAAAATACGCGTGAAATATTTTTGCGAGATCTGTATCGTGCTGAAAGCGTATAAAAATCAGTATGTACCGCTTGGCCCACTGCTATTGTCACATATGTCAATTTCCTGTGTTTTTTATTGTGTAATTTTTACAAACAACCGTAAATAAATAAATAAAACTATTTTCCCTTGGCAAAAGTAATTCACAAAGATTAGCACGTGCAATACCCTAATGCTGCAGAACATAAATATTCGGAAACAATTCTTTTAAGTTAGTAACCAATTATTTACACTAACAAGAATAATCAATTTTGAAGTTTAAGTGAGCCAAACATTTGGTTCTTTTATCTTAACAATTTCCCAAGTACTCACTAGAATTTCGCAGACAATGATTGATTTTCCTTAGCTTTTGATTCATCAAGTCAAAATCAAACGCATCTTCGTCATCCATATAAAACATGAGACTGTAATCTCCTCCTCCGAGAACAATGCCACGTTGGAACTTGTAAACAAAATTGCTAGAATCTAGATCACTGCGTCTAAATGGCCTGATTCAAAATAACTTGCTGATTAAAGATCAGCAGATATCACGTAACGATCAGATGCTCCCTTATCTCCTACACAATCGAGAGATGGAATAATTCGTGACATTCCTAGAACGCAACGATGCCTCACGAATTTTTCTTATCACTCAAACGTTTGACTGAATCGTAGGGAATGGTTACTCTAATCGATTTTTAACGACGAGCCATACTGCATGTAACTTCGCTGTCTCGAGAGGGCTGGATAAGAGACTCGAAGACATAACTATTTTTCTTTATCGCGAGTTCAATGATTCCAGAAATTCGAGAACAATTACTTCACTGGTTTATCGACAATTCATTCGAACTGTTCGTAAACGAGATAACACACGAAAAAAAGATAAAGACGTTGCCGATGAATGTGCTAGAAACTTGATCGACTTCGGAATCCAAACAATTCAACCGTGATAGAAACGCAATTTTCTGTTATGACTTTTTATCTTAGACTTAATCAGTCTTATTGTCAATATTGGATGTTCGACGGATGTTCCACTTGTATTTTTGAAATACTTTCAGCAATTTAATTTGAAGACTGACTGATAGTCTTTCCGGAGAGGAGTTAAAAATTCCTGTGCATCTACGTCAAAATGGCATTTCTTTGCGGCAAGGAAAGAATTTCTTACAAGAAAATTTATGAGAGAAGGAACAAAGTTTCTCTATTATCCCTGGCTAAACAAACTTCCTATCGATTCTAATTTATAAAAGCGATTTGATTAATACCGCCAAGTAAATTAGCTTATAAATTTCAAAATCCGGTAAAGTAACTTTGTACAGCGGGATGTAGCTTTAGAGTCACTTATTTATCGTTCGCTTTTTCCAATTTATTTTTGAATTTATGGATTAAAAGATTTCCTCTATTGCGGTTTTGTAGTTTTCTCAATTCCATTTTTAATTCATTTCTCGTGTTACGTACACTTTGTGCAAACGTCAACAAAAATTGGATTATAAAGTCTTGTGTAAAAATTAAAATGAAGTATTTAATACCCATGATACGATTCTTCATCACAACTAACTCGCACAAAATAAGCTGTTAATAATATAATTTCTTCATCGGATCGTCCGTTAATCAGGGATCATGTGAAGTTAACGAACATAATCTCCACGAGAATTCAGATAAAGGGAAGGGATTTGCGCATATAAGTTTGCCATTTTCCTACAAGAAAAACAGCGCAAGTCGGATAACACGCTCGTGACCGCGCATCCTTTTGAGATCGATTGATGACCAAGGATTAAGCACGATCCGCACGTTTAATATTTATGGAACGCGTTCCGCGCACAGTTTACATGAATCCACGCGGACAAGCGTTGCATAACTTGAAGCGCGCGTTCGAGGCAATTCGCGCGCCGTCGAGCATCATAATTTATATCGTGTAATAGACTCTGCGAAGATAACATAGATAATGCTGATCACCGCTAGATGTTTAATCGATGACGCGTCTTATCGCGCCGCTCTGACTGGTTCGCCAGTACTTCGCGCCGAAATTCAACAAAAATCACTTTTCACGAAAGAAGAATTCCTAACGTCTTGTGAGATTGTAGTCGAACTTCGTTAAATTTCATCAGACATGGCCAAACTTAGGCAAGCTTCCAGAATCATTTAATTTTAATTAGCCAGAATCCTAATGTCTTGTCAGGTTGTAGTCAAACTTCGTTAAATTTCCTCAGACGTGGCCAAACTTAGACAAGCTTCCAGAATCATTTAATTTTAATTAGCTAGAATCCTAATGTCTTGTCAGGTTGTAGTCAAACTTCGTTAAAATTCCTCAGACGTGGCCAAACTTAGGCAAGCTTCCAGAATCATTTAATTTTAATTAGCCAGAATCCTAATGTCTTGTCAGGTTGTAGTCAAACTTCGTTAAATTTCCTCAGACGTGGCCAAACTTAGGCAAGCTTTCAGAATCATTTAATTTTAATTAGCTAGAATCCTAATGTCTTGTCAGGTTGTAGTCAAACTTCGTTAAATTGTCTCAAACATGGCCAAACTTAGGCAAGCATCCAGTATATTTTAATTTTAATTAGACAGAATCAACTGTTTACCAAGTACGCTAGAAGAACTTTGTTATTTATATAGAAAATGCAAGTTACATTTTCCCAAAATTTCCCAGAACATTGGAGAGTATTTATTTTTTAAGTACACATCATTTCACCAATAATTTTAAACTGACATGGTGGGGTACCTTTATAATTTCTAAATTCTTAGAATCGCTGACACAATATTCAGCTGATCCTGTCGCACCAACAGTTAAATCGCTGATCCGTTTAGGAGTATCATCTTTGTCTTCGCGTTTCGTAACATTTATCAGCTACCCGGGGCTTATTTCATTTTAATAACAAAGCTTACAGCGAGCTGATAATGCTTCAGTACGACGGAACAGATACTCTTTTTTAAAAAAAACATTAAAAGGTATGATATCATTTCGGAAAGAATAGCGCGCTGAACGGTTAAAGGAATCCATCGTATCGATGGATACCCTGGGATACAAAAGGACGGAAAAGTTTCCTAGTAGACTATCCGCTGAAAATGGAAGCCAGTTGTCTTCTGCGCGCTCGCTCGCGCCGATAAACCTTCCAAATAAGAGGAAAGTTATTCGACCCGCTATCTCTTGTCGAACTGTTATCTAATCAATTCACGCGCAAGCGAAAATGGAAACCGTTCATACCTGATTACGAGACACCGGTCGAACGGAGAAGACTCGACTCGGATAGAGTAGATCCGATTCCTCTGCAGCACCTTGATCCTCGATCTTCATTCTCGAGCAGTAACTTCCGAGCAATTTCTACGGCGTTCTCCGAACGGTTTCTTCGACAACTTTCTCAACAATAAATCAAATTCTACGGGTTTCTTGTTTAACTTGTCCGATCACTGACGGTTTCAAAAACGCAGTCTTATTTTTACGTTATCTACGTTCTGATCGGTACATCTATCTTTTTGCACTGCAGGGAGAACAAGTTCTGTAAAATTGTCTGATCGATCACCTTGCGTTTGCACTTCAATGCTTCGATTGAAAAAATCTGATTCAATAACTTGATCGTCACTGTGCTTTTTAGCGAGACTGGGTCTTGCCAAGGTCGTGCTGTCACTTTAGGGCCAACGGGCCGAAACTGATACCGACGACCGGTCTTGCAAAAATATTTTCGCGATGTAGGGTTGCGGGCACAACGTTTCGAAATGCAATTGCGCTCGGGTCGTCCCGTGGCGTTCGCCGTTTAAGCAGCGTTAATTGACAGTTACCGTCGTCTTGACACCGTCGCGGCAGTCACCGAAGGCGGAATATTAATTTCGCTGGCTAGGGAAGAGTTGTTTGCCGAAGCAGAAGCGAACACGCGCGAAACGGCTGATATGGCGATTCACGATTGCACGCCGGTCTCGGAAATCGCGGAACTGCGACACGATCTATCGGCGCGCCAATGAGTCCCCGTGCATCGCACACTGTTATCGGATACTGATTTCATTGCTAATTGAGCCGCAAAGCGTCGGGACCGTGGACCGCATTAATAAACGAACCGGCAAATAACGGCCGCAAATATTTGGCGGAAATCTCGAGGCTTCCTTAGACGAAGGAATTTTTCGTCTTCCGGAATAGACGCGCGCTAAATTCAATTGCAAATAACACCGTGTTTGCCATAGTGTACATTGTGACTAGATAACACACGCTATCGGCCGTGTCCACAAGATAGATTTAGCTAAATGGAGTATCCATAATATAGGATCTTCCATTAATAACTGTTACGTAAAATTATTATAAGAAATTAATATAATATAATATATGGTTCCTGTATCGTACGATTAATGCAGACGTTTTTTATTTTTCATAAAATCCGCAATCTAATATTTTTATTTAAGAAATTGCATTTTATTAACGCTCGAGAACGAAGAACAATTTTTTACAATTTTACTAACCATATGTCGAAGAGTGACGTTAATAAATGAATATAATATATAGTTCCTGTATCCTACAATTAGTGCAGACGTTTTTTATTTTCAATGAAAGTCCGCAGTCTAATATTTATTTGAGAAATTGCATTTTATTAACGTTCGAGAACGAAGAATTCTGTGAACATTTACAGTCGGACAATTGATAAATTATATCGGAAACGCTTCGCGGATCGTTGCAAACTAGTGCAATCCTAAGCAGCACTGTTTACGAGTAATTACTATAGATAACTAATGTAACGAGTTATGATGAAGATTGTTAAATGAGAACGTTAAACGAGATAATGGTTGGTGTATCTACCGTGGAAAAACATGGTGTGACAATTCTATCGAGTGATCTCGAAGCGTTATCTTTTGAGAGTCACAGACGGGCGTGTGTCCAATAAGCTAACTCGTGACGGCTACTCCACAATTTTTGTGTTATCGAATTTAGTCTGAGATGATGTAATAAAATATATAAGTAGACATGAACGTTTCCTAATCGGTAAATGTTCTGCTCAATCAAAATTCATTTTATCATTTACGAAAATTTTAACTCGCAAAATTTTATATAGTCTTTGAAATGTGATCATGGCTTTAACAGACTATAAAAATATTTTTGTCTTTTATTTCTACAAATTGATAAATATGTTTATTGATTTATTTGTGTATTTATGTAATTAAAACCGATGCAATAAAATAATGAATTCTAGAACTTATAATTCGATACGTGTTCTCAGATGGAAAGTAGCGCAAGGAACTTTTAGAATGCTTTTGGTGTTAGACATTTCGAAAATAATGACTCTTGTACGAACTACTGAAGTTACGTGACAAGATAATCTGTTTACAAATGTCTGAGAGGATTCATCGAAAGTAGAAGTAGGTTTTCAGGTGATCTGGATATTGTCGAAATGATTTGCTGCAGTTCTGACCCCGTTTCAAAGCGAACCAACTTTGCGAAGCTAATTCAATATAGCTGATAAATTAATATATAGAACAAGTGCCTCGTATCAAAAGACAAGAATGTTTGCTCCTCGCTTATTCTCTCGGTGTCTCTTAGCTACGTCCTCCAGTTTATCAATTTTAATTAAACGCGATATAAAATATTCTATAAGTGACCTACAATTTCTCTAGATGCGAAGACTATCTGTATTTTAGTTGGAGAGATTAATTATATAATACTAAAAGTGACTATTTTACATAACTTTATAAAAATAACGAGATTGTGTCTATCCAAACTTCTGGTCATTTTATTATATTTTTTTTGGAAAAATTTAACAAATTCTTTTCTTTCCTGGGAAAAACTAAATTAAGGGTGTCTGACATGGAAAAGGCAATTCTAGTTAAAGGGTTGTGAATTCGAGTGAAAAAGGACACAGGTGTCGCAAGCGACAAGATGAAACAAGTGGCCGGACGCTATTAAAACATGAGTGTTTATTGAAGTAACGTCCGGCGATCAGTTAGGACGTGCTTGATATGATAATGAGACCGCACGTGTACGGACAAAACATTGTCCTTCGTCGACAATATTTGATCGCTTCGAAATTCTACGTACCTTGGCGAAATCGTGTTGCCAACCTCCGTTTCGTCGTGCATGATAAAAAATAATCTAGTAAATTAAATGCAAAGCTTGATCTACAGAATATAAAAAGACAATTAATAAATTTAACATTGATTGCAAGAAATTAATTCCTGTTCGGATTGTGCGATTTTATCTCATAGTGACACATCATTACGGTATGATCTCTGCTGACAGTGGTTACCGACGGTGTTAGTCAGACACGCCTAACTAGCAGGCAACCTGCCCAACGCGCGTGAATTGGCGTCTACCTGTGAAAGGCGCACAAGTTGGTGTATTGGCTCTATTATTCAGACAATCGTTAAACACATTACGAAGTAAATTGTATAATATTTGTTCACTTATGCTAGCACAATTGTTATTTTATAATACAGACCGTCAATTAATATTTTTGGATTTAATAAAAGAAGATATTTTTACATTATTTTCAACTTTTCAAAACGATCTAAACAGAAAATGCATGTAACTTTAGTTTCTTACAACTTTTAAGTTCACGGATAATTTTGATTTAAACAACCTACAAATAATACATATTTTGAATTCTTTTCGACTGAACAGCAATTTATTTAATAGTACTTTCAACGCACTCTCTGCACACTTTCCACGGTTGTTGGATGCAACGCGCGTGGAGCGGAAATTCCGCGAATAAAATATTTCCGTTTCTTACAAGAGGCGTTCTCTTGGACCCGTAAATCATTTTTGATCCTTTCGCAAGCGACTCGGGCCGAGGTTACGGTGACGCAACGGTCTCGGATAAAAGTTACATAAGGTTCGCTCGGTTTTCCATTCCTCTTTCCGCCTCCGGGAAAACGTTTCCCGTCTCTCTGTTAGCATCTCCGCGATTCCCACTTTAATTGACGCACTTCACCGCGGAGAAAGAGGTGCTTCGTTTCTTCCGCCGCTTTTCCGTGTGCCCTTTCCCCTCCCTCGAGACCGTACTAAATTGATCGCGCGATTTTCGCTTAAAAGAATTTAGAGGAAAGCTCTCACCGCTCGCGATAATGATAATGCACCTCGGCCCATGAAAATCTTTTCTTCCGGACCTCACTCACAGAGCGAAGTGCGGGCTCTTTCCGACCGACTTGCTCCATCTTTGACTCTCGACGTGAACAAAGGATTCTGGGAACGCAATTCAGTGTTTCTTTGCTCTGTTTGATTTACTAATTGAATGCGCGATTGCCACTCGCTTTTCTTCTTAGACCGACGATGATTTTATGATGTCGTAATAAGCGTCGTGAATAGACTGCGGATATTTATGCAAAATATAAATTGTCTGCATTAATACCGAGAAGAAGGAGTTATATAGAAATTGGTATCTTCTCTTCAGTAATATTAAACCCTGCTGTTTAGTGTGTTGCATCTACTGACTTTTGTCATAAATAAATAAATAAAATGTATAGGTGGAATACAATATAGAGAAAACATCAGGTGACGTTATTTACAACCTATTGTAATTGTTAGCTACAGAAAAGACTAGATTAGAATTAATTCTATAGCTCATTAAACGACTGAAAAAGAATTTTTAATAAATAAATAAATAAATATAAAAAAGAAATAAATTTATACTTTTGTAGAATTGTTTGCTTATGTCACCTTCAAACAGGTGAAACTATTCGCACGGGAGATATCGATACAATTCATCTGAGACTTATGATTGCTGGCTATAGAAACGTGAATTTACATGGAGTTTCGCAGTCTAATAATTTCAGCTCGCTTCGTACAAACCGCAGTGCTATCTGATTATGAGACTGCGTATGAAAAAAAGAATTTAAAGGAAGCAAACCATTTCCAATTAATAACAGGCACGACTGAGTTGAATAATCTTGTCACTGGTTCCAACGTCAACTATAATTACCGGAGCGAAACAAAAAGAGTTATGAAATACTTTTCACACATTCGACGCGTAACAAGTGGATCATCTGCTTCATCTGTTTCGCACGCTTCACAGGTTTCACGCATTGCATGTTTCCTATATTTCAAGTGATTTACACGTTCCGCGTATCTGTTGCGACTGGCGTGTATCACATACTACATCCGCTTCGGGCTTTTTTTCATATAAAAATTCATATTTCATAAATAAAGCAAGTTCTGATGAAAAATCGATGGGTTCCTGTGCTTCTGCATTCCAGCACGTTTTGGGATGACACGTTAATAAAAGCACAGAAAACTGACAACGCTATTTTTTAATAATAACAGTACGAAAATCAATGCATACCAGCACTACACAATACATTTAATCAAAATGTATTGTTTACTCTTATATATAAATGTATTCTTACTCGTAATAATTAGGCAATGAATTTGCATATACGAACAATTTACAAAAATATCAAGAGAAACGTTCTCTGCCCAATAATGACACTCATAATAAGAGAACTGGATTTCCTGTGAATCGTCGGTTTCGAAAATAGGTTCGTAAAAATATGCATAAATACCCGAACTGTTTTCAATTTACTGAAACAGGGAAGTCGTTAAAACGTAATGGCCTGCACTTCCAAGAACCTCGTTTCAAAGTAGCCAATTTTGTAAAACAACGAAACAGAGTGAGACGTGACCACAAAATCACAAAAAATTTTTTTGAACTGTGCGTTTAGAATTAAATATCGTTACTAAATACGTTCGGTATTAAAGACTAAAAAAAGTAGAAAATAAAAGAATATATAAAAAAGCTTTTTAAAAACCTCGCTTACATTAAAATGCCCTAAAATGGAGAAAATATTATTTTTAGATATTAGTGACTATAAATAAAAACCTAGAACGCCCACGAAGATTACTTTAATATAGTTTAGCGCTCCACGCTTTCATTTAAAGTCACTAATACCTAAAAAAATTTATTTTCTCCTTTTTAGAGCATTCTAATATAAGCGTGGTTTCTAAAAAGTTTTTTTACTTACCTTGTACAAACAGAGTAGGACTTTTATGCATTCGATGAAAGGCTTGCGTGTTAATAAGAAGTTGTCTTTCCAGAAATTCGAGGCACACGTTGCACTACGGGTAGCACAAACAAAAATCAATGTACGCGTTTTCTCGGCCAATTAGGTCCACGCATAGATTGCTGGAACTCCGTTCAGAGCTGATCGCGTCCCATTACGGCGAAACGACGGTCCATGCGCTGCAGGCCGGAGAAAGAGCCAGTAATCATTGTGCTTTCGCGAATCATCCAAACCGTGACGTCCCGTCGAAACGAATCCTAGTCAAAGCGGGCCGCGTCTCGAGGCGCAATCACGCGGTGCGCGACGATCTCGTGAATGTGCACGCGTGTCTACAGTCTACACGCGGTTACCATAGCTTTGCTTCAGTTCAATCTTATCGTGCGGTCCGTTCACATCTCCTTCATAGCCCGGTTACCATTTTAATCACGACGGAGAGCAAGTGCTGTGCGCCAGAGTCCCGGAGCTTTCGAAATTTCCTCGGGGAAAAGTGCGTGTGAAAGTGCGACCACGTTCCACGCAACTGAATGGTCCTTCCAGACCCGAGAGACTTCTGCCCTACCGTCATCCGCGTTGTTTACCATCGAAGGACACGCACACGGTTCCAATACTTTGTTTGTTTCTCGACACAGAGGACTTTTCGATATAGGTGTCATTGTGTTCCACACCTCGAGGAGACCCGCGAAAATAATTTGTCTCTGGCAAGTGATCGGCTAAAGGTAGAGCAGGTACGAGATTCTCCCAAGATGGAGAACTGGACTTCAATCTTTACACCTCTGTTAATTGTATGCTGAGTGCCAGATGATTCAAGGCTTCGAGTAGACTGAATGATCAATTAGTGTCGTTTCTTGTGATACCTTGTGATGTTTTTTCACACTGTACATAAGATTTGCGGTCGAGGATTTCAGAAAAACTGTTTCGCTCAGGAATTGACACGAGGCGAGAGTGTTTGTGACCGAACGATTAATTTTACGATACAAAAGGGAAAGCTTTGAAAGGTACAGAAGAGAGAGGTGAATCTGATGTCTACACAAATCCAGAAACTGAAAGAAATGATCTTTTTCCCTGAAGGTACTTCTTTATTCTTGTTGCCTCTGGAACTACCGAGATAGTGTTCGAATTAGAGAGGTCAGAATTATACTTGTTCTTCTTCGTGAAAATGAAGATTTGTGCAATGTCATGTTTGACGTCGTTTATATTCCAGTGAAATCTCTGTCAGGATTATTGATAGTGTATTCGAATACATTAGTACCTCTGCTTGCCTCGAAGATCGTTCTATTACGATCTTGCATTCACTGACACGTTTATCAGTTGGCTGGAATAAATAATCTTCTCTTGGCACATTTTCTCTGTTAACTGTTATTTCCTACGTTAACTTGCGACATGCTAAAATGCATCAAATCCGCAGTCTATTTATCATACACGCATAATTGCAACTGATCGGCAGCTCCATTGTCAAAAAGAAATCCTCAACAAAGGCTCTGAAGTTATCAGAATCGATCAAAACTCCGCCGAAGCAGAGTCGCGAAAAACAAAAGCGAAAAGAGATCAGGATAGATCGCTATGCGCTTTCTGGATCGGGCGAGATTCGAATCGGCGTCCTCTGAAATCAACAATCGAGGTTTTATCGACAATATCAGATAACGAAGAGCGCGTCGTCCATAGATCGTGGCTGCGAAATCAGTCATCGACTGCTCGCCAGTGGCTGGACAGGTATTTCGAGTACTTTAAAGTGTTCGATCGTACGAGTTCCCGCGGCGTTCCATCGAGTTCCCGCTGTGTTCAATCGAGACTCACCTCGCGAGAGTAAGGGTGCCAGGACAGATATTTCACCGGAGGACCGGTTCGATAAAAGAGTGAAAAGAAATGGGACTCGTGGGCGACAGAGTCGGACGCCGCACCCTCTCCGGATCCATCAGCAGTAATTAAACGCACGGGTTGACGCGGTGCAGCAAGGATCGATAGTCATCGATCTCGAAACGTTCAGCAAGCGGAAGAATGATCACGTCACCCGGCATTACCATCCTGGCGGCCGGCGTCGCTTCCGGGATCTGCTTTTTAGTTCTGAGCAGCATCCTCAAGGGGTGAGTAATCGGCGAATAGCCGTTTCCCGTTAATTTCCTCGGGGAAATTTTTAATCGCCGATCGAAAACCAGAATCCGATTCGTAATTGCGGGCTGGTACGATTGTCGGCGGATAGATTGCGCGGTATTATGCAAACGTACATTTGCACGGATTACTCCGCGGGAACCGGAATCCGGGAAAGATCTGCTCCGTTGGTTGGATGGTCATGGTAAAAGTAAAACGGGAATTCATTCCTGCTAATGGACAGGTTCTGCCTGGCGCGCGATCCGCGGCTTATTTCGGGTTGGTGCGCGTGCTCCGTTCGACCGATGACGCGCGCAATCAAATTGGTACACGTCTGCGAAATTTCGAACACTAACTTTCACGGGACTTTTGAATTTTCATAAATTTTTCGAATTACAAATACAATGTTATTTTATATTAATACTGTGGTGCCCGAGGTGGTTCGGAATCCACCTTAATAAACTATAGGTCAAATAAATAAAAACAAAAAATTATTTTATACATTTATTTTATGTACAGGATTCCCCAAAAATGTACTTCCTTGAAAAAGGTAATCCCTGGGATAATTTAAAATTGCTATTTATTTTGCGAAAATGTCCTCTTCTTTAAGAAGTAATTAACGCCAAACGTGGACCAATCAGAACATAACTACGGCGAACGTTGGCGCTGCTATTGACCGTAGCGACTCTCTGATTGGTCCGCGTCGAAATGATCCCAACCAATTTTCCTTTTGCATAAACATCCAACCAGCTTATTGAAGTCAAACAAGGAAGTGAAGTTCCTTTTCGAGAAAAAGAAAATTTCTAAACATTTATTCTAGATATGTTAGTTGCGAAATGTTTAAAAACATTCAAATGCCGAGTGACTGAAAATTGTACACGCTAAATTGGCTAGCGAAGAAAATCAGTTTTTCCACACTTTTTGTGAACTGATTTCTTTATTTACTTGTGCAACAGCGATTAACTATGATCGGACATTATGAAGTAATCGGTAAATATATTCCTCGAAGACCGGTGGCGATGATTGGGCGTGATAAAAACACGTTTCTTGTCGAACAGATATGAATACACAAACAGCGTTCATTTTTCAGTAAATCATGTTTCCGTCGCTTTCCTAAAAAGGAAGCGAAAGAGATTGATCGATTCAGCGATGAAATATCAATTTCCATCGTTTTTATTTGGCATTAGGAGAGATCATTCCGGTGGAGATTCTTTTGTCAGTCGCGCAGGAAAAACTTCACTTTCGCGAACCTTGAAGACATCGCAGACGGACGTTAATGACGCGTGACGTGGCGCGAGCACACGCTCGGCTTGTTTGCGACGCGTTTCAAGCTTCTTCAAACTTTTTGCCCGTGCGTGGACATCGGGTTTTCGTGGGATAATAAAACGGAGACGAAGAACTGTTTTCTACCCTCGGGAGAAAGCTGCAAATTCGAAATCTGCCGTCGGATAAACGAAAAATATTGGGACGATTTCTATCGAAAGTCCGAGCTCTGATAACAGAGATCATCTTAAGAGGATATTCATATGCATAGTGAATTTTAAACAATTTATAAGATCGAAACTGGTTACGTTATTATAGGTCACGTGACAAATTTCCTTGAAAATCTGGAGTGCGGATATTATTATTTGGAGTTCGATAACGGTATCGGCGAGCGGAACGGTGCAGGAGCACTATGAAATTTAGAAATCGCATCGAATCGCAATCAATTTCTGAATCAATTTCGTTTCTTCCGCTCCGTCGATGTTTCCTCGGATTTTTTCGCGATCTTTTCGCACCGTTTCTCTTCGATTCGCGCGCATTAGATACCCGCTAACTAGTCGAACCGCTTTCTAAGCGCGACACGAGATAGATTCGACTTATAAATTCATGGATTCGACGGAATTAATCGTCTATCGACGGCCGTCTTCTTATCGCGGAAATCTCCTTTGACCTCTAACGTTCTCGTTCTTTTCTCGTAAAAACGTTATAAGCAATTGTGTTTCCTTGTCTCGAATTATCTTATAGACACATTCTGTAACGCGATACATTTTTATGCATAATTTGCAATGAAAAAACGAAAAAAGAAAGGTGGTGATTAACGGTGAACGTAAACAGGCACGATAACGGTATATTTTAAAACGGCAAACAAGATCTTTAAGGCGATGTGTCATCTTAATCTAGATAAATGATCGCGAGCGAGCGGGTCTCGAATTGCGAGGTCGTTGATAGGCCTTTTCAAGGCCAGTCGGAATTTCCTCAATGGAAAGGACTTGCTCGATAGATTCATTCAGATTATTGATCGTCCCTGAAAATTTCGGAACAATGTATCTCGGTTTCTAATGCTCTTGTAGATGTACGTAATACGATAGACTTTATGCACTTATGGTTAAAATAATTGCTTGAAATGCAAAACGGTAGAAAGTTAAAAAAAGGTACATTTCTATTCGAGTATTGTTTCGAGGACTTTGCTTCAGAAAGTTTTTATCTTGCACGAAGATCCATGGTCGAAACAGTGATAGCATAATCTCAAAATGCATTTCAATGTCAGTATGCTCCGATAAACAATGCTCGTGTAATATATTCTTACAGTATCGACGAAACGGGTATTTAAATTGACACTAGGAGCATCGAAGAGTGAATGCGACCCATTTTACCTTGTAATTAAATTATTGTGATCTCTATAAAACAGTGAAAAAAATCGCAGATTAAGGTTTAAATCAGAGGTCGGCAAACTTTTTTTGGAAAGGGCCAGATCATCAATTTTTTAGGCCTACTAGGCCATAGAGCAACAAAAAAAGGAGTTCCAAATATTTGTATAAATGACATTTTTTACATAAGCTTTTTATTTCACGTATTTGATTTATATTTAATTTTGCCCTGTAAAAAACAACATCAACTTCGCTTACCGGATTAAAAAAGTAGTTTGCTGATCCCTGGATTAAGCAGTGTTCATAAAAGAGAAGATTCAATCTTCATTCAGAACAGAATTTTTACGCTTTCTACAGATTCTTTTCGTAGACTTTTCAACCAAAAACGTGTCCACAATTTTTCACCTACTAGGAACATCCGAATTCTATAGTCAAAATAGCTCCGCGTGCAAAGAGTTAATGGCAGGCTAGGCTAAACAGTCGTGACCTAACCCAAAGCTGCTAACGAGCAAGAGTTCGCGAGCCGATGCCCTTCCGACACGTTTTGTATGTAAATAAAGATTATCTGCGTGACATTGGCGATTAGAGCCGGGACGTCGATGGCCATTTTCGATCTTCCTTCACACTGATAATGGCCGAGACTGTGTACGGAGCACTGCGACTTCTGCGAGTCGTCTGAGAGGTCCGTCGCCCGGTTCCTTAACGATCTCGTTGGAATTTCTCGGTTCGGTCGCGTTGCGAAACGAGGCTCGAGCGTCATTTCGACTCCGCTGGGCAAAGTAGTCCGGGCAAAGGCCTCGAAGAAGAATCTTCGGCCGTTATGACCCGCGAGCTATACGAGCTACACGTTCATTCTTCGCCACGTGTTCAGCCACTCACAATGACCATTAACCCATTATACGTAGAACATGTTATTTCCACTTTAAATTATAAGTTATTCTTACCTCAAAGACCGGTTCGCGATAAACTTGCCATTTGTATTCGACCAAACCCCTTATTTTTTCAAGATTCTTACATTTTTCAACTACGATGACATCTTTAAAATGCAATTTGATTATGAGCCCCTTATTTATTTTTCTTGGTCCTCGGAGAGGTCCTTAGAGATTAACAAAAATTGTTTTGTACATTCTTAGAACCATGTACATACATACAATAGAGTAGGAAACACAGTAAAGAAAACTGAGCTAAACAATTATTTATGTATTTATTAAAATAGAATCATAAAAAACCAAAGGAACAATGTTTTATTTAGTTCAATTTTGCTCTTTACTGTATATTTCCACGTGGACAAGGTCAGTCAAGTGTAGACAAAGATAAACACTTCCGAGAAACTGTTCTAACTGAACCTAGCAGGAAAGTGTCAAGATCAGTCGATAAACACACATGTACGAAATACTGCCAAGTAGTGGTACATAACATAAAATTTCGCTTTTCTATAAAATACGTCCAGAATCACTTAATTTAGTCAAATATTAAACAGATTTAAAAGAATGGTTTAACTTTCTTGTGAATATGGATGTTTTAAAATAGATACGCTTTACTTAAAATTTTTGAGAAACATTTTAATAGTCAGTACACGAGGAAAAATGTTTCTCTATCGTGTACGAAAGGGACGCGTCGGTGTTGTATTCAGCTAACGTGAAGGAATGGGAAAATACTCGAAACGCATTGGAGCCAGACATTCATATCGCAGTTACTAGAAAGCGTCAATCAAGATGGAGGGCATGTCCGAGGGACCATAAAATTCGGTAAAAACGAGCATTCGCCTGTTTTTGCGACGCCCTGTACGTGCTCCTGTTTATAAACGAATATGTTCCGGCATGTACCAAATATGTGGCCGTGCAACGTGAAGTTTGGTATGCAGGACTCGCTTTTATTTACTCTCTTCCTCTGACCAGTCGGACGAGTGTCGCTCGATATTCTCCTTTTTTCGTCGGACACCGGGTAAATTACTTTTCGGCGATTTCCCCTGACGAGGGGAGGAGCTAAGGTCCCGGGTAGAACGAAATTGACCTTAAATCGCGAAAGAATTTGGGCTACAAAAATGTCTGACAACACTGTATCCATTAGTGTGTTTTTACCTTGTATTTTTTATTAGCTACAAGGAATCTTGTATACCGCGAATGAAACTTCCTTTAGCCCGATTATTGCAAAACGACCGATCGAAGCCTTTCGTATATAAACGTATATAAACCCTTTGACACATAACATATTTTTTAGAAAAGCTAATAAAAAAATATACAGTAACATTAATTACTGTGAAAATTAATGAAACGCAAGTACAGATGCTACTCACTGTCATCGTAGATCCGAGAAGAGTCCTGAATGATCACGACCACCATCTGCACTAGTAAATATTCAACTGATCGCGTTCAGGTAGGCGATTATTATGATCAAGAGCTCGCTTATTATGATCAAGAAATTCCCCGACTTCCCACGATACCATATCGATGGAGAATTCGCGACAACTGTGTTTTTTGCTATTTCGTAAACCTAATACCCGCTGAACATTAGCAGCTAGGCATGCGCTAATTGTCGATAACGTGGCTGCATAATCTATTTCCTCGTTCGTCGGACACGAGCTGACATTTTTTTTTAATGAATCTACTCAAATGTATTTATGTACCTTAAAGTCTTGGACTCAATTACTTCAGCTTCTTATAACAGATATTAAGTTGATTTTTAACTAATCTAGTCCATAATTCTGCGCATGGTTATGCAAAATAAAAACTGTGTGTGCACCTGTTAAAAGTAATAGAAGTCACGTAGGTTAATGTCCTTTAATCTTTTTGCTCCTTCTAATTGACTTTACTCATTTTGACCACAAATGCATAAAATCAGCAGTCTAATTATATGTACATAGACAATTTTCGATTTAATACAGCATATTGTTAAATAAATGTATGTATCGATGTGCTATGCACGTTTCGAAATAGTTAAGAATAGAATCCTCCTAAAACCTGGAGTCTAATCATTTTCGACACACAATGAGATCACACTTCACCTAATTTCTCAGCCAACAATTCACGAACCGTTTACAAAGTACCGAACGCTAGACCGCGTGTCGAGTGTTCGAACAATGGATAGTAACGCGATACATTTGGAAAATCGGGTGGGTACGGTAACAAAATTAATTAGAAGCAACATTGTCTATGCAAATGACGTTCTACCATAGACCTTCATCACCGCCGTGATTACGTGCCTCTCGTAACATCGTTACGCACGATTAATTAAGTCAATGGCGAGAGAAGTTTCGTATTGCCGGAGCAACGAATCTCGTGGTCGTGCGGTTTCCTTTCCGCGCGGCTCCTAGCCTTAATGATTCAGTGCAGATCGATATCAGGCCCGCGTCTCGAGATAACGAGCCCGGCGCATTGTTTCGACGTAAGTTGACCCAGATGAAGAAGTAATTTCTCAACGAGCGTGAACCGTCCGCGAGAACGCGTGCCGGCCGTGAGACCGAATAATCTCGCACCGATCCTGACCTGTTCACACCATCGCATCGCCGCCCGTTGATAAACAACAGGGAGTACACCAGAGAAGTGTGAAGCGTTTGAAAATTTCCCTTGTTCAAAAACGTTGGAACTTTCTGGTCCCATATTAACCCACCCCTGCATAGTGTATCATATCTGATACAGTTAATAAATCTGGTATATAGTAAACTAAGAATGTATTTTCTTACTATTCTAAATTATGTTTTATTTATAGTGTATCATG
This sequence comes from Lasioglossum vierecki, assembly GCA_028455595.1. Taxonomy (NCBI): domain Eukaryota; kingdom Metazoa; phylum Arthropoda; class Insecta; order Hymenoptera; family Halictidae; genus Lasioglossum; species Lasioglossum vierecki. The sequence goes on from CM052342.1 coordinate 7,440,781, forward strand.
TCTGATACATATCCGATACAGTTAACAAATCTGGTATATAGTAAACTAAGAATGCATTTTCTTACTATTCTAAATTATGTTTATTTTTCTGAAAATGTTGTTCTAATATTTTTTAAAAAATTTTCCCTTAAATATTATTATATTAAATATTTATATTATATTATATAATATATTTATATTAAAATATAATAATATATTTATATTTATATTAAAATATTATTATATTATATTATATTAAATATTTTTCCCTCAAATTTTTCCTTAAATGTAACATTTCCACAAAATGACCTTCTTTCAATGTTTTTATCCCAATTAAAAAAATCATATAGTGAAGGGTTAAAGCTTGAACCTTTTACTCTGAAAATCCAGTGTTTGCTTTCCTCGAGAAATTTTTTTACGTGATATAAAGGGCCAAAAAGTGAATATGTATTTATTTATTTTTTCGATAATTTTCCAAATTCAAAGTTCCCGAACACGTTAAGAAATGGTTATAATCCATTATTGTTCGTCGCACCCAAAATTTTCTGATTTTATAAATGTGGGACAACATATCTGGGAGAACATATTGCCGATCGATCCTCGATCTCCGACATTTCGCTATAATTCAGCGGGCTGCGATATACAAGACGATAAAAAGTTTTCACGAGCAGTTCCATTATTCATCGGATAGATTCTGGTCTGCGCTCGGACACGTTCGTTGCTTCGATTTCCTGTTCGCTTCGTGTCACAATTAGCGACCCTCGGTTTAGTCGATCGTGCCCGAGCTCGTCTTGCTGTACAGTTTTCTGACCCCGGATTAGCGATAACAAGACAGCGGTTGTTTACGTGAGTTCCTCGAGAAATTTATGAATAAAAAAAGAAGAAGGGCGATTGGAAGACTCCCGGATTAGTGAGGTCTCTGTGAACTAGACTGTATTTTTAAGCTGATAGCATTATGCGAAAATTTTTAGAATAAATTTAATTGGAGAGAATAGATCAATATATACAAGTAACCCTATACAAAAGTAAATATATGATGAATTAGATCAGTCAACTTATCTCTAAAGGAAGTATACTGTAAATATCATAGAAACGCAAAAACAAAAGGAACACTTATCTTATCATAAATTTGAAAAAATTCAATACCTAATGTTGATCAAATAGCAATATTATTTGACGCAATTGGAACATCTTATCGAAATTTCTGTTTACTGGCACTGTCACCAGCTTCTTTCGAACGCTATCCGATGCTTTCGATAAGTTTATCACAGAAGGTTCTTTTCAAGTTTTTCGTTTTGCTCAATAAACAAACTGCGGAAGAGTAAGTAAAAGAGTCAAAGAAATCAGATTGCGAAAACAAGAAATGTTTCGTCAAAGAAGTATGGAAGAAGATATTACGTCTAAAAGGTTTCTTTCGCAATGTGTGTGTTTAATATTGTTAAAGAACACGAGACCATTTGTTTACCAACATAAAAGGATGAAGAAATCAGATTGCGACAGGAAAGAAATGTTTAAAACGAAACAAATATAAAAGGAAACACCAGAGGGCAGAAATCAGGCTGAGGAAAGGAAAAAGCATTTGAAAAAAAATATATGGTAGGGAATAAAAGGGAAGTAGGAAATGTGAGACATTAAGGAGTAAGTTCATGCAAACTGTGCCGCCGGCCGGCGTTGGAATTAGAGACGGGCGAGGAAGTTTACGAGAGGAACCGCGGATTTCTGCGACGCATGATGAAATGCAAAGCAGCAAGCGATTTCACGGGCAAATTGTCGACAGATGCCGGGGCTCGTGCAAACATGGAAAATGCGTTGGTGTGTTGCGAACGAGGCCGGGGAATTTCTGGTACCGTTAATAATCATGATAATTCGCGGTCGATACACGGCCGATGCATTCTCCAACCTGGAACTGGTCTATAACGACGGATTAAATAATATGATACGAGAAGCCACGTGTATCGCATTAAATAATTCAATGGATGACATTGCATTATCAACATGTCACTGCATTCGTACCGGGAAACATGTTTTCACGATCGGAGTCGCGAACATCTGCAGCAGAAACTTTTCTGGATTATGATTCACAAATACCCAAGCGAGGTGGTTGCATATGAAATGTCGGATTTTTCAAGAATAACGTTAACCAAACATATACGTCAAAATATTCTGTCAACGAGTTACAAGTTTTTTTATCGTATTGTGGTGCATTCGTAATTTCAAAATAGTATTTTTCTTCAACTGATATGAACTGAAAAATCGTTGTGCATGTTGTAAATGGTTATAACTGTTTTTGCCAATTAGTCATCAGGTATAATTGAGACCACTTTCGAACGTAGTTATTTTTATTACCGCATCTAATTGGTAACGAGCATTTAACATACAACGTTGCTAGAAATGTGTTATTGCAAAAGGAAAGCTTGAAAGTAATGCGTTGGCTTATAAGAACAATGACTTTCTGATTACAGAGTGACCACAGATATTTGTTAAAGCATACGGCAAGAAACCGTTCTCTCTTGATGCGATTGCATAACATTGTAGCATAACATTACGATTCTGACAAGATGATTTGACACTTTCTCCTTCTCTCAGATATCAAAGCGAGACTATTTTAACCTTTCCCAGACAAGACAGAAATCTTTTTTCAGATACCTCAGATGTTTCCCACGGGAAATTGCAGTACATATATCGAGCTCGAATATAAGTATAGTAATTTGTGGTAAACATATATGTCTCTCTACAATTCAATGCTTTAAAAATTTTAACTGTCTAACTACCAGGAAACGGAACACGATTCTCATTGAAACAGACAAAAATGAATGGAAAACGTTGAATGAATATCCTTTTCCTACAAACCATACGGTTCCAGAATGTCATGACTACGTTTCTGTACTCGTGCCAACAGTTTCGAAGAAATCAGAAATTTACCCATGTCGCATATAAATATTTACCATCGGCAAGTCATACTACGAAGCAATTTTTTTCTCCTGCGTCTTACTTCCTCCTAAATAAACATATTAAATTATAAACCAAGTGTTCATAACTCCAATTTTTTAAAAATTTACTCATAAAATAAGGCAGGATAGATAAATTTATTCAAGTTTGCTTTCCTTGATGTGAAATTCAGCAGGTTATATTTTGTAAAAATGCTAGAAAGTCAATTTATTTAATATTTCTTTTAATGTCCACAATTTTTTCTAGACATTATTGAAACAGAATTGATGAAAAGTGTGTCAAATTGACGGGTTACGAACGAGGGTTAAGGATCATTCAATGAGGTTCGATAATGCGTTCCGAAGCGGCTCGTACGCGTCGCGAATGATCATTACAGTTCATCACACTGGAACACGCGACCTACGGGCGTTGCGAAACGTTCTATCGGCTTCGTCTTCCGATCGTGACTCTCTCACGATTCTTTGCATCGTACTCGTTCCTTCGACACACATCGGGAACAATCGTAACCGTTGGCGCGTGGTCTGTTTCCCGTGAAAACCGCTGTCAAACAACGCGTTCGTGATCGACGTATGTATACATACAGGTTTTGCACTCCAAATTCACCCGTTTGTAAGTGAACTTCATCCTTATGTAAATGAATTTTATCTTTTTGTAAATTCAAAAACTTTCTTAAATTTATCCTTATGTAATTGAATTTAATCCCTTTGTAACTTCAAAAACTTAAAAATACTTTATTTTCAAAAGGTTAGATTTGCTTTGTAAAAAAGTAAAATTGATTTGAAAAAGGTGAATTTGGAGTGCAAAACCTGTACCCCGGCGCTATGCTTCCCAATTAGCGCCCACGCTACGTCGCTAACAAGTATCTCCTCCATTTTATACCTTTCCGACACCGCCACTTGCGTGATGCAAAAATGGCCAATTACGTTCGGCGTGATGAAAAGGCCACTCGTAGCAATTATTAGACTGTTTATTGCTCATGTGTGTGTTCTGAACTATTGCGAATATTATTGAACTACATGCAAATATCTCGTTCATTCATAAGAAAAGTGACGCAACTCAAAATATATTTCTAAAACAAGTATAATGCTAAATATTAATAATAATAAATAAGAATAAATAATATAAATATAATAATAAATATAATAATATAAATAAAAATAAATAGAAATTTGGATTAGCTATGTTTATATTTCTCGGCGACCAAGACCTCTCGAGCTTGGCTGTCCTTCTCTACGTTCGGCAAAAGTTAGAGAATACTGTCCCTGGCGCATAAATGTCCCTCGGTAGACCCTTCTAGGGACTTATATGAATAAAATACTGTAACAACAAATCATTTTACATTTCTAATTTGATTGACAATTTTAAGTAATTTTCAAATGGCTCTCCTGTGAAATTTCCTTCTTTCGATTTGTCACTTTTCTCCTGAATGAACTATACGATAATTTTTAATGGACCTGAATATGTTCTTTATGTCAATTGTCAAAGTTCGTACGCGAGTGACTGGTTGCACAACACAAAAATATTGGCAATAATTAATAACGCTGGTCGGAGACAATGCTCCGGCAGACGAGAGGGAACGTACGGCGATCCGAGCACGACGTACGAAGGCGTTTAAGAATGCGGCCGATGTATGCTAACGCCCACGGGAATCGTAATGTATTCGCGGCGGGTTCGTTGAAATTTGACAGCCGTTACGAAAACAGTTATCCAACCCTATGCTTCCTCGACGTAATATAGGAAACGGAGGAAGCGACTGATAACATGCATTTTAATGAGCGTAATCTCGCTCGTGGGAGTATTTACTCTATTTGCCAAAGGAGAGGCGCACGACCAAGGATGTTCGGATTACGCCGGTTGATGTTCGCCCCGAAGTAAAAATGCGAAAAACTCGCGCCATAGCAACAGCGGAACGAAACACAGGCTACTCTCGAGCTACGATCGCGGGAAGACATCGTCGAAGAGGCTTTCGTAAGGTACGATTGCGTAGAACGATAGGCAAACAGGCGGATGAATATGAAATTAAAATGATTGAATCACGCTGGAAGAAATGATGCTCGAAGGAGTTGGCGCTTCGCATCCGATGCTTGAGAAATTCTGAAACTGGAAATTGCGAGAAGAAAGGAACTAGTGATGCAAGTTGTGACGATATTGATGCTAGACAATTATCAGAATAGTTGAAATAAAAATATTCTTGTTTATATTATTCTATTTTAGAAATCGTGCGCTATTAGTCGTTTCCGATAAGTGTCGCGTCTCGCACGGTAAACTTTTTTGTCGGAACAAGGTACATACTCGGCAAAGTTGATAAACACAGTTACGACTTCGACTAGTGTACACAGCTTGTATACACCGATTAGATGGACATCGGTAAATCGGTTTCTATGTTGAACCAGAATAACCAACCAGATAACAGGCTGCTATTATTGTCCAATTTTATAACAGCTATTTACATTTTAAAAGAATTTCGAAAGAGTTCTAAAAGATGGGGGAAAAAGTACACGAAGAAAAATAGTATGAACTTGAAAACAAAAGTTTCTCCGAGTGTACGATGCCAGTAGGGTATGAACGTCATAAACTAATTAGAAGCATATAATGAGAAAAATTTTATACTTCAAAAATTGTCCAGAGATACAAAAGCGTTGTACAATTAGCAACGAATCCAATTAAAGTAGAATGAGACAATGGAGGCGTGCAAGAAAAGGATTCGAGACGACATTGAGACACGATGGTTAAGAGATTAGGAAAAAAATAAATGTGATAGAGTCATGCAAAGGTCAAAGCAGAGTGCACAGAGATTTAATGCCTGGAAGTTAGCGTCTTAGTTGTGTCCGAACGTGGCGTGTGGGGCGACAGGTGTGTCCACGTGTAACCTCGGCTCGCACGTGAGGTCAGTATCGGTTCGTGGATCCGCCGTAGGACCGGAAGCTTGTATGTGCGGTCGTGCGATTAGTGATGCGTGTCTCGCCAGTCGGTTCCACAGTATCATCGACCTAGAGGATGAACAACTATGGCGTGGCACTTGAAGGGGGGTGGAAAGAAAGGGGGGTCGGAAAGGTGTAAGAAGAAGAGGCGAGGAAACGACTCTGTATGATTGCACAGGTAGGCGCGGGCCGCGAAACGGGTGTCGTTTAATGGTAAAGCGTCATTACACAATGGCCGACGTATCAAACCATATTAAACAATAGGTTCGACCGGCGTGTAGGGGGACCGGAAGCAGAGGAGGAACCGTACGGGGAGCCGAACAACAGCTGCCTCATTGTTGAGATGCTACGTGTCGCGGATAGTCACTCGGCCGTTCTGTTCTACCACATCTGTTGCCGTTAGAGTGCGGTTCTTTTTTTGTTCGACAGCAAAAAACCTGCAAATCGATGACAACGGACAACGGTGCCTGTGATTTGCGATCCTTAATTTACTCATCGGAAAAATCTCGGAATTTGTGTTGCGGTGTCGTTGCCTAACCCGCTCTCGACGGTGTGTTGGTTCGTAACAGTCGGTTGCGATATTTTTGTTAACACGTTGACTGTCGCGTCACGCACAGCTGACGCTATTTTGCCTGGATTAAAAATTTTATTTTGCACCCAGCCACTTTCTCTGATTTTATTATTTCAATACAGAAGTAGCAATGAATTTTATTGTACTGGAAAATTTCTCACAGCTGGTCCCGATGCGAGTATCGTAAAGTCCAGTAATCGATATGAAGGACTGCAAATTTTTTATTTTTGTTTCGTTGCGTAGATTTTTCCGATTATGCAGTTCCATTATGGCTGCCAGTTCGGCAGTCAGCACATTCAACCCGAAGTATGACCTTTCCAAAACGTGAGAAAGATTTGGCAAGGAGAGAGTCGTAAATTTCAGTTTCTTTGCGCAGGAATTGCGACAGTCGCATCTGCGTGGCACTGATAGAGAACGTGTTAAATAAATTAGCGATCGTGATCGTTAGGAGAGACTGAAAGAGTGCCGTTTGCTGAGATTATTATCGGTGGTGATTCTACTCGCGAAATTTGTGTTCTGAATGGTCGGTGGTTAGTTGGATCGAAGGAAAGATCCCGAGTGCTTCATGAAATCGGGCGAGGCGAGGCGGTTGATCAAAATTTTCTTGCTACGGACCATCCTCTGTCGGAGAAAGCGCGAGAAACGGTAAGAACGGAGCCTAAGGCGACTATCTTAGTCTGGAAAACGTTTCTTCGTGATCACAATTAAGAGCACTTATTCGAAAAAGGAATTATTGCGTCACTCCAAGAATTACTTCTCACGTGGATTAGTCACATGTATTCACTGATACATACACAGTGGATTATACAAACCTCTATATTGACATTCTGAAATGGTAATTTTTGTGGCACGAAGATAAACGATTTCACTTTCAATCTCGTAGATTTCGATCTTAACTTGTTTAGTCAATCAGAAAAAAAATTGTTGATGTAACTCTTGCGCGATTGTCAGACACAGTTACACAAGAGCTAGAATAATAATTCACTTATTTGAGATACCGCTATTTTTTTAGGTGTAACATTTCAAACTTTGATAATTATTCCTTCAATGGTTTATTATGGTGGACCTATGTACCAAATTTCAAGCTTGTAGATCAATGGGAAGGAGATTTGTAGCTTTCGTTCTAATATTCAGACTTCTTACTACGTTCATCACTAGTCTGCGTATCTTCATGGAAAGTAATTAAAAAACGTAGACAGGGCAATAAATTATTTCGTACATCTAATACAAAACAGAGATCGAACGAAAAGAGTTCAGAGATTAGGGAAAAGTAAACCGCTTGCGAGACATTGAATATAGATTTCGACCACGCAAAAACCACTTTCCAGATAAACCGTGCGACGATCTAACGGCCGGAAACGACAACAGACATTCGAACGAACGATCGATCGAGCCGCGACTCTGGCCGTGAACGCGCCCGTACTTTCTATCGATCGCAAGAAGATCGAGGTTAATGGTTTTCTGCGATAGCGAGGGATCGGCCATGGCGAGGCTGAGCGAATCAGGACCGAGCCTGAGGTGCTCTAAACCCGATGTTCGCAGTTTCATCGGTTCACCGAGCCGAGAATGTTAATTGCACGGCCCTCGAAGACACTTACGGTGGACACAGAGAGTTCATTGGGTTTGGCCAGCTCGCGAGCGTTCCTTGCCTGATGTAATTATGCTCGGTGGATGCCGATGAATGTTTGAACCGATTGCGTGAACGACGACCAACAGCAGCTGTCTGCGTTCGTCGTGAAATTGCATGAAGTTTGTGGACATTATTCGAGTAACAATTAAGCAACAGTTTCTATTAAATGGATTCTTTTTCCTGCCTCTTAAACGTATGTTTGAACGTGTATCCAGCGAAATCGTTTTTTTTATTAGAAAATCTCATATGAGATTTATTTCAATATTTTTACAAAAAAGACGAAATACGTCACATACAAAACAGAATATAATAATTACAAAATAGAATGTGGTATATTAGAGATACACAGATATTTTAATACAGACATATGATTAGTTGGAACAGTATAGACAAAACTTATACTTTAAGACCACAACTCTTAAAAAATGATAACATGTAGTAACAAGCTTTTATATTTGGTTTAGCTATTAATATTGAGACATCCATTGGAAGCTGGAAATTTATTTTGCTGAGTTTATTAATTAATTTAAGCCTTTCCTCGTTGTACATGTTACATTGCCATAGAACGTGGTTTAGCGATTCGTCACCCTCCCTGCAGCTACAGTCAGGATTATCAGTAAATCCAATGCGAGCCAGAGAAAAAGCAAGATGATAGTGGTATTCTTCATGAACTTCTTCGTCTTCCAATCGTAACTTAATACCCTATTTGTTTTGAATCACAATTCGGCTCTCCCTTTTAGCGATGACGAGGTTCTGTTGACGAATCGGACTTTTGTCGTCACGGAACTTTTTTTGCAATCGACCCGCATGCTATTTTCGATGCCAATACGCAAGCAAAGGGACTAATAGAACATCGATCAACATCGAGTTGACCGAAGTCGCGCAAACATTGCGAACAGTCGATGCTCCGCTGCGTACTATCGAATGAATTACGGATAATTGTTCGATTAGCTACCAATTCCGTGGTCGAGAACGCCCACGCGGAAAAAACGCGACAAATTGAAGAAGCGTGGTTTCCAGCTTCCTGGTCAATATTTGCTATCGGAACGGTGCGGAACGATAATGACGCAACCCATGACGTCTATGAAAATAAATTTTCTTAGATTCATCTCCGTTATTCCTGGACAGACCTATATGTATACAAATTCCCATTTTCGTAGGTGATTCTGTGAAAGTCGGATTAAGAAAAGATTTTGCTTCCGATAGAACTAAAGTAAAAACGCCGACAATGTTTATTTATGTAATCGTTTTCTTGAATTTCACAAATTTCCACGCAGAATTAGCACGACGTTATTGCATCTTGCTTGAAGATTATTCTCGCAACTATGCGTATCCAAGCTGCTTTATGGTTAATAATTCACTTGATGGAAAACGAATTTCACACTGTGCAGTAAATGCACGTTTGCTGTAAAGTGATAAAAAGATAAATTCTGTAAAACTTTAAATACACAAAGATGCCTGTAGATACATTGGAAGAGTTGAATAATGTTGGTATATTATGCTCGACGTATTGAAATTATTTGAAGAGCAAATCCACTTCTTATTACACTTCTATTTCCTGCAACGGGACAATTTTCATTTCGCATAAAAATCCGCAGTCTAGTTATAAGGTCGGCGTTTAAATTTAACTTGAATTTTATAAAAAACGAGACACACCGGAATCGAATCTCGCGTTATGAGATCTGCAGTGACTTTCAACCGCGCTCGAAAGTCGCAGCGTGGAAGTCAACAATTTTTCCACTCGTACATTCGATTCTTTAGACGAGGATTGTGGAGTCCTCGATTTTTGGCACCATGTGAAAGGAAGATCATCGAGGCTGAAGAATGATTTGTAGAAAGCAAGAAATGTTTATTGGACTCCTAATTTCTGGCTGGCGTCTAGCGCGGCCGACAGCCGCTTTCGATACGCGAATGTGTTTATTATGTAAGCGTGTAACAACAAGAGAGAGAAGAAATTACACGACCGTTATGTAACTGGATTACTTCAGCACGTGGGCTTGTGAAACGTCGACGGTAGCTGGAACGGGGAACTCGTCCCAGCCGCTGATAATGTTAAACGAACCTGTCTTTGAGCACCGGATTCGTAAACGAACGCGGAACCTCGGTTCTGAGAATGCAAAGAAACATATCGATTGTAACCAAAATATTCGTGCTCGCACTAACAAGCTTGCTGAAAATTGCTTTGCTGTTGTTACTGTTGGGAAACACTTCGCCATTCTGTATTTTCCTGGCGAATTATTTCTGTTCGAAGAAAACAATTCTGGCAATATATACAGTTAATTCCCTTGGGGAGGTCTTTGCTCTTATACAATTATATAATATAATTCTAGTCCACAAGAGAAATTGGTCTCTATTTTAAGTGTATGTAGATGGATCAATTTATTAATAATAGAAAACTTACGGAAAGTTTCCCAATTTTTTTCCCTAAAAACCTTATTCGGGCTATTCCGAAAATTTGTTTTTTTTTTTAATGAGCCAAATCGGTCCAGGCGTTCTCAAGTGATGCGCAACGGACAGCATTTAATTTTTATTTATATAGATTGATATTTAGAAATGAACCTGCCCGCCAGAGATGAATTAAAAAAATTACAAGACTGAAAATTGTCCAAACTCAATTTTCTCGAAAATAGTCCTTGATATACTCTGTCTCGAATAATATTCAGAATGTTAAAGGTCGACGCCAGCGAAAATTTTCCCGTAGCTAATCAAAATTCCAGGCGAGCTCGACGACTATTCGCAAAATAGTGTGCTCGAAAACAGGGGTCAAGGTTTCGTAAGTTAACGGGCTGTGTGTTTTACAGGCCGGTTACTCAGCACGACTGGAACGCCAGGCCGTGGAAACCGTGAAAATCCGGAACATTGAGGTCAAGCAAGAGCTAAAGGCTCTCGCGCGGACAGGAATTTACGGCGCCGCTAATGGAAACGCGGAATCGTGAAATCGCACGGAAATGAAAAGCGAGACATATCAATTTCCGGTCGTACGGGGTCCCCTAAACGTGACACGTATTATTATTTACCGGCACGGATCGGTTCTTAATTAGAGTGTTCTCACGAAACCATCGCGGAGCACGCAATCGTTCGCGTTGCGATCACGTTGTTTTCGAAACCGGAAGTCATCGCGCTAATTAGATTCGCGTATTCCAGTTTACGAGTTGCCTTGCATCACGTAACCGAAGCGAATCTTTGGAAGCTCAAGATACAAGTATGTTTGACTCTTCTCGAAAAAATGACCATGACATTATCATGATCCTTTTTCTCTTGGCGTTCTTTATCGTTGTTGCTTCGTCGTTAGTCAACTACATATCCTTTATGCAAAATAAAAATTGTCTGAATTGATTGTCGGGCACAGAAGTGAAGTGAAAATGCATTTCTTGTTTTGACGATTTTCATAAGAAGAAAATAATCCTTGTAATGATCTTACAGTTTTGTGTTTCATCTATTCTTGTCATAAATGCATAAAATGCAAAATAAAAATTGTCTGAGTTGATTGTCGGGCATAGAAGTGAAGTGAAAATGCATTTCTTGTTTTGACGATTTTCATAAGAAGAAAATAATTCTTGTAATGATCATACATTTTGTGTTTCATCTATTCTTGTCATAAATGCATAAAATCCGCTGTCCATGCATTACCAATGACTTGGCTTTCTCTGTTGTGATTACGAAAAATTGTAAAGTAAAAGATTTGAATGGAATCGGATGTTGAGTCATTTTATTGTACACATGAAGGAAATAAAATTTCGTTTAATTTCAGTTTGCTTGTTTTACTAAATGGTTATTTTTGGTACATTCGGTTCTATAGAATGGTGTCATGATCGCGCGCAATTCGCAATCTACCCGTGACTCAACAGGATATTCTTAAGCCACGATAAAACAACAGAAGAATTCAGGCATTCATATCAGATACCGATCAATCCATCGCGATTAATGGACTTCCCTCGCCCACGATCCTATTATGGGAGTACTTCGGCACTAGCAGGCCCTAGTTAGGTGATATGTAGCCAGCAGCAACGCCGAAGTTGCAAATGAGGCCTCCTTAAGAAGTCTCGGAAAGGTCAGAAGTCTGCACGTTTCGACTCCCGGCCGATTGCTTTTTAATTTTATGCACGCGAAACGTGACCAAGCTCGACTCCTAAGCGTCTTCCGGGCTCTGAGTAATGTGTGTTGACTTCTGTTTAACACAAACGTTGCGAATCGAAAGTCCCCGAATGAATAATTTCTCGAAGAGGTTTTACGAGCCTCGTAAATAGACCTCACTTCGAAGATACTTTGTGGCATGGAAACATTACGACCGTTCCGCCAATAATATTTTTTATATAAACGAACAGCGCGCAATTCTCTTCGAACATTAATCCTTTGTGCTTTAACATCGAGTTAGACTCGTGACAGAGATTTCTAACAGAATCTACAAAAATGATATTTCTATTTTGTTGTCGTTATATACAGGGTGTCCCGAAAATGTCGTACTTCCTTGAAAGGGTTAATAGTGTCAACAAATGTCTCGAATCGAATACGTTTCCGAGGTATTTCCGTTCAATCTCCGTAAACGTCAACGATACCGTCGTCGACAAAACGTTGACGACAACGTTAATCGCGCAGAGACGAGTCCGGCGAAATCAGCAGTGCGACACAATCGGTCTTCTTATCAGCGAGCGTGTTCTAGAATTATCGGTCGAATTCCGTATCTAGAAAATCTTTGTAGAGCAACGAATGACTGCTAGGCAGCTCAATGTTCGAGGAAATAACAAATAAATTTTATCCGACCTGTTACGGTAGACGGTTCGCTTGTTTTTACTATGGCTTCGTTAAGTAATACAAAATTGCGTAGAAAATATTCTCCGTTTTTATGTTACGGAACGATTGAATAATACTTGACCATGTTAGGCTATCATAAATGTCTATTTATGGAAATATTACGGATTTTTATGCAAAATAAATAGCGAGGAACAGAGGCGAAATAAAAATTCCTTTCTGTCTCCAGTAATTTTAATAAGATGCGGACATTGCATTAATATTCTGAAATTCTTTCGGAATAAAACTCGCAGCCTTGAAAAGAATGCAAAAACATGATGTCTTCAAGGCAGTTGACAAATAATCATCAATTCTGATTAGCAATGTTAAAGGAACAGTATTAAAGTGATTCAAGTTGCATAGACGAGATAAAAATAGTCAATCTACGTGCGTCGTGGATAAATAACGGACTCGGCATAGCAAAATATAGAAATCGGTCAGTAGAATTTCGAAGGGGATCGGATCCAAACAGGCTGAAGAGCCATCGGATCTGCGCGATGTGGGTAACCGTAGGTCGTCTCGTGAAAGGTTGATGGACCACGTAACAATCGCTTTCGAAGTTACGTCACGTCGAGGTTCGGTTTTCGATTTCGACCTATAACAACGATCGGGCCGGCGGCGGTGATTTCGTCAATAATGAATAAAAATCCAACCTCTTTGGCTGTTCGTCGTCACCGTCGTCGTGTCCCTTTTTTCGTTGTGGGCGCGTCCGAGCACGGTCGCTTCACGTTCGCAAAACGGCACACAACGGTCGAAATCCAGTGAAAGTACACATTAATTGGTGAACAGCGGTGCTCAACCCGGCGGCGTAGCCGGGGAAATAGCCGTGGCACAGCGGCCCGGCCAGAAATCTCCTACCATCGGAGAAGGCCCGTGTGCATAACGCCGAGTTTCCCCGCAACCAGTCCACTGTCACTTTCAAACCGGCAGCCCGACACAAAGGAACGAGCACCGGCACACCGCGGCACGGTGTCCACCAAAATGGTTCACAGACCATTGTAAACGAACCAGTGGCTTTTTCGACGTGACTCTGATTCAGCTCGAGCTTGCATCAGCCTCCCAAGCTTCGGGGCCAGTCTACCATTAAATCGAAAAGGTTCCTGCTGCTATTGGAAAGTCGAAGAACCATCACAATAGAACGGTTGCCATATTTCGCGTTTCAAAGTGACACAGATTCCTGCGATCCTTTGAGAAACACCCTGAGAATCTTGCATAGTGATTTCGCAGAGAAGGATAACATTCAGTGACCATTTTGTGCAGTCTGTTTCAAAGTGTGTTTGTGCATGTTCGAAACGATTTTGTGAAGGACAGAGTATCGAGAAAGTATTTTTTAGTATTGTAGTCCTTCGAGGACAAAGTGTAGAAGTGTTCGCTTGTGAACGAGAGAACCTGCAAAAGCTGTTTTGTCATCCTCGCTCGAAGAAGTTGATGTCATCGGAATCATTATATACCTCGACGTAGATGCGCGGGAGTATGCTAACCGAGCATCGCGGCTGAAAGGAATAATATTAATCGATCTAGCGGCTTGATCTCGCGTTGTCGGAATAATCCACGCTATAAAATTGGATCTCCTTCATCTCATTACAACGGCAACCGCGTCGCCTGTGTTTTGTCTGCGTTGCGTAGATCAAAGTGAAACAAACAAACGAACGGAAGAAGGGAACAAAGAATATAAATCCGCAGTCGGGATTCAGTGCCGTGATTTTTTCCGCAGAGATTACCACCGAACAATCCGCGGTTCTGATTTCATCCGGGCGGTCTCCCAATCAACTCTGCCTCTAATTGCAAGATGGGATTGCGAACCTTAGGCGACAGAGGGAGAAACAAGAAAAAGTGACGCGCAACGCGGCCGGAGCGTCGCCGATAAATTATACGGCGACAGATCGAGGAGAAAGGATCGTGAGCAGTGAAAAATCATCCGTCGGAAATGTCAACGATCCAATTGACTTCTTCATCGACAGAAGCGAGGCTAACGGGGCCGAGCCAATAAACAATTCTCGTGGCGTGGCGAGAGCAAGAGGATCTCACGGACGACCACGTGGGGTAGATGAAATAACACGGAGCTGATCGAGCAATCTTCATCCCGAGCTGCGACCAGTTGCAGGGATTGGCGGGAAAACGCTGCGGAGCTATCACCTTTTAGAAAATCGTCTCCAAGGTATCTTCCTCGAGAGAGTCGGCCGGTCTCCGAGTAGAACAGCACACTTGCCCGAGCGTCCGTGTCGAGAGCGACCGTCAGGCATGCAAACAAGGAGAACCCGCGGCTTTTCCGGCTAATTAACCTCGGTGTGATGGATTATACGTTGTTCCGCGGAAGTTGCCGTTTGGTCTATCATCCGTGACGCGTATCCTTCGTGGCTAGTGGGAGGAAGACATCGAGGTGAATGAGGCGGACGTCCGAGGTATCGAAAGTGAAAACCGTGCCACCATGTTGGCGTTCGTGTCGGGCATCATCTCCACATTGTTGGTGGAGGGCGAGAAGGTGGTCACGGGACAGGAGAAGTACAACATGGCCACCTTCATGGTCCTGTTCCTGCTAATCACCATCGAGGTGGTCGTCGTCAAAGTGGTCACCTCCGACATGGAGCGCGACGAGGATAGCCACTCCGGTCTCAGAGCTGCTGCTACTTTTTTGGATCGAGAGGACTAGTCTTGGATCAGTTGCACGTCACGTGGAAACCTGCATCTCCTTTTTCGTAAACGGACGTTGAATAATTTCTGACTTGGTCGAAACGTAAAAACGCCGCACTAATATGTTAGAAAACGTATTTTTAAAAATAGATCGAGGAAAATCATCGAATCACATCGGTCGATACTCGCAGAAAACGTTTTGGCATAGTCGATCTAGATTCCATTGAAATTTTCGCACGCGGATTCGCGACACGTCCCACGAGTCGTTTCAAGAGGGTCGTCGCTGCGTATCGAGTTCCTCTCGATGCTAATGTTTTCGCAGCGTGACAAGCGAATGAAAGTGGAATACAAAGCGAGTCCGTCTCGCTCCGAATAATTAGGGGATCCTGCGCAGCTGAATCACTTAGCCGGTCGGTGACAATGTCGGTGTTGTTGAACCAGCTCGATGCGGATCGAAAGTGTCGCTGTGTCAATTGTTATCAGTGGAATTCCATTCTTAATTGGCCATTTCAGACTGCGAACATTTATGCGGCGACACTGTAATATTGCAACTTCTTGCAGACTATGGTTTTTCACTTTTCATTGATTAATTTTTAACGGAACAGAAATAAATTATTTATGGACTACCGGAAAAGTCAAAATTACCTGTACTTGATTTTTTCTTTTACAATGATGGACATTACAAAAATGGTTTTATGAGAAATTTTTATCAACTTCTTTATCGAAGCACTTACTGCCATAGAAACCACACAAACTGCTAAGATAAACAATATATAAAGAAGTGAATAAATTCAAGCTTTTCGTTATTGTCATTCAGAACAGTTTATGAACTACGGAAACGCTGGTAGAGGGAACGTGTACGTGTAATTTGCAAATTATGATCTGAACGGTGATTGCGTAAACAGACTCGTAATCTTTATGCATTTATGTGTGTTGACAAAGAATACAACACAAAATTACAATGTCTTAAAACCATATATTTGCACGTAGTTGCAGTATATTAAAAATACTTACTACACAAGGAGCAAAAAAAGCTTTTTCTTCCGAGAATGCATTATCTATTGTCGCTATAACGTCATCTCCAATGCACATACAGTTCGTGGAAAATTTATGATCATGTACAATATTTACAATCCAGAAAGTAAAAATAATTATTGGACTGCAAAATGCACTTACAGAAAAAATGAATAATGAATGAACATTTTTGATTTGCATAAAGGTCTGCAGGCTCCGACCACTTCGTTTAGCTTTCAATAAAATGTTCAATTATTGTTAAGCAGTCTCTACTTAACCTTTTAACTGGGCACGAACTTAACACGTGGCGTTGTCCATTACTTGTCAACCATTTTTATTTCCATCATCCGTTAGTAATTTTTTCACTTTATTATATAAAAATTTTATTACTGTAATTTTATGTGTCTCGTATTAGGTCGTTCTAAACGATTGAATAGTCGCTCCATTAAAAGGCTGATAAATCCCACGAAGAGCAGTTCCAGAAAAATTGAACTGATTGATTTTTAAGAACGGTATCTCGATCGAAAGTGGAGACTAATAATTCAGCGTGATTGCGCGGGCGTTCATAAACAGAGTCTCTCTTTCGATCTCAGAAGCGTGAGATGCGTGGAGCAGCGACGAAATCAGGCCAAAACGCAACCAAAGCGTGTAAAATAGTAGGAAACGTCGAGGAGAAAACGGAGCTCGCTTTCCTGGTTCTCGGTTTACGATCATGCTCGCTCCGGGAGGCAGCAGTCCAAGAGAGCACGGCTATTAACCGCGTAATCCGTCGAACCCGCATGAATAAGTAATCGCACGCGTGTTCGCCGCGAACAATGAATAAAAGTCGGCGTATCAAGGATGATGTCGCGACGTTTCGCAAATGCAACGGAAGCGAAGGGTGTCGCTCCCTGCGAGCGAATTAATCGGAACCCGTCGTTTTCTCCTCGGGAACGTTGATCGAAATAATTCTTTGTTCCAAGAGGCAGAAAAACAAAGGATTGTTTCTCACTTGAATATTTAAGGTCGGCGAATAAATGCATCATAAATTTCTAAAATCATGAATAGACATATACTAAGTTTGCGAAATCATTGGAATGCGTAACTTCCGGAAGATGAAACTGTACAAAATTATGTAAAGCTAATTGCCAAGAAATTGCAAATTAAATAAGAGGATTGAATGTATTCTTAGATTACTCATTTGTACAACTGAGAGTGGATTTGTACGTCAGTTAGTAGATTAGTGATTGCGGAAAAACTTGCTCGGAACTTTTTATTGAACGTTTGTTAGCGTGATTAAATTATATGCAGATGTACGCTGTTAACGGATGGAAATGTGAATAAAGAATAAGCTCGGCAAACGGTAAGAAGACTTGATGAGTGACTAGCGACTACATTGAAATTAATCGTCGATGAATAAGAAACTATTACATAAACGATGTAAATTATTATTATAAGAGTTCGAAGATGATCGTGAACGTCGCCGAAGAAATTGGTTGAATACCTAATTCCCCTGTATTAGGATCTATTAATCATAGGCTCAGCGGCTGTGCGTGAAAACGTCTTCTTATAGAAACCATTGCGCAACCGAGCGGTCCAGGAAAGTTGGCCGGATTAAACACAAGAAAGCATTTCGAAAGTGTATTTATTTAAACCCGTTATTGCGTAAAGCGGTGTTACATGCGCTCGGTTACAAGCAGAAGTTACAGCCCGTCTAGCCTAACAGTTCCAATTTAGAACGTGGTCGCGTTACGCGCTCGTGCAGTAGTCTACGGTGCGATTGTTTGTACGCGATCATTGTAAATAAATGAGAATTGAACGATCGCGCGCTCGCTGTACAGCGTTCCTCGAATAAACTTGATTTACTTCAGCCTCGCGATCCCTGTACCTTCTTTCAAACCCGAAATGCCTTCGATGACAAAAATACAGAATCATGGAAATTTAGGAGCTGTAGGAGTTTAATGAAAACGTACTTCCTCCCGTACTAATTTTAAACAATTGAGAATATTAGTTATTAATAAAATATAGAAAATATTAATCAATTATTAAGGAAATATAGTTATTAATAAATGATACTTAAATTAATTCTGTACTGGAAGTTGTTCTATAAAATATTGTTGTATCCAGTATTAAATATTTCATTAGCTTCTGCAGTGTAAAGGATAACGAATGGCAAGTAACAGGTGACATTGCTAAAGTGCTCACAAGCACTAGTCAATAGCAAATAGAGTGCAGAGCAGTGCAAGTCTCAATAAACGCCAGCGAACTAAATCGACAACTAATAAACAAAGAGTAGTCTCAATGAAATACAGTATTGTAACAATAAATCTTTCTAGTATCCCAACAATTCCTAAAATTATAATAATAGGCATGCAATAAATATTTAAAAGCACACCCACTCCACAAAAATGGAAATTTTCATCTAGCGTTGATTCTGAAGATATGAACAACAGGTAGCTCCAAATGAAAA
This sequence comes from Lasioglossum vierecki, assembly GCA_028455595.1. Classification (NCBI taxonomy): domain Eukaryota; kingdom Metazoa; phylum Arthropoda; class Insecta; order Hymenoptera; family Halictidae; genus Lasioglossum; species Lasioglossum vierecki. Next base: position 7,459,713 of record CM052342.1, read on the forward strand.
AATGTACACTAATTAATGAGTAACGAGCACCGAGGGATGAATAATAAATACCTACAAGGAAATACCACCCACAAACTAACGACCAACTATCGGCTTGCCATAGCCAGACACGGTTACTTAACGCTAATCAGTAAACATCGTAGACTATGAATGATTCATATGGAAGAATGACTCACACTTGGCTCCCGATCACAATGTCATCGCTGCAGTGCATTGTATTCCACTTTACAGAAAGTCTGGGGGCTCGAAGGAAGAGGCGAAGCAGATCCCAGTCGAGGAAAATCGTTGCGCGTGCTGTCTGAATCCGTTCTTGGTGACTCGCGGGGTTCGTTGCAACGATTGCGGTGCAAGATCCTGCAGGAAAGGCTGCTGTCGCTGGGACCCGTCTGACAAGGCCTGGCATTGCATCTTCTGTCGTCAGCAAAGGTTCCTAACACAGAATATTTCACTTTTTAGAAAATCAACTTGAACTTTTTTTGTAGATCGTAATTTCCTAAGAAAAGAGAATATCTCCTTTAGCTGTATATTAACAAAACCAAAATAGGTTTTTATTTCGGTTTAAGGGAAATTATTAACTTGCATTTTTATCAGAATTTGTTCAGAATCTTTATTACGCGACAGACACAATTTTGTAAGGCAAGAGGGATTAAAGTTTTTATATTAAATGTGGCGAAGCGCAGTGTAGAATTTTTTTTTAAGAAAAAGAGCTGAGAAATAGACAATCATAATAAATGTCCCCTCCACTCCGAACACCTAAGTGTCGCCAGTGTTGAGTGTGTTTTGTAGAACGGACAACTATTATGGCAATTAGTATGTTAGGTCTCTTCCTACGAAAATTAGGTACAGCACATCGTGTGCGGTTTTGAAGTGATTGGATTACAATGAACTTCTCGTAACGACTCGCCGAATAATAATTCACGGCGTAACTGTACACTAAAATGTTACTTAATTATCGCCAGAAAACATTCTAACGGTGCTTTAATGAGGAAATACTTTACCAGGCACTGGATAAATAAAACCGGGCTCCAAGCTGCCGACGACGGATCGATCAACGAGAAGGATCTACACCGATACTTCAGTACGGCTAAATCACGGGTGTACGTTGCAGGTTTGTCTCGAAATTCCAACATACAATATTTTTAAGCTATTGATGATCGTAAAAGTAGATTTTTTAATTCATCAGAGCCATTTGACAGAATATATAAATTTAACTTATGTTGTTGTAAAGTGGTCTCTGAAAGTGCATATTGGCATAATAGTTCCCACAACAGAAAAATGGGAGCCAAATAAAAAGCTCTGTTTTCTTGTGATGATTTTATAACAGTACATTGATATATTTAAAAATCCGTGGTTTAATGATAGTATAAAGTAAGCCTGAAGGAAATGATACAAAATGTAATACCCAGATGTAGAATGTAGAACTTACAGAATTCTCCGACAGGCAGGCTTACAGGATGACAGCTTTCTAATGGGAAATAATATCCTTGAATACGACCTTGTGAACGTAACCGCAAGCTACGGTGTTGCTGCGCCTTACCCTAGAAAATTAACAGAAACTAGTTAGTAAAATCCCTGCAGGATCTCGTGAAAGATATAGGCATATGCTTTTCTAAAAACATTTTTAATAATTTATCTTTTCGTGTTAAATTCAAACCTACCATTCTTAATTCGCGTAAACGTTTAGTTATTCCTAAGACCTTCTAAAAACCTTGACGCTTGGTTTAGTAGTGACGTAAATATTTTGTGTGGCAGATTGCAAATGATAATTATAGATAGCGGATCTTTGTTCAAAATAAAAACTTTCCGTGTCGCATTAAAAGAGACTGAAAATGACTTCCTTTGATAAGAGATAAAATTCTACTGATGATCCAATCCACGGAACGTCGTGAATAGCATTCTATAAATGTTCGATGTGATTATCTTTTGATATCGCTCGACGTCCCGCAATCTGGGATCCTTTTCCTAGTGGAAATGTACGAGAAATCGAAGACCGGGCAGGGAACGAAGCTCGAGAGGACGAAAATATCCATCGCGTCGTGGAAATCAATCGCGACGACGACGATCCGCGATCCCTTATAAATAATGCAGCCTCGAACGCGGCGCAGGCTGGAACATTCCTACGAGTTCCTCTCTAATGCGGTCTCCGGTAAGAAACGACGGAGAAAACATTGTCCTGGGTCGCGGGCACCGTGGAACATGGACAGAGGACGACACTCGGACAATTGTTCGTCCCTTCGAGCGAATTGATTTGCAGGTGGGAGTCTGTGGGCGCGGTGAATGATCGACGGATCGATGCACGACGTGCATTCAACGAAACGGAATTAATTGCGTCGCTCTGCGCGAAACATTCGAACGAGTTTTCACGGTGGAACTGTAGATTGGCCGAAACCCGATAGTCAAGTTATCTATACGAGCTTCTAAGCATTTAACAATTATAGGAAAGCCTGGATCTATATAAAAAACTAAAAAGATCTTATTCTAGATCTATTAATTAAATGAACAATGAGCCGTTACTTAATTGAATGTATATTTGATGGAACGTACGTATAATTGCTAACGGTACCTACATACTTCTGCACGCCGATGGCTTGTCTTAATTATATATGGATGCGCGGTATTCATCGAACTGTTCTGTTTTTGAACTCTAACTCTCCAGGATAAATATGTATATCAGAAAATTCGTATAATTAAGCGAAACAGAGATTAAACCTCGTCGACGTTATTCCGTTATTGTGTCTTATCGCTAAGTATGGCGGTACAATGGAGTATGTAGTAGATAAACGATTTGAAAGATTGATTTTTCAGAACTAAATCTCTGTATTTTCTATTGTATCTTCTTATATTTATCTTGTTGATTAAACATAAAGGTGTTCATTGGTGACATCGATAGCTTGCTGGAAAATTCATATGGATACTAGAATTTTTATACTGTCTATACATTCAATTTGTTTATAAAGGAAGTAATTCAATAATTATTAAACTGTGGGTTTTATGCATTTATGGAAAGACTAAGGGCCTTTTTAAACAGGATAAAGGCTATATAAATCGAATAGCCAACATTTTTATGTGTCTCTATGGAGATAAATGGTGTTCGACATTAAATTAGGTGACTGTAGTTTCTCCGATCCGACAATATGTCTTAAACGAGGCCTAAACGCTACACGAGCGCGCGAAAATCCGTGACACGCGTTGCCTGAGAAGGCAGACAGGAGAAAAATAAGATTAACCCGCACGACAGGCTGAGAAAGTCGCGGGCGAAATGTTAATTGACGGTGATTCCATTTTGCATGGGTCCGCGGAGCCCATTGTGCCATCTCGGGGCCGGAGGACGGTCGTCCTTGTTCCCCGCCAGAAAAGTCGTGTAACGGAAGAGCAACAATAAGAACGGCCCCGCAAAATATCTCACGCTGGAGTCCCCGTAATGCTCATTGTTCGCTGCACAGCCTACGATCTTTCCCTGTGAATCGTATCAGACCGTTTGATCGGAAACGAGCGGCTCTAACGCCAGATAGCAAAGATACGTCGGCCTCATCTCCGTGGAAACCGACTTTTCTTAAAGCTCCGCGGAAAAATTGAAGCGTCACAGCCGAATGCGATCCACGAGCGATTCATCTACGCAAGATGATCCTGTTTGGCAAAATTTTTCATCGAAAATTTCAGAAACCTGTCTAATTCAGTCTGTTCTAGTTCAATTTTTTTTAAACGAAATCAATCAACAAAAATTTTTCAGGCAATCTTTCAAAAATGTGTTAAAGAAATTTAAATTTAATTGATTATTGAATAATGAACACTTCTTCTGATGTGGACGACATATTTAGGATTTAGTTCACGGATGATCCAGAAAGATTTCAGACTCGAACCGAAAAGAAGTTATTTGTGGCCTGGTGCGCATCAGGTTTCTGCGTCCGCTAACCACGGCCTATTCCAAGGATCAGTACTTTGGCCAAACATGGTCAGACGACGTCGTGCCGAACACTTTTGTCTCTGCTCTTCGTTTTTCGCGAGCCGAAAAATGCGCGCTCGTTATTTCTTCTAGGAAACGAGCGGGGGCCGCGAAACAGCTCGCATTCCGGCCGGCAGCGTTTCTGAAAACCAGATCCACCGAGATTCAAGCCGAAGCTACAGAGTGTAAGTGATTTTTTTCTGGTGGCGTACACCGGGACACGCTACTTGCGAACTAATTGGGTCTGCAACCTTGTTCATTGTGCCATCTGTTTGGTTAGGGTACAGTGAAATATGTGCAGTCGCAGGTAATTCGTTTTAGCTCTCGGTGTAGGGCGGAGTGCCTTCCAATGTTCAGAGAATTTCAAATCTCGCCAAACTGGCACAAAAATCTATTTTTTATTCTATTTTAAAAGCGTGGAGCCTTGAAAACGCTTTTTTCGAATGAAATTCTTTGTTGTTATTCGTCAGAAAATGTGGACCCTAGATGTCAGGCCCCGGATCACCTTCTAAAATCATATTAGGTTCCGTAGGCGACAGCGTCACCATTTTGGAATGAAAGAATATAGAATATATCTTTTTCAGTACCCTGATACGTAGTCAACAGTGTCTCAATTCGATTGTAGATTAAATAATTTTTCTACAATGAAAAGAATTGTGTAGGTTATTGATGTTTTAAGGCCCATTACTGCAACTATGCTCCTGAAGACCAACCGTAGCCATTTTGGAATGAAAGAATATAGAATATATCTTTTTCAAGACCTTGATATGTAGTCAACGGTGCCTCAATTCGATTTTAGATTAAATCATTTTTCTACACTGAAAAGGATTGTACAGGTTACTCATGTTTTAAGGCCCATTACCGCAAACATATTCCTGAAGACCGAGTATCGCCAATTTGTAATGAAAAAATATAGAATATATCTTTTTCAAGACCTTGATATGTAGTCAACGGTGTCTCAATTCGATTTTAGATTAAATCATTTTTCTACACTGAAAAGGATTGTACAGGTTATTCATGTTTTAAGGCCCGTTACCGCAACCATACCCCTGAAGACCAAGCGTCGCGTCGTTAGAGCGAAGGGAGGGTCCATGATCTTGGCGCGGCAGGATCGATTAGGGGAACCGCCTGGGGCCGGATTCCGCTCGGTTTTCGGTCCCCTTGGAAGCGAAACTCGCGCGCGATCGGTCTCATTGTCTCCCGGGCCCGAGGTGGCGAACCTCAGTTCTGCTCCAGTACTCATGGGAGTAACATCGCGCACTCCCGTAAAGCTTCTTTTCTGTCTTTCACCTGGGCATCCGCGCCGCCTATCCGCTCCGTTACTCGCGAACACGGAATCTCCGAGCGGCTACCGGTCCACTGTCATTTTCCTCGATCGTTGGATATCACGTGATATCCGCGAGCGACCGAACGCTTGTTCCGCAATGACCTATCGATCCGACTGATCGAACGGACGCGAGTGATGCAAGGTGACGGTCACCGTTTCCGCAAATGGAATCGTGTTAATAATTGAGCCAAGCGAAAATAGCGATTCGATACTCGCCGAACGGAAAAGCACACGTTCTTGTGAACCGACCCGTCGTTCAGAACGTTTTTAACGGTGCTTCTGGTTTAGTTGAAGGTTCACCAACATCCACAGGCACGGTGACGTTTCGGTGTGTGAAATTGTGGCGTACACTTCAAGTTCTACACTGTTTCATGAAGTGTTTCATGAATCGGTCTTCACAAGCACTGGATTAATTAGACTTTGGTATTTTTTGCATCATTTACGAAGTACTGGAACAAACCAAATTCTGTTTCCTCATTTGACACTAAGTGACTGGTTTCAAATTTTGTACTTAATAGATCGCGGATTTTTATGCAAAATGAAAATTTGGCTGCATCAGTTTTGAGAAACAGAAGCCAAATAAAATTGTCATTCTTTCTTTAATTATTTCTACAAGACGAAAATAGTGCATTGAAAATAGGTAAGTACAATTTCGAAACATCAATTATTTCAAGCTGACAGAATCAATGCGCAACAATTTTTATCTTGCATAAAGATCCGTTTAATTATAAGTATACTGCAGGACTGAATGCACTTGTATCAGATTTTCGAAATACCCTGTGTATTTGGTGTTGAATTAGGAAGGTCGAAGTGTAGAACCCCTTTTAGACGACAGTGTACACCAGAATTTTACGCAACATGCGTCTCGCTATATTTTCTATCGAATAATTGGCGATTTTATGCAACAACCGGCTCGTGTGTCGGCGCAGTGCGAAATAACCGGCAAGGACGTCGCCCGTCTGTGGGAAACGCGCGAAAGTTGCGATACCTAATCAAGACTGAAAACGAGCATCGGTGAAAAAAACCGCTCGGTGCCGGTCGCCGCTGCTCCGAGTCACTTCGCTCTGTGAACGGAAAGTGGATTTCTAAGATTGAACGAGTCACAATGATCGTGCGACTCTGAAAATCGGAGGAGTTCCACTAAAAAGTAAACGGCCGAGGAGATATGTACACGAACGAAGAACAGAGGATCTCGTCGATAATTCGGTACGGTAATAGCGATAGTGGGAATCTGTATTTTATGATCTATATTTAGACATCGCTGCGTGGGTGCTGGGAAGCATAAAAATCGCGAGAAGAATGGCAGAGACTGCACAAAGCGGAGCCGGTGATCCGAAGTATTCATAAAGTGGAATGCAAGAATCCGAGGAATGCATTCGTTAGAAGTCACAGAAAGCAAATTCGAGACCAAATCTGGAAGACAGAGAGTAATCTTGTTCTAGGATCTGGTCTACCGGAGACTCTGGCAGCTGTCCATAAAAAGGGAGTTCTTACTTTGGTGAAACCGGTGAGCCAACGAGAATGTAAGATCCCCTGAAAAGTTTTCGCAAACTCGTCGAGACGACAGGAGGACCGAAAAACAAATTTGAAGAACCGAGGATAATATTGATTGTAGCGAGATGGGCAGAAGTTGAACGTTCTAGAAGATTGTGGATGACTCGAGCCAAGTTCGGAATTCGATAATCGATCTTGTTCAGGTGGAATCCATTTAAGCTGCGCCAGATTCCACGAGCTGGCTCGAAGAAACAATTCCGATCTGGATGTGGAGCAAGATCCTCGAGTCGAATCTTGGATTACAGTTCTTTTTCTCAATCCTTCGGACTGATAGGCTGATCATAGAATCCTCTTTGTAGAATATAGATTTCTAAGAGATACGTCTAATATGTCAAACGGAAATTCTTAAACGTCTACAGGGAAAGATATGCTTCAGAGGGACTGATCAATCTTGATCACTCGAAGCTTTTTCAAAATGATAAAATATACATAAACAATAAGAAGCAACAAACATAGATTTTGCACACCTCCAGCTACAACCTCCTCGATCGCTATCTAAATCAGTGGAGTGTCAAGATCAAAGTATTTTCTGATAGATTACACGAACTTCCACGAGAAGTAGAATAAAAATCAAGAAACCGATTCTAATCACTCAGCTAGTTCTTAGTATTAGTATATTGTAATAGTAGTAGTAGTAGTAGTAATAGTGGTGGTGGTGGTAGTATTGGTGTATTGTGTTACCCTCGGGATTACAAGTGTTCTTAGTCTACTGTTGAGATTGATAAAGTTTGAAATTACTCACGAGCAACGTAAATATTAAAGGTCACTTTGGTTATATATGAACTCAATTATTATGCAAAATTGGCTATAACAATTGTGAGAAACACAAGCAAAATAAAATTGGCAATTCTACTTTTAATAATTCAAATTCTTTTCCTATTTTAAACTGCATCTACCAATTCTCATGATAAAATCAAATCTGCAGTCTAGTGATTTAGGTCCCATTAAATGAGATTTCTCAGAGTAATTAAACTTTACTTTAGTTTAAAAGTGGAATTTGACCACCCAGACATTGTTTAAAACTCACGAGAACATTCTTGGTCGCCTGAACACCGTTTCAGCAGCATCTCGGAAGATATTACAAGTATTACGAACAGATTGACCACAGTTGAAGGAATTAAATTTTAACGACCAGTGCAGTTGTGTAAAAGTCACACGGGAAGAAACTTGGTCACCTAGAAACCAATTAAAGCGCACCAGATCGCGCAGGATACTTAGCAGAAACGATCTACTGCGACCTGAATATAAGTACACAGACGCTGTCAGAAGGTTGAGGCCTTGAACTACAGCTTTTCTCGATCCTCCGGACCCTGTCAGGGAGAAAGAGAGGAAGAGAAAGAGAAAGAGGCTGGGGACTGGCAACGGTGTGGTAGACCGTGCAAAATATCCTCGAGCGAGGATGAACGTGTGCCCGCGCCTCCATGATAACTGATAAATGTATACCGGTCTTGCGGTACCCGCTAAGAGAATGCGGTTACAAACACGATGGAAAAAAGGAATACGCCGGTAGATCTTTAATGGTTGTCGATACTTTCGTTTAGAAAGCGCTCGGCCGTGTCAGTTGGACAGGGATTCGCGATCGCGGTGCATCGCGCGACGCGAAACTGCGTGACGGTGCCCTCGGAACGCACTCGATCCCGATTTTACCGCGATCAGGCCCGCATCAAAACGGTTTTTCGAAACTGATATAAACGGCGATGCGGTTCGCCCAGGAAGAAACGTCGGGACTGACGAGAGAAAGTTTTTTGCCGCATGAATGAGTAAGTTTTTTCTCCGATTTTTTCTTATTTTGGTCTTTTTTGGGAGGGCACTCGTTAATTTAACACCGTGCGCGTGACGGAGGCATAATTGGTAGGAGAAGTAAATAGGATTCGTAACGTTCGCGTTGATTGCAGTCTCGTATCGCATCGATTGGTCGATTGACTCTTTTTAAAGGATCCTCCGAGGTCGTTTCTTGTTCTGGTCTATTTAATGCCGCGCGTACATAGAACGGCCACCGTGTATCTTATCCAAGTGTCTCCGCACTCGGCAATATTTATGTGCCGCTCTGATAAGGTGGAAGTTATGTTAATGTCCCACCAGGCCCCCCTATCCGATGACCTAGTTCAAAATGACAACGTATGAACAGCTGTTTTACGCTGTGCATCGGGTCACCTGCGGAACTTGCTATGTATAATCCTTTTCCCATAGGCCGCCCGTAGAAAGTTCGCTCATGGTTTATATGTTCTTTGTGTAAAATCGTTTCACAAAGAGCAAAGAGAGAGAGAAAATTGTATATCTCTTGCTAGTAAAGCTTCGCGTCTGTTAGTGGAATTTCTGCGTCCTTGAAAATTCGACAACGAGTATAAATACGATGTCCTCAATCGAAGAATGTAATAGAATCACTGATTATGCAAATGACGCCAGGCCAGTATTATTTATGTTGCTTCTTGTCCCTGGATGCCGTAATGCCTAATCATTAAGTGTTCGGTCATAAGGTATAAATAAAAGCCAGAAAATTGGCTTTAATCTTTTCATCTGAATGCAAAATAGTATTTTTCACTGGTAATTCAAAGACGGCACGCGTGTACACGTGACGAATATTAATTGAAAAGCCACGAAGAAATAGTTGTATCCAACTGTAGTTGGCATTTCTACATCTTATTGAAATAGTTAAAGAAAAATTGAAAATTTTATTTGACTCCTGTCTCTTGCAATGGAGACAAATTTTTGCATAAAATATTTTGCATAAAAATCCACAGTCTATTTATTATCAATTCTGATAAAGAAGAAAAGATTTTAGAAAAAATCCTTTAAAATAATTTTTGGGAAGGAATTCAGAAAATTTTTGTAAAATATAATATAACAAAAAATAAACTTTTATACTAAGGGTTAAACAAGTAAAATGTAATGGGATAAGAAAAATTGAAAGTTGCTCCAAGTTTTCGAACGACGATCATGCGATCCCAGATGCATGGATCACCCTGTACACGCAAATATCTTTGCAGGAGTGGAAAATGCAGCTGCCAGCTCGGGCCTGGCTGCGGCCCGTCCGAAAGAAGAGGCGAACACGATGGAAACCGTCCGAGACTTCATTGAAAAGATCGTGGAGGGCTTGATCGGCAAGGTGGACGACGTGCCGATCGATCGATTGTACGATCATCCAGCATGTAAGTTAAAAAGTACGCTTCATTCAATACATTACTTACTTCCTTCATTCTAGTATTAACCCTAGAAAGACTAACATGTTCTGAAGATTTTTCAATCGATGAAATTAAGAGCCCTAATCTTATATTTGCAACCCTCATGTTTCTCGAGACAAAGAGTCACCTATTTACATTTTTTGCAACTGTAAAACGATTGATCTATTTGTCTGTGTTGTCAGACGCATTTCTTTAAAATGCAGCATAAATTGTTAATTTGAAGTGTAAAAGAAAAATAGGTGAAATGTTATCTAACTATTATAAAAAGTAGTTATTCAAAATAGAAACACGCAAGAAAATCCGAGTGACAAGTGACACGTGTTAAAAGTGAATTGCAGTAGATAACAAGAAACGAACACGAAGAGCAACAAGCGTAAAAAATCAATGATCGTGAACGGAGACAGATTGGTTGGTCTTTCCAGGGTTGATCTTCTGCTAAATCGAGCAAAGAAAACGAAAAGTAAAAGCGCGCGATCGAGAGGTGTTCGTCGACCTCGTGGAAAAAGTTACATCGCGTTTCAAACAGAGCCGAGCGATCTCTTCGCGTGTCGTCGCGTCGATTCGACCAACAAATGCTGCCATCTGCTGAATAAGTTCGAACACGCCGTCGCGTAAAACTGGCGCGTCTCTCGTTTCACGATCGCGCCGACGATACTTCCGCCTGCTACCTATTACCTACTTAACAATTAACTCTCGACAGCCTTGATTGCCGGTCGGACTTTTTTTTTTATTATTTTTCATCTTCACCCTCGATCGCTCCAAGAAAAGCGACGTTGCCCGCCTGGCAATTAACTTTCGAGCATCTCGATGGCTTCTTCGACGCTTCGATGGAAAATGTCCGTACGAACGAACGGGATAAACAAGATCGTAATTACTGGACTGTGGATCTTGCCTGTTAGACCATAGAAATAAAAATAGAAACGATTTATCTCTATGTCAAACACTTCCTATTCAACCTTCCATGCGAAGCAAGTTTCAAATATTTATTTCGTACGTGTTTCTGGCAAGATCTATAGAGTTCGCGAATCTAGTCGTTAAGAGGGATTCTCGTGTACTGGATAAAAAAAACAACTTTTTAAGTTGTTGTTTAAATACAGAACGTTAAAAATGCTTTCAATATTTCTATATAGTTTTTCGAGGTATCTTTGTACCTATAAAATAATAATTGATTGTAGAGGTTGAGTTGTCTGTATTGCATAAGAATCCCCCTTTAATTAATGCGGGAAACGTTTCAATTTGCTTGAACAGATTGTAGAATATTGAATTGCTTGTTAGGAAGCGTCAAAAGAGCAATCTAGAGATCAAACATGTATTGTAAAGCTGTGTGATGTTCACTAACCACTCGACTAACGACAATTAACAGATAACAAGCTTTTGGAAAAGCATATTGTATGCTTGGTCGACGCTCTCACTCGTATGGCCGTGGTCCTGCAATTGTCTTTGTCAAGTAAGTAGCTTCTAACGCAGTCACAGAGTCAATTAATAACATAACAAATGTTAGCATGTCTCTCTTCTAATTGTGCTCTAGAAATGTTTCTAATAATATAAGCTTCTAATTTTGTATTTTTAAAAATTCTATTCATCTTCCTTATTTTCACTCGTAATTCACAAGCGACGACGCGACGCGTCCTTCATGCTGCCATGCAGCACTGGTTGCGCGTTTCAGGCGCTGTCTGTGCATCATTAGAACGGTGAGCGCATCGCGTTGTTCGCTTTTGCACCAATATTCTTCAGAAAAATAGGCCGCAATACAGCTTCCCCTATCTTTTTAAAAATCCAATTACTCAATGAAGAAACTTCTTCCAACGCGATCAAAAGTTATCGTCGATAAAGTCACTACACTTTTTTGTTCGTTGCTTGTTCCGGTTTGTTCTTAAATATTGATCGCTTGAAGAAATAGTATTGTAGAAGACGTCGTTTAAAGCTGATTAGAACACTAATATCCAGTCGACTTTGTCTTTTCGTTCTGTCCACGGCAATTTCATCACGGTCGAGCGCCTCGGCTCGACGGGTTGCATAACGCGGCGCAGAAACCATAATCGTTGCCGACAGCTTCCCCGGAAAAATTGTTTTCCTTCCCACGAGGCGTGAAAATTGTCAATCGGTGCGCGAAAATTCACAAACACACGATTCCCACAGATCGTACCGCGGAATTTCCTGAACGGCGTAATAAACGAATGTTCGACCTTAGGAATTAGCATTATGTCGGCGAGGAATAAACATGGAACAGAAACTGCAACTATTTGATAAATACCTGTGAAACCGGGCGCGAAGAAACAACTCGGGGGCGACAAGAAATCGGCGGGACGATTTCGCACGGCTCCGGGTTGCCGTTTCATCGGTATAAGTTGGATCGAAAAGTTTTTCTGTGGTGCGCCGATTTCGAAAAAAGTTCTGATTAAACGGAATGATCTCAACGTCTCTCGAAGCCGGGAAGAATGATGTCCGAAGCGAAATTATTTACCAAAACGCTTACACGTTCGCAGTTGCAAAATATAAATGTCTGCAATAAAGTGAAGTGTTCCGAACGATTTAGTAGAGCCGCAATGAGGAGAAAGTTCCAAGCCTATTAAATTAGAAAATAAATCAACGACACAAAATTATATTCGGATTGTATGCGCAAATACTATGATGTCGAATGATTTTCAAATTTTCTTAACGGCATTTAATCAACTTTCTAGACACCATATATATTGTTTCAAACGATTTCAGTCGAACACACCTTTCACCGATTGCAAACATAAGCGTTTGGATACTTCCCTGAGCCAATGTATACATATTTGCATGGAGAAGTGAACGTTGTGCAAAACGTGCTCGTAAAGTTGCACTGCAACTGTTTAGGCAAATGATTGAGTCGTAGACTATTGAGATAACTCGAAAATATTTATCTATCTCTAATGGAAATATAAAAATGAAGTTAAATGTTGCTGTAAGATTTGCATACGACTGGTCACGGTCGGAGAATGAATTAAGCAACGCGAAAGGATGTCTTTGAAGACGATTTACGAATTTGAGAAGCGTATGGCATTTCGCAAGAGGATGACATGAAAACGAGGATTAGTCGAGTATAAAATCGATGTCACGACAGGATGTTATAAAGTACAAGAGGCTAAGAATAAATAAAATTGTTTAGATAACGAGTATAATTTTATGTAATACGTCGATAGTAAAATCCACGATCTCGCGAAGTGAATGATTCACAATTCCTTGATCCAAGGGCGAAACTCCGGCAACAATGGAGGATGCAACGATCCGAGGACAATAATCTCGAACTACACATGTGACCTGACTCGTTCGTCGATTACATAAGGAATGAGTTTCTCGAAATTCAGAGGATATTTACCTTATCGTTATTCCGAGGTAGAAGTGGGAACTTTTTTGTCGTTCGAAGAGGGTAACGTCACTCGAATTAATTATGTATTCGTCGTGCATTTAGCCAAGACCTTTGGGACGCCGAATTTTCCATCGGCAGAGCACGATTTTCTTTCGCGAGCTCATTGTACCGTGCCGTTTCGACTCGCGTAACCTTCAGACTCGGTTTTCCGCGATAAGCTCGCAAATTTTACGAGTTTTTTCTATTCATTCCTCCTATTTGTCGTTTACAAATGAAAAATAGAACAGGCCAGCGAACAAACATCTGGGAACATTTCTATCGTTGGCAAATGAATTTTTTACGAACTGTGTGTGCTGAACTGTCAAATAGTTTATATTTATTATTACACTAGCTGACTCGACAGACGTTGTCCTGTCCAAATTTGTATAAACTTGTATAACGAACAAAACAAAAAAATAATTACGCATATCTATCGTTCGAATCGTGAGTTATGGACTTGAGTTCATACAAAAAAAGCACATTCATTTTTTCCAATTTTTCTTTCTTGAAAAACCTTATTTGGACTAGTACGAACATTAAAAAAAAAATTATTAATACGCTCACCAACGAACAGCATTTAACTTTTTCTTATATAGATTTGGCATACAAACTAATTCCAGGCTCTCATAGTTAATCGATAGTCCATAGATTTTATGCATTTATGAAAAAAGTGTTGAAAAATATAGACACATTGTTTACTGAAAAAAGAAAGAGACTTCAATATAATGTTTCTTGCAATGGATGTAACTTTATTGTAAATTATTTTGAATTGTAGATGCAGTAAATGCATAGCCAATGATGGAAATTATTTCAGATAGCTGAATGTATTTTCGTTGTTTATAAATAAACAATCATGTTATGTAAATATACAACTACTACTAAACTGGTTAATTTTTAAAAAGTAACTTTGCAAGTTGAGCTATTTTTTTTAGACACTTAAGCAATGCATTATAAAACTGTGCAATGTATTTATCGATAATATTATTGGCAAAGGCGGGTGATAACCAGTTTCAGGATCGCTCTTCAAAGTGGATCGCAGTTTAAACGAATCGAGAGCTACCAGCCGTGAAGATACTAATGAACTGATTACAAACGATCGAGACCGATTCGTTTCACTTATCCCCGTTAAAAATGGGGCGTACGTACCAATAACTCGCGAAAATATTCATGGAATTAATACATTCGAACGTGCCGCATGAAATCGTCAGAGGAATAGATTTCCTCGGCAAATTCCTGCGATAAATATTAAGCGCGCATTAAATCAACGCGCTTTGCATAGAATGACGTCGCTCGTTCCAACGTTTTATTGCAATCGATCCGGCCATTTCGAATCGAAAATTCGAATCGAGGTCGGTGCCACGGCCAGAGGAGACGCGTCGCGAACATTAAACCTCCATCCAGCTCGTAAAGCAAACGCACCGTGTCTGTACTAATAAAGCTTTATCAGCGGACGACTATTTCAGCTAGCACGTTGCGTCAAACCGGAGAAAACAGAACTGTTGCTTTCACAAAGATCTCCGCAGTGGCTGATAAGAATGATTCTGCACATAACTCGTTCGCATTTCATGGGAAAACAATTTAAAAAATGTTTAACAATCGAATTAATTGTCTCAAAGGAATGGACAGTTTTACCTGGAAGGCAGTATTTATATTGTTCAAAAAGAAGCAGTGACATTTAACCATTTGTATTCGCGATTTGCTATCGGCGCACTATTATCTCCCTTGCAGAAATGGACTCTGTCATTTTCAAAAGAAATAGCATCGTATCATGCAACAATAGTTTCCTTGTGAAGGCATCAATGCACTTTTCATATCCTTCGGAATTCTATACCAACATTTCCGATCAGCGAATTTTACATTCGTTTCTTATTAGCAACAAATCTTGACGTAAGCTATAATTAGACGAAAAAAAAGAAGAGAACATGACTTTACAATCTCTTCATAATCGTAGTTCCAAGAGCTTCGTCAGATCTGTTAATTCTCAAGGAATAGAGAAGAAAATGATTATACAACATCTTTATTTATACATGCTGTGTTAGACTATTTGCAATGTACACAAATGCACGTAATAATGATAATGTCCTTTATAATAATTCGGTATTCCATTTGAGTTGGAAATGAACTTTGCATTTAAATCTTAACCTGGATTCAAATTTGAGAATATTGATTAAACTCTAATGCGAATTCAAATTATATAAATATAGTTTCAATTCAAATTTTACTTCTTTTATGTCTAACAATTTTCGTCTGAAATATCTTTTTGGTATAATTTTCGGTTAATTGAATTTTATCGAGAAAACGGTGTTTTCAATGAATCGTGCAGCGCCACGTGCGTCTCGATACCGCTGAAACCGGAAACAACTCGAGCGTTTCGCGCCGGAACGGGACGACCAATAGTGCCGAACGATTTAACGATCGAGACACTCGTTCCGTGGAGCGAGACGTTTTCCTCGGTTGTCGCACGGACGCACGAAACACGTCTGGCGATTTTAGAAAATGTAGGTTCCCTTGCAAAAGTATCCCCCACTAAAAGGAAGCCGTACCGCGGCGTATGTGGGGTACGTAGCTCGCGTATCAGGCCGCTTTAGCAAACGCTCAGTCGCGAGCGGCGCAAGCCTGCGATTACACACTCACACCGCGTGCGCTCGGTTGATCCGGCCGGTTAACAACAATATCCGTGTTATCCGCGGCGATCTAGTCTCGAACATCGTCCCGAAACCGTGCATCATCGTGACGTCGACACTTCCTCGGAGATTACGGTAATTCGGCCGTCCTCGGACTCGTTTTCACCCTTCTCGAAACCGCTCACCCTTAGTGACAAGTGACGTCCCAGTGAATATACAACGCAGAGTAAGGCGAACGACAAACCCGATTGAGTTCAAACGGCACAGAAAATACTCGTTTTTCATCTTCGAGTTGGCGAGGGAACGTCCGTGTAAAAATCTCGGTGACAGTGTCAAAAGGTTATTCTAAAAACGGATGAAAAAAGAATGAATAAAAACTGTGGATCGATCCCTGTTAGTCGAGCACCGCTGAATCCTCCATTCAAGGAAAAACTAATTTCCACGTGATTATCGATCCCTTCTCCCTACTGCTCGCAACGTGCGATTTCATTCGACCGTCGATGTACAAGCGAATTTGCTGGCAATTATCGAGAAACAGCGGGGAAATATTACAATATTTCCTGCATCGATGTGTTCGCTAACAGAATTTTTATCGTTTATTAGGTGCAACGTGTAGTCTTTGTAAAATGATTTCAAGGATCGCTTAATCAAATTCGCGTTACCACGAGCGAGTTGTTTATAATGGAAATTCGAGTTCCTTCATCGAAAATTAAACCTCCCTTCATTTACTATATATTTTTAATCAAACATCACGTAATGCTGTCGTCGATGTATTTATTTTTCCACTTGTATGAAAAGCATACATGACAATCACGTTTCTTGACGTTAAACTAAACTTGATTTAAAAGTAAGATTAGATACCTAAACGAAAACTGAATACACAACCTTAAATAAGCTACAGATCATTTATTATTTATGTATGCGAAACAGTGAAATCATCTACAATAATTCGAACATAATCTACTGTTTCCAGCATCTTGTTTCTACTGCATCTTGGAATTAATACAATTTTTTGTTCATAAAAATCCGCGGTCTACTAATAAACTTACAGGCTGTAATATATAAGTATATCTTGATCGAAACGCTTGGTAACATGACCATTCTAAAACGTTTCATATGGAATCGCCTAACAGTAAGAAAAAAAGTAGTGTCTTTTTATACGAGCGCGTGGAGGATGGTCGTAATTATCGCGTACTAATTGCCCGTTAATCGCGCCCTTGGGAGATAAGATAACTGGGCGAAGGAAACGGAGAATTGAAGAAGCCGCGTCCCGCGATCGAGGGGATCAATCTCGGCAACCTTGCCGCGATCTCGGGACAAGTTTTAATTGCCTCGTTTGGTACGCAATGAAACCCTCTCGCTTTCGATCGGTCTAATCGATGTAAACAACCACGGCTCGTTACTGCAAACACGTCTACACGCACGCGTGCTCCATTTCGAGCGTGTTCGGACGCTGGTAGGACACGAACGGGAACAGTTCGCAATTATGTCAGTACAATTTACGGAGTTGCATCGAGGACTTAATTGGTAGACTGAATTTTATGCGTTTACAGGGTGCTTAAACGAACGTGACGCCACGATAAATATTCGGCCGAATATCTCGACATTCACCTTGCGCAGTGGAACGAAATAGCAATTTCGTTTTATCACTTTCAAAGACAAAAAAATAATAATTGACAAACTGCATACTTAATTAGATTTTACTGAAACGTTTATATCCTTGGATTCGATGCATCTACACTTTGGAGCATCCCGTGGTAGAAAATGAAAGACTTAGGAGGGAAATAAGTGTTGGCAGACTTTGCGATTTATGAATGTAGTTCAAAAGAACTTGAATTTGCATAAACGTCCACAGCTCGATATCTGGCTTCGATAAGCAAGGGACTGGGGAGGAGCGAAGCCATTCGAGGCTCTTTGTTAATCTTTAGGTCGAAGTAGCTCGCGCGTGCCTTTAAAAGAACCGTTTGAAGGTTCGTTTTATTGAATGGAGTTGAAGGAGACTCTTGTTAAATAATTCTCAACTTTTATTGGACGAGGAACTCATCTCTCGTGACTTCGACAAAATAGATTTTTAATTCTTTTAATCAGAATTCTCGAGCTCTAATTTCATTCTATAAAGGTAATATCTTTCTTACTGGATGTTCGTTCGATAAATTTTTCAAGCGCACTTTCCAAACATTCAATTTATGAATAAATGAGAAGTGTCCTGGCAGATTGATAAGTCAGACTCACAAATTGTTTGACCTCCTTTCGTGAATTTCTCTGATTGAAGCAAGAATTTACCTTTAACCGAGTCTCTTCCCACCCCGTCTCGTAATTTCTTTGAACTCGAGGAGATCTCGTTTGCATCCTCGGAAAATTTCTTTAGACCGCGAGCATTTTGCGGAATTGAAAATGTCCTTGATTCTCGCAACACAAAGTACAGTGTCCTCTTCGACAACGAGAAACGGTGTGCGTACTTTCTATTGAACGTCAGCTCTGCGTCTAGATTTTCCGGAAAAGTAGTCGCAAACGATGTGCGACTGAAGACTGTTGGGATCTCTCCGAAACGCATTTATCAAAACGCGGCAAGGATATAAAAGCATCTTCATCGCTTTCATTAACGTCTAAATATAGTTCTCGACGGTAAACCCCGGAATCATAACTCTCGTCCCCGTTGAAAACGGCGAGGTGTTTTGCTAAATCCCGGTTGAAATATCAAAGTGTACGTTGCGCAACCATAATTACGACGATTGCGGGGATTAAGAACACGGAGTCGCGAAAAGAGAGAGAGAGAAAAAAAAGGCGGCAGCCATTTTCGCTAGGCAGTGAGGCGCCTGAAAAACCAAGCGTAATGCTACCTGGCTAGGTTTTATCACCTGAGAAACCTGAAATTCGCGATCGCATGCTTTCTTTCCATCCGGACTACTGATCCAATTCATTAAGCTCGCAATCGTAGCGGAAATGCTCGAATCGTACTCCGCGTTGCATAATTTATCTACAAACACGGTCGTTAAAATTGATCAAGCGGGGCTGGGTACTTAAAATTAAGAAATAAAATATCTTATCTACAGCGCGTTCCATTCAAGTGAATACGTTGGAGCATCTCATTAGAGAAGTAGTACAATAACATATATAGTTTCAGAATTCACATGAAAAAACTGATCTATAATCATTCATATCAGGCAACTGCATACGAAATTTTCGATTTTAGAATAAAAATTGTTATGAAGTGTTTTGAGCAAAAAAAATTTTCTACAATTTTTGTTCGGATGTGTAATTTTACCACGTTTTTATTAGCTCGCTTTCTTGTTTGTCTGTTCGGTGACAAATTTTGCAATTGATTTTAAACTAACTTCCTGATGAGCTGGTGACTTGAAATTGGACTAAAAAAAATTCTTTTAAAGTCTTACCGTTTCGGAGAAAATATTATTTTTAAATAAAGTATATTTTAACGTCATGCAACGTGATTGTCGCGAACGCTTGTTGTACGAGTGGAAAACTAAGCATCTGGACGACAACATGGTGAATTTGTCGTGGAATGAAAGTGTGTAAAATTGTCCAAGGGAAATAAAGTTGAAACTGAAATTAACATTACGGTCAAATCGAGTGTATCCAATGCTTCAGTTGCGGAAATCGGCAAATGATGTTTGCAATTGTAAAGATACATGGATTGACAGCGCGAATACGGGTTTCAATAAAAAAAGTCGACGATCAGGAAATTTCAAAGTTCAGTGGATCGTCGTCGGACGACTATTTAAATGAGGGTTTAAAGGCCGTGTCCCCACTGACGCGCATTACGGCGCTCACTTCCACGAGGATGCGCGATCATGCTACACATCTTTACGCCGTATAATATATACAGGTGCGCCTAATTAACCGTGTCGTTGGAGGAGTAACGCCGCTACGTCAGTGGAAGGAAACCGTGCGACCGTGTACGGACGGTTTTGGGTCAAATTCTTCGGAACTATGACCACAGAAGAATTCTCAAAATCACTTTCGAGATAAAAATATCGCTGAACCTCTCGCGACAAGATAACCAAGTAATCGTGCTTCTCTAGCTTTCCTTATCATTGCTTAAACAGACAAAATCCTGCCTGTAACAAAGAATGATGTAACTGCAATAAAGATTTGTCAGGCTCATTCTCTAAATCTCGGCTTTTCTAGATAGAGAGGTAAACTGATTTAATAACACTAGTGATGGAAGAAATATATTTTAGTCTAAATTCTCTTAACGAAGTAATGTCGGAAACGAGCGTTTTCGGTCGGGAATGCGGAAAAGAAGTATGAATAGTAATCAGGGAAGTTACGTATCCTTGATCGAAAATCTCGATCGTCGCGATTCGGAGCGATGATTTCCGGGACAGTCGAATATCGTCATCCAGAGAGATGTTTTCCTTAATCGAGCAGAAAGTGCCCATCGTTAACCGTGGTCGCCGAGGAAGCTGGTCCGAATGCTTCCGGTATTAACCGATGATAAGGAAACGAGAAAGTTACGACTGCTAGGTAGCATCTTTAAACGATGCGTTCCCAGGTGATCGGTCCAAGCATCCGTGTGCCCAAAACTTTCGCATAACTTCGTAGAAACGTTCCCCGGCGGCACGGAATACGTTCCGAGCGACAAAAGCGTCGGTTATCATAATAAACGCACCGGTGAACCCCGGGGATCATCGGGTTCCCTCGTCCCGAGCTCGAAGTGAAAATCGATTTTTTTCAACGGCAGTTGACGGAAACTCATAGACTGTTCGAGATGACGGACAATAGCAGAGACTGGACCAGTGAAACGGGACGCGCGACGGAACGCGATTCGCCGTAGTGAATCGCGCGTTGTGACGAATAGTGGAAAGTGTGAACAAATATTTAATGTTCGTCGCGACGAGATAGTACCATGCGAAACAGGAGATAAATGTTGCTGGAACTCATCGCAGAGATGCTGACGCTGGTCGGCGGGCTGATTCTCATCTACTTAATCTACGTTCTGGTCACCAGGAGAAATGGTAACAGTTATTTAAGATATTCTTCCAGGAAAGATCGCTACACAAACTGTAAATTTTTAAAACATTATCAAATAATAATAACACATATATATATAATAGTTATTAGTAACCAAAAATAAATTCCACCGTTGATAATCGTTACTATTGTCGTTATCATAATTGTTTGAAGAATAATATTAACTCTTACACCGCAACTTTTAGAATTTTGGTAATTACAGTTTTTGGTAAATATCAGTGTTTGCGTTGCTAACATCGCTCTACACGCGAAGAGGTCGTTAATAAATCATGTTCAATGTTCCATTGAACATGATTAAGATAAATTGCCCTGCTCAGGGACCACGTATTACTAATCAACTCCTTCATTGCGGTTATTAAAAAGCTACAAGCAAACATTTAAGGTTAAAGGAATTCCGATTTTGTTTCATTTATTAACAATCGTTATGCCGCTCCTTGGCTAAGCAGCAATTAGAGGATGAACAGGAAATACTCTTGGAATAACTTCTTTTATAACCGAAGATATCACATATATATATTTATATTAAGCTTTCAATAAAAGGAAATTTACGAGAAATGAAGGAGAATGCGCCGTTCATAGTCAGACCACGAAGTTCGAAAACGTATTTTAGTTCCATTAATTCGTTGTTGAATTGGTTAAGCTCTAAGCAAGTGTTAAAATAAATAAAACAACAAATTCCACTCTACGTAATTTTAAAATTAAACTAAAACGATTTCGGCTTTATGTATACATAATACAAATATATGAATGCAAATGTTTTTACGATATACATTGAAACATCGAACCCCTTTACAATTCCGATCTGCAAAATATCGGTTCTCTGGAAGGTTGGTGCGATTATGACTTTTCAAAGCGAAACCAGATCTCGAAATAGTATAACTTTGTCGTTCAACCGTGCGACGAAGCATGCAGGACAATTTTTCTAAAATGCGTCCACAAAGATTCCTATAATCATACCGGGAACGATCCGCCGGGTAAAACCGGTTACAAAATCGCGATCCAGATTCCACCGCGAAAACATCACCGTCGTCGGCACGGATTCATCACGATTATTGCAAATTGTCACTGGGCAGACTTGTACGCGCGTCCCTGGCACGGTTGCGCGTAATAATCCCTAGGCTGTTACCACCTTCCCTATCATCCTTATCCGTCGCATCTCCTTTTACGGTTTCGTAGGATACTCGTAATAACAGTCGGTCGCGTTCCGCGCGGAAAGAAACGCGCTGCAACGCGAATCCTTTTAGGATCGTTCGTTCCATTGTTACTCTGACGTCTCGCAATTTTACATTTTTGTATTCTACCGGTTCGGAGCTTATCCACGCCAATTCTTTGCTGGCTGTGCCACGTATCGGCTACGTTAAGTTTCTTCTTTATTTCAGCGCGTTTACAATCGCGGATTAGTTATCGACGATATTCGATTACTCGATCGTAATCGCGCGTAGAATAGCGATAACACCGCTCGCCTTCTACGAGGTCATTCATTCAATAATATTTCTTTTATCTACACACTTTTTTATGGAATTGTTCTTCAGTTTTTTATTACCTGACCTTGGATAAACAATCTTTTGTAAAAATAACGATCGGAACATTTCAATCTTCCGATATAAGATGATGCATCGGATAGTCGATAAATTCAATACTAACTGCAAATATTCATTTCGTGTATTCTGCCTCGATAGGACCGGAAAGACTTAACCTTCGGACGACGGACCATTCTCACAATGATTTATATGATCAATATGATTAATGATGTATTGAACCTTTCGTTGCTTTATTTATCAATCTTTAAAACATGTTTTTGAAGATACTTGAGTTGAATCATATTCGTGTTTTTAGTTGGTAAATTTTATTAAGTAAACAAGTTAAAAAGTAAGATGTTAAAACTATCATTGAATTCACCTTGAACGGTAGTTCAATACTCGAGATTATCCAGCAATCTTATCGCCTTATAAATGGCTTCTATTAAAAACAAGGGAAGGAAGCACCGGGAGTCATCGATTCCGTCCGAAAAAAAGAAAGTCGTCGAGACATTGTCATCGTTCCTTTCACCGAAACTGTCATTAGAGAATCCAGTACATGTAACACTAAACGCGCAGCGAGTCGCCCGCTACGTTGCCAGTCCATTGACACTGGATTTCACGATGACGACGGAACAGTGAGTCAACTTCCTAGGAAACACGATTTTCCCGTGCCGATGTCTGTTAACCAATTCGACAGAGAGAGAGAAACCTTTCCGCGCGGTGCGGCGGTTACGCGAGCTCCTCGATAATCACTATAATTTCGTTACGTGGGAACATGTACTGAGGCATGCTGAAGGGTCAAACCTCCGTCGAATTCCATTTTTCCACGCGATCTCGCAGATCAACTTTCGAAACGGTTCTTTTGAAATCGCTATCGGATAGCATTTATCAGTAGCATTTTAAATTTCCCGCCGTGTACAGTTCCTTTCGAGCATTGTGGAACTTTGACGAGTTGTCAGAGAGTTGGACAGACTTTCGTCTTCCAATAACGTGAGACGAAAATGGAACTACACAAACGTTAGGTTATAAGAAAATCTTCTTTCCTTCTTCTTAGCAAGTCATTCTAGTTACTTTTAAATTAGGAAAGTAGTTGGTATATCAAAGTTGACACAAATAGGAATTATTCTGATGATGAGATTGTGGATTTTATGCATATATGAAAATGAGCAGATCGAATGCAAATTTACAAGATTTGTTCTTAATTCCATAAAATGAGAAAAAGAAAAGAAAAAAAAGAAAATTAACAAGTGCCCATGTACCTAGTAATTTATACAATTTTTATCTTGCATAAAAATCCGCAGTCTACTGACGATCGTACTTATCGTTCACACGCTACAATGAAGTCATTCGTTTATTGTTACTATGTAACGGATTGCAAATGAACGGATATTATAAAAATCCGAGGAAAGGTTGAGGAAGCAACACTTGCCGATCGTTGACAGACGGTCCATCGGTTTCTATAAATATTTATAACCGATTATCGAGTCAATCGTATTCTCGGAAGCGCGTACTTTCAAGTACGAACCTATTAAACGAACGTTTCTCGTATCGTTTAATTACGGGACCCGTGATTGCGTAAGTTTATGAATACATATCCTATACACTTGCGCGATCGATTTAAAGTGAGAAAACAAACGGACGACAAATGACGCGCGGAGTTTCGTAAGAAACGTCCTTTTTGCGTTCAACAGGTTGAAAATGATTAGCAAAAGATCAGCAGTCTATTTATGACGAGGCGTTACTAGAAAATTAAATAGAAGGTGGAATGGTGGAATGAACAGACGAATCAGGAAATAATTGCACCGCTAATTGTGTAACGATTCCATTTACTCTCGTTACCGTTCCATCAATTGCTGTCGCCCGATTCAATAGAAAAGTAATCGGCGTAGGAAACTATTAAATTAACAGAACGAGAATTAGAATGGATGAACATTATCGGATATAGAACACCTTTGAAGATCGATGGAGGAATAATTAATTGAAAGGCGACTGTGCGTCCGTTGCTAGTTAATGAATGGCCGCGGAGATAGCTGAGTGGCGGGAGACAGGTAATAGGAAATAAATGTAGGCGACCTTCACCTTCCAGCGAAAGATCAGGGTTAGAAAGCCCATTGGCCGACGGCGACTATGTTTAGTACACACACCCGGGGAAAAGCCGTCTTTCTAATCGGAGATGAAGAATGCGAATTAGCATATGTTCTAAACCGTCACACGCAAAATACCTAGGAAATTACCGATCACCAATGTCTCTCGAACTTGGTAACAGCGCTTCTCACACAGCTTCAAGGTCGCGAGAAGATGTTAAAATAATTAAATACATTACTTTCAACCCACTCAAACGGTTCAGACATGAAAAGCATTCCTGTAAGTAGCTCCTGGTTCTTCCAACAGGTGCAGACAACTTTTAAATTGCATAAAGACCTACAGTCTAATGAAATAGGTTATTCGTGACTCAATCGATTAATAAAGTTAGGAATTCGAGGATATTTTTATTGTTGCATTCGCCGCGAGAATGGAACGCGCTTAAGGACATCCCATCATCGTTCAGAAACGCGATATACTGCTAAAAGAAAATTCCTTCGAGGCCCATCAATGTCAGAGTTCCAAGAAGCTTCCTTCTTAAGAAGTATTGCTTACGATCTTCCCAGTCGAGGTTGGCTATGTAAGAAACTTGTACAGGAGGGGCCAAGTAAAGTGAAGTGTTTCCTATTAGTATCTCGTCTTCAAATCTCTTTTCTTATAATTGATGATTTCAGTTGCTATATACTGCTCTATTCATCAATTTTTTAAAACACGAGTCGTGGTGTTAATCCTTCGCTGCATGATGTATCATATCTGATACAGTTAACAAATCTAAGAATGTATTTTCTTACTATGTTTATTTTTCTGAAAATATTGTTTTGATTTTTTTTCAATATTTTTCCCTTGAATGAAACACAAAAACAGACCGTCTTTCAATTTTTTCATCCCAATTACAAAATCATATAGTGAAGGGTTAAACCGAATAGACAAGACTAAAATGAAGACATTAAAATTTACTTATTTTTGATGAAACGAGTCTCGATCAAATTACCAGGGCTCTGGGTTAATGTAAAAGGAAATTGAAGTCGAGACATGGAAAAGTTTCGAACAGCTCGTAACACTTTCCTTGAGCGAGCCTGTACAACTCATTAAAGCTACCGATAGAAGATGCAAGAGGGAGATCTCGCGAGATCTCGAGGAACCCTATTAGAGGCTCGAGTTTTCCGTGGAAAGAGTTCACCGGGTCGTTCGGATAGATTTCACCCGATGCCCGAGAACGAAATAAGGAAAAAAGAAGAATGAGGAACGATCGACAAGGCCGTGTGCCGGAGAAATTACGCGCTGTTAGGCTCGCCTGGACGAACGGTGGACTCATCGTCCGATCCATTACCGATCCAAAGAAAGTGCGCGATCGGCTCCCGCGTTTTCCCATCGCGTCACACTCGTTAACCCTTTCGGGGAATTTATTTTCTTCGCGAGGAGGTTTCTCCTCGAACCGATCGCGACGATCTAACAAGTTCCTCGCATGATCGAGCCTGGAAACACTTCTCGCCAGGATTTACGGACGATATCGCCGAAGAAAAACAGCTTATCGACTGTCATACAGATTCGCGATGCCGGAGAAGTTTGTGATACCAGATTCACAGCGATCTGTATTTATTTTGATTACACTGCGGATTTCTGCGAGAAAAGATTTCTGTCCCAGCCATGATGAAATGTGAACTTTCAGTGTCTGCCTAAGAGACTTTGTTAAGCTTCTTATTATACTGAATTTTCGACAATCGATGACGTACTAAATATTGTGGTGGTGGGAAAGTAATATCAGTTTTCGACCATGTTACGATAAGATTATTCCTTATTAATCATTGAGACGTTCAGTGTGGAAAGCTAAAAGTCTTTACAGCTAAGCAACTCTTGACAATTTACAACATATTGTTACTTATCAGTGAATTTTTAATATATTATTATTAATAGTATGTAAGTCAGATCGATTGCGTGAATACGTGATACATTTATGACAGTGTTATAAAATGATTGTTTCTTGTGAAACAGGGAGAGAGTAACATGAATATTATAATTTGCAGATAACCCCAGCGCAGATTCGCCATCGATGGCGCACACGGCGCTGCGCGAGATCGTGGAGCGCGCGGTGGAGGAGGCCCGGAAGCTGCCGGGTCTTGGCGGTTCCGTCGAGACCGGAAGTGCTCGGGAGGGCCGAAACATCGTCGACCACAGCTACGAGGATCTGCTCGCGACTGCGATACTGAACAAGGTTAGGAAATACACCTGTGTATTATCGGTCACGTGGCTCGAGGACACCGAGCGTCCGTTCGTGGAATTCGAGATGTCCCGTGGCGATCGCGCGAGACTCGGAGAATAAATCGATGACTGGATTTTCTAGGTCATCGAGAAGTACCAAAAGGAACAGGTGGACGGTAATAGCAACGTTCTCCACGGGAAACCGGTGACGGCGGCCAAGTGTGCGATAAGTAAGCGACGATAATCGAACGCCGTTCGCGAGTTAGAAACCGACCCGCGGAGGGTGAAAGCGAGAATGCCGGCGAGGACGTTCGTTTTTATTTTTCTCTATTTTGTTTTTCGCAGACGAGATCGAGCCAGGTCTCGACGAAGGTGTCGAGGAAGGCTGCAGCAGCCTGGAGCCTTTGTCCCAGGACGAGTGCAGCAGCGACTGCAGCGTGCCCCGCTCCAGACATCTCAGAAATCAACCGGAACCATTATCCCTCACGGTGGGTCATTTTCTTGATTGTTTACGACCGGCCCGCGATCGTTCGCCAACGTGTTGGAGAATTTATTCGGAGATCGGAGATCTCGGAATCCGTATTCGAGGGTTTATGAACGAAAGTCGTTCGTTTTGTTCCGTTCCAGATAGAGGAGCGAATCGAAGAAGTGACCACGGTGTACACATCCGACGAGGATCCCAGAGATAACGATGTCCCGGCCATTAGGAACACTCATCGAGTGCCATTTCCGGAACTCGGAATGGACATTATCGATCGTAAGCGTTGAACTTGCTCGCCAGTCGAATATACGATCAATTAGCCGCGTTTTTCTTCTCCCGATAAACTGTTCGACTAATTGGAGACAGCGCTTTCTCGATTTTACTTCTGCGTTAAATATTGGCAATCACGGTCTTGGCGCGACGTTTGATAATTATTGGATAATTATGTTCACTGTAATTAGTACGTTCCGTACGGGAGATTATCAAATACGTAAGAGTACCGCGATTGACAGGACTCGATCCAGTTAATGTGGTGATTAGAATTCGAATGCCATTAATCACGCGACTTTGAGGGAGGAAACGGGAACGTCGTAACATCGCTAATTGGATACCGATAGGGGTGACTGTATGTTGTCCTTCCAATGCGATTACTACGTTGATAATAATCGATTGATATGAACCACCGGCTGTTCTACCAATTTTATTCAACAAACATCCACTACGATCATTAATATATTGCGAATTTGATGAAATTTAGAATATTTAAAGAGTTTAAAAATGCTGTTACATTATTTCCAACCCGTTAAAAATTTATTGACTATTAGGATCCTGTGTTGGAATAAATGAATAAATGAAATGAATGAACATTTTAGCTTCCCAGGACTCGGAGGACAGTCAGGATGAGGTAGACACGCCCACGACACACATGGGTCTAGTCTCCCCCATAGAATCATGGGAGGAGAATTGGCTATTCCAAAAGAAGAGGGTTCAGACCCAAGCGGATCCGGTAGCCATGTTGGTACCGAATCCTAGCGCCGATTACAAGGCTTTGATCGGTGACAAGGACGCGGAGGACACTTCCGACTTGTCCGAGTGTTCCTCGGCGCAGTCCGATGAAGAAATCGAGAAAGAATTGATGGAGGCCATAAACAACGTGGTGCCACGGACTCCTACGGATCTGGTATTCGAGAACGGCTTGGACAACCACTTGGAAGCCTCGCAAGACGTTCCCAAGAACCAAGAAACGGAAAAGACTGATTCCGAAGTGCTCCTTCGCACGAACGTCGCGGAAAACGAAGACAAAATCGAGCACGAAGTCAAGACAGCGGCTAACGATGTAGAATCAAGCTCGACGAACGCGAGCGAAGCCAAAGAAGCCGGGAAGGAAGTTGAAACTTCAGAGAAAGTCGAGAAGAAACCAGTTCCAGAGCGCACGAGCGCTGCTGATGATAATCCGAAGATCGAGAAGGAATGTCGATCGACTGCCGAGGAATTGGAGAAAAAAGTGGAGGGTGTCGGTCAGAATTTCAACAATTCGACGAATGCTGGTTCGTCGACGGAGCCGAGGGAACCCGACCGGAATGATCCATCCAGCTGCAATGGTTTGGAGGAAGTCTTCAAGGCGGTGGAAAATGTTTCAAATGTGCCAAAGACACCCTCGTGCACGCCGCCGAGAACTTCCGAGACGGAAGTCGCCGCTGGTAGTGTCGGCAACGCGGAAGCACTTGTCTTGAAGGAGGAGAATGCTCTGAATTCGTCGGAGTGTGCTGAGAAGTCGATACATGTTGATGAGGATACTTTGGAGGAGTTCGAGGAGGAGGAAAAGTCCGATGAACAGAGGAACGACTTTCAAGGTAATTTCCTTCGATACTCGTGCACAGGCTGTTTCATAAATGCGTTCTAGAAGTAAGAACATTAAAAAAATTTCTAGATACAACATTTCCAATTTGCTGAAATTGTTGAACACAGTACATTTCTGTTACTTGCAACTTTTTCATGTTTCATAAAGATCCGCAGTACTTTTAGAAATGGATAAAGAATTGTATCAAATACGTACGTGGACGCGAACGAGTTACAACAGCTATGAAATTGTCTGCTGGTGGAGGAGTGAACGTAATTTTGAATTGGTCGTTGCAGCCGAGGATATTCAACAAGAGAGCGAGTACACCGAGCATTACGACACGGCGACACAGAGACACTTGGACAGTTTAACGAAAACTGAGATTCCTGTCGTGGAAAATGGGTCGACCGATGCTGAACCGGATCATCGATTGCCGGACGACGACGACGAGAGGTGAAGGAAACGTAACATTTTTGAGTAGATAGAAAAAGAGAGACAAGATTAATAATAGAGTAAACAAGATGATTTATTATTATCATCTCGAGGAATGCATTCAACGTTCGGGGCCCCTAATGAATTAATTTATGTAATAATATTGAATAGTTTGAGAGATATTTACACCATATACAGTACAAAATGCGGAAAATCTGTGCAACTCGAGTTGCATCGAGGTTGTCTTTTTTTCTATCGAAATGTCTCAGCGCAACGTTCGTTTCGCAACGTGTTCGGTGACGGTCTGCCCTGAGAGCCTTTCTTTTCGTTGATGATATTTTAATCATATTTCAACATTCCTCTGTGCAGCAGGTGCCGAGAGGCTGTGGCTCTCGCCAAGGCTACCTCGGCTTCAAGATTTTCCCTGAGGCAGGAGAAGGAGCAGACGCAGCTGTCAACTCCTCCCAGGCCAGGTGACTGAGAAATCTATTTCTTTGTTTTTCTTATAACCAATAGCATTAACGTTTGACTATAACGACGTTTAGATTGGTGTAGGTACACGCCCGTCCACGAAGTACCGGGTTACTTCGTTACATAATTGCTACAGTGAACAATGAATTAAGTCTTCTTGTACACTTTTCTTGTTGCAACTGCGTCATGTTTCAAAGAACAAATCCTGTAGTGTCTTGTAGAAAGACCCACGAGCCACTATTCTAATTGCTGGCGCAGTGTAAACACGTTTTCGTATTTTCTGCACAGGCACGATAGCCGAGCGAGAGCACAAAAAGTGGGAGAATGCTCCGCCCATTGAGAACAACCCTTACAGCCAAGAGAATATACAGAAGAGGCTGTGGGAGAGGCAGTACACGAGAAGGCCGTCCGACATTCCCGGGTAAAAGTCAATTTCGATAGAGGATAGGGTGCTAACGTGACTATCCGAATTTTCAATTCTAACCAAATTAAAAAGCCAAACTGATTGCTTCTATTAATTGTTTGCCTTATACAGAATCAATGCCGAATTGCCGAAGAGCAACGGAACGGATTTGGAAGTGGTTCTGGCGCCCCAAGAACCGGATATCAAAAGGTAATTTCAAGATCTTCGTCAAGTTCAAGATCAAGTTCATCAGTTCATGATCATCATCAAGGTCATGCTCCGAGAATTATGAAGTAACTAGTGAATGTTTGTTTGTCCAGGTTCGGCAGGGACTATTACATCAATGACTCGCGATCATCGATCAACGAGAAAGGACGAAGGTCGGCCTCGTCCACCATGAGCAGACCCAGCAGCTCACTGTCGCAGGGATCGAGTTCGACGGGTCCCGACCAGGAACAACAGGTGAGTTTCCAGCTCGAAAAGTTTGAGGAGGCTTCGCTGCGCGGCAGCCTTTCTAGATGGACCTATCGCGATCCATACTCAAGTCCGCACTTCGCGGTGAACCCTCTTCTGCACATGGAGCCCGACGGTAGCAAACCGGCTACCACTGATCGTGTGACCGAACAGACCGTAGAAAGCGATACCACCTCCGTAGAATCGATTCTTTGGGCAGCTGATAGCGAAAACCTGACAGAAAGAAGACAGATAGACCTGGACGATGACTCGAGCATGATCATGACGAACTGGAGCCTTGAAACAACGGAGAGGGTGGCTTACAATCCACTTTACGGGCTCGATCAACCATTAGCTTGTTCGTCTGTGGACAAACTGAAACTGGATCGTGACTCAAAGGACTCGGGAATGTACTCTATCGATCCGTCGGATTTGGGATACAGTAAGAAGCAGGAAGATGGGTGTAAGACATTCGGGAGTGGCGACTGGTCCAGTGATCAGATTCTGTCTTCCAATGGTAGGAGATATTGGGGCTTCAATGGGCACAAGTACCACACGTTCGGAGGGATAAAGAATTCTCGAAAGTCCATCGACGAGTCCGACGAAGGCGATCTCGAAAATGTAGAGAACGAGTATTCGAACGTCGAGGTTGCTGATTTTGCTAAACTAAAGTTCCAAACGTTCGGAGGGATCAAGAAGAGCAAGGGTGTGCCGACCTGCAGAAAGATCACGTTAAAACCATCCCCGAGGATTCAAAAGGGACTCGAGAACGCTGAGAGTTCCCAAAACAATTCTGGTTTGCAGAACGATGGAAACAGCAATCTCAGATTTATCGGACACTCTCATTGGTTAAGAAAGCATTATCCCGAAGATAATTATGGAACGTCGAAGTTATCGCAATCCTCGGACCGACCTAAACCGAGGTCGAAAAAGAAGCAGAGTAGTAAATCTTACAGAGGACAAGCCAGGAGGATTGGTTCCATATCGGAGCGCTGGTCCTCCTCCGACGATTGGCAGGACGATGATTCGAACGTCCCAGATAGAACGGTGATGGCCAAATTCCTGAAGGACGTTTCCAACAAGGCAAAATCGCAAAATTCCAGGAGTCCTGCGTACTTATTCAATACCTCTAGAAGAAAGTTGTTTGAAAATTCCAGAAGGGTCAGGTCGCTAAATAAACATCGTTCGTCCGACGATAATGAAAGTCTAAAGCTAGAACCTCCGATTGTGCCGGAAGTCGTCGAGAGAAGTTTTGAGAGTTTGCGAGACCTTCGGAAATCGAAGAAACCAAAGAGTCGCGAGTCGAAGAAAAACCTGGGCGTGACGAGTTTGAGCAACGTCACTATTTGGTGAACATGGAAGTCGCTCGAATTAACCTCTGTCCCTGAAAAAATGATCAGTCTCCAATCGAATCTTTACAGTTTCCACGAGGTACCTTTCCCTTAACGATACGCCAGTGCCATATCGCCAACGATGTTCCTTGTCTCGAAATGATCGGACAGAATCTATATTTTTCTACGAAGCGTGTAAACGCAACTTCTCGCGTAACAAGTGAAAGTGTTTAGCATAAGAATGTCAGAGGATGTATATTGTATTTTTAAATATATTGTTTCACGACAATGACTCGACCTTACTTGAAAGTGCATGGTATTCTTTTGGTGCAGGCTCTCGTACCTATCGATCGGTTCTTAACAAAAACGATCTATGATTAAACGAACGTTAACAATTTCCCTCTCCCGGTGAGATCTGTAAATAAAAATTCTGTGGCTGTTTCTTGTAGATGCGCGCACGAGTAATGTCGACCTTCGTGCGAGCGAAACGAATCGATTCCTCACTCGATTGTATATAGTAGACCGTAGATCGTAGACAAAAACCGATAAATAACGAGGTCGGAACGTGGCCGAGCGTTCTGCGCGCTACGCGATCGATCCTGCGCTCGGTAAGTACCGTTTTCATGCGTTTATAAATCGATGCACCGGTGACTAACAACCAGCTAGAGTACTAATACGCTAGTGCATGCAACGGTTGGAAGGAATTGTCTCGAATTGACTCGTCAATGTAAAAAGGTTGACGCCATTTAGATACAAGGTGTTTGAATACTACTAACAGGTTTCTGTAACTGGACTGGGAGGTCTGAACATTCTGGGCATCGCGACATTCTTCCTCTCTCGCCAAAAAGCTACTTTTCCTTTCTGCAAAACCGCTATTTTTCTTTTCTCTATGAAATACGTACTGTGCGCCACTGGCAAGAAGTCTCGTGAAAGCTAAACGTTGGGACTACGAGAGTGTCAACGGTGGGGGTGCACGAAACTTCTTGTGAGAAACGTTCCGTTCTTCTCTGTCGAAAAGCTATTTTTCTTCTTCCCCACGAAGAAGCTATCCATTTTCCCTTCTCCATTTCTCTCGAAATTTTCAAGAACCCATCCTGACCCGACATTTTCAGCTCGCACACCTCTATTATCGACCCTAAGTACAACCCAATCAAGATCCAAAGGCGAGCAATCCCGCGAAGTCGATCGTGCGATCGCGCTTAAAACTGCTCGGGTTTTCTCTATTGGGTGTGAAACTGACCCCACTAACAACCGCAAAGTCCCATCGGGAAACAGTAAAGCTGATCACTGCTGAGCTGCGCGATCTTTAATTCTATTTGAATCGCTTTCTGTTCCAGGAGGACCCGCAGTACAAGGAGACCGAGTACCTAATGAACAAGAGCAACGACGTGAAATCGAAAGTGGCGAAGTGGCAGAGGAACAACAGTCTGGAGAACAAGTACCAATCCTCGGTGCGAAACAGCGAGGAGACGAACGAGATAGATAGGGGAAAAGGGGACGGTCAGAAAACCTGGGAGGACCAGAAGATAGAGGAGATCTTGGAGAACGAGAGGAAGAACAGCAAGAACGAGATCAACGCGAAGCTGAACAACCAGGAGAATTACAACGGGATCGAGACCAAGAAGACGAACTCGGAAGATAATCAGAAGAAGATCAAGAGGATCGATCTAAAGGCGTACGGCTTCGAGAACGAGTTCTGCGTGAACAAGACCACGAAGACATCGTCCAGTCCGAGGGTGGTCAACAAATTAGACTTGAAGAATTTCGGTTACGACGGCGGGATCCGACGAACACAGTCCAACATTCATCTGAACAGTATCTCGCACGATGATTTCAAGCCCAGGATTGGTAAAAAATCGAACCTGACCCGCAGCAATGGCTACGGGAACGATCGGGACGTGATACGGGCTCTGGCTTCCGGAGACAATAACCTGACCCAGAGTTCGGAAGCTTTGAACGAACTTAGGGACGAGCCGTACAATGGCTTCGGATTGAAGCCCGCCAAGTCGGTGCCGAATATCGCCAGATGTTTCTCGAACAATAGCAGTAATCAGGAGGACGAGGAAGTCGAGAGTTATAATCAAAACTCGTATACGGAGTTGGAGACGATCAAGAACGGGTCTGTCAGGAGTTTAAACAGCGCTAACAGCTTGGAGAAGAACGACGCGAAGAGCAGCGCATCTTCCGTTGACGAATCGGAGATCGATACCGATAACTTATCCGAGAAGGAGCAGAGCCAACCAATGACTAATGGAAACAAGACAGTTTCGAGCAACGGAAACGCTGGTAATAAACTGTTACCGTTGCCGTCGGTCAGGAGACTGGCACAGGCGTTCAACAAACAGGCGGAACCTGCTCCTGCACTCGTTCCGAAGGTGAGAGATCTTTAAAAATAAATTGTAAATTAATTTCGTGGATAGATCATATGTATATATCCAATTCTTTTTTTATACGATAGATATGTATCTCAACAATAACACACACTATCCCCACTACTTCTACCTGTCCCTGCTACGTCCTTTACTAGTGGGAGTTAAAACAAGGAATTCAGAAACAAGTCCATGTTTTCGCTATTCTCTTTTCAGGTAAATAAACCAACCACTGTGAACAAGGATAGATCGTCGACACCAGAGATCCAAATAGTCGAAACTCCGAGGCAGATGCACAGTTTGACGGCCAGGTCCCTTTCGAAACAATTTCGAGAGGGTCTTCGGCAGATTCCAAACAAAGTGACCTCTCCGCCGGCTAGTCACGTTACCATGGAGCAGACCTACATACCGGAAAATCAAACGGGAGTGGTCCCAGCGAAAAGCGAGAGCACGAGCAGCGACACGAAGGTCATCTTGCCGGGGAAATTGAAGTCGAACATCATATTCTGGGAGCAGATGCAGAGGAAGAGTTGAATCAGTCGTTATGTTTGTCCTGCAGAGCGTGTTGTGGGCGAGTCAGGAATTGTAATTAATTTGTAAGCGTTCTGCCGAGGGATAGGACGAGGGGAATCGATTAAATTCAGGCGACGTGGAAAATTCAGACGAGAAACTAGATGATTCGCATATTTTCTTTGCTGTCTGAAAAACGAGCCGCGAATCTCTATCGGTCGGTTTTGATTTTGATCGTGCAACGCGGATTGGCATCCTTGCTACAAATGCAAGCGTGCGCAACACCGTTCGAAACGGAGCCAATTAACTGTATGAAACAATGCTGGCTCGATCGATAGGTTCGTTATCCAGTGTTACATCAAAGGTAACAGCATTTCGCGTTTTTGACGCGGTCACGTCCGTGCCAAACGATACCCGCTTGAGATTAGCCAAAGAAAATATGACAAGACGTCTGCATTGCAGAGCTGAAATTTGCAGTCGGAATTTTGCCCACTTTATTCACTTTTTGTTTTTGATCGACTTGTATATGGAAATTATTGATGTACATAAAATGATATAAATAATACGAGTTTCACTCGTGCGAGTGAATCTATATGAATTTTGTATTGGCAAAAATTTGTATAAATCACTTTCGAGAAACAGCGTGTAAGGAAACTGTCGTATTCCTGTATATTTATTATTATTTATTAACAATGAAATTTATGTGTATATAACGAGTTATCCCTTTGGTGAACAGAAACACTCCTTTTATCGAATACCAAAATTTGTAACAATTTTTGTGTTGCCTGTACACTAAACCTGTACTATATCGATATTATATAAATATATTGTTTATTATTTAAAAAAAGAAACAGTCACATTGTCGTACACCATACTTAGAATACTTCCACAGGATTCAGGTCCAAGGAGTTCGAACGATTCATGAAAGTGTTGAGTTTTATTTGAGTATTTCGAAATACATCATTAGATCATATTGCGTTTGAGTATTATTAAAATTTAATCATAAAAATATATCTTCTCTTAGATTTGACAATGTGAGTATAATACTACTTGTAGCTTTATAAAAAGATCACTATCCGTGCATAGCTATAGACCACTGTCGCCTGAGCTGCCTTTACAGTTTCTAACATATCTTTCAAAATTTCGTTAGAAACAGGGACATATAATAAAACTCTTAATAATAAATGCACCTGGTTTTGTGGAATGGTATATGCTCCAACTCGATGGCGTGCTCTCGCCTATAGTCCCACAAGAAGTGATCTATCAATATCGCATTAACTTCGGACTTTCTCATGTTTAGATTAGGGTAACGCTCGATTAGGGCTCTAACTTCGTCCTTTACCCTCTCTATAGCCTCTATCGAGCAACCACGAATCTCTATTTCATCATCCCCTCCGTTTTCTAATTCTACGTCTGAAAATATATATGTATGAAAATATGTATATCTTACATCACCTAACAGGCAAACTATGTACTGGGTAGTTTGTATTAGTTATTACTATAAGTTTTTATAGAGTCTAGATTAAAGCTGGTGACTACATGGAGACTAGGACTGCTTTGCTTAATCTCTAATTGGAAGAGGATTAAGCGTGAGTATGCGGGATTAAGTCACAATTGAATTCATGATTAGTTCTGAAAGCGAATTAACTCACACTTCCGAAGGAACTTAAACGACTATAATCGTTACCTTAACAAACATGATAAACGACTCCTCTGAACAACTTACCACACTGCAATCTGCTCATAAGCGGATTACTATAACGCATTGCACCGAAGTGCACAAGAACTTGAGGAACTCGATAATCGGCAAACATCGTGATATAGTCTATATCATGGAATTCACCCATCCCTGTTCCCTTGAAACATGCCCAAATATCGCCCACTAATATTTGGGCCCTTTTGTAAAAACTGACTAAAAGGAATCAGTTTATCATTTAGTTTTCCTACTAAAAACGAATTTGTCAAAATTACATTAAAGTCAACACAGGTTGCCACAGTTACCTACTTTTGTCACTGTTCATCTATTTGATGAAACAGCTAAAAATAAGAATAACGCATTTATATAACTACAGAAATTCAAGCTTGAGGAATTAAGTTACTCCTAGTTTGAAACTGGTAAAGATAATATAATACAGTCTCAGCTAAATGGCAACCTAAATATAAAAAATTCTTTTTTTAAAGTTTATTCCTTTAATTTGGAGATATTTGCGTTCGAAGATAATTAAAATTTCTTACAGTATGTTTTAGATAGAACACGGAGTTTGTGAAACCTGTGTCGCTGATTTCAATGCAACCTGTTTGTCATACATACCTCTATGACCTTCGTAGTCCGCCTCATCCTGATAAGACTCAAATTCATTCACCACGAGTTTCATCAACTGCTCGGCTGAACACGAACACGATTTGATACATTCAGCAAAAGTACCTACAATCGAATTAGATTTTATCACCGTATCTAACGAGTACATACACGTGTTCCTGACATAAGGAACGTTCAGATGCACATTTCACTCAATGCAATCAGGAGAAAATGTTTCAACGTTGCATTAAATAAAATGTATCCCTAAAATTTTTTGCTCTCTGGTACCTTGGTATTTTCCTAATAAAATCTTTCCGGCTTCTCTCAACGACTTTAATCTTTCGTCCAAAAGCGGTATACAACTAGTTTGATCATCGCCCCGAAATATTTTCTCGGCGTCGGCCCTTGTAATGCGGGAATAATACTTGGGGTCGATTATAGGTATCCCCTCCTGTTCGAAACATATTGAAAAAGAAAACACAATGTGAATACCCACTTAGAACTCGTAAAATGATGGATTGTGAAATGAGATATACACGTGGACATGAAACTGTTTTTTTAAATGGGAATACATGATTTGTAAACAAAAAACAACAGACTTCGAACATACAATGCACACTGAATGCAGTAAAATCTGAATGTAACCACTATATAAAATGGTATCACAAATATTTTTAATGTTTTTTTCGTTCAACAGCATTAATTTCTGATTTATAAAATGAATCCAGAGTGCAGAAAATACACAAGTGACATAACTTGTCTCAAAAAACCCACGTGAGTACTGCAATGATTAATTGAAATTTATTTTCATTGTTACTACCATCTGTTTTTACATACGAATCATTTTCATACTTTGTATTTATATTTGATATGCAAACAATTTCTTTTATACGTGTATTAGAGGATTGGACAAACTAGCAGAATCAATTCCTAAGCCAAAGGGAGCAATACCAAATTTTGGTTTGCCAAAATGGAAAACGATGCCATTAGAGTCAAAGATACCCATGGTCCCAGGACCAGAAGGAGCGTACAATTTCACCCGCCGTAAACTTGGAAAAGAACTATGGATCCCTGCACCTGCTGGAGATTTTAACTTAAGCGATCCATACTGCTACGAGATGGAACTAACTTACGATTCGCTTCATGATAAACACTTGGTCCCTTACTTCTCTAGACCTCGCATAATTCGACACCTAATACGAGCTGGGCTTGTTACCAAGAGTCTGGATGCTATGTGCTCCTTGCGTGATTACAATATGTATAGAAAGTATTTGAGAAGAATACACTGTGATAGTATAAAAATGGAGTTAAACAGAAGGTCCAAATGGATCACAGAGGAAAGAGCTATTCTGTACGCACAAGAGCAAGCACAGAAGGAAGTGAAAAGGTAATGCCAGGAACATATATGTACATTGTATAATATGCGCGTGTATACTGCTCAAATACGGTATAGTAAAAATTTTGTCAGATTAAAGAAAAGAGAAAGATTAATGGCAATGATAGGGGCAAGCATCAGAAAACGTGAACAAGCTAAGAAATTGAAACTTTTGAAGCAAAAAGAGAAGCAACAAAAAGTAGAAGAAAGAATACAATATCTGATGTTAAAAAAACAAGAAGACAGACAGTTACGACTTATCAAGAGCAAAGCAAAATCTGAACTAATAAAACAAAAACAGAAAGCAGCAATAGAACACGAAAGGCATAAAATAATTAATGTTCTGATTGAATGGAACAAAAAGGAGTCTATACGCAAAAAAACTAGAGAAATGAGACTGGCCCAAGAAAGGGAGGAAAAACGTGAAAAATTGGAGAGAAAGTACATATTGGAGCCACATAAAAAAATCAGTATGTAACTATTAATATTTGTTATTGTATTTAAGGTGGCAAGAGAGACAAGAATTCCAAAAGAATCAAATGAAGAAGGAAGAATTTTTGCTGGAATGTGTAAAAGACCAGCGGACAAAATTTATAGAAGCCTACAATGAGAAAGTAGAGAAGGAAACTAGGAGGATGCAAAGTATATGTTACATAATAAACATAAATTAATAGACATATATACATATATATGTTATTATACGTGAATACTGTGTTTACAGAACTTCTGAAAAATATTAAAATTTACATGAAATGTTACTTTGCAAGACATCATGGTGGCAGAGAGCGCATTTGCTGTACACCAGAAACTAACGATGTTGTTAATGCGGTACAGATGTATATACACATTCAGTTGTTATTCGTTCTATTAATAACATAAATTATATTACAGGATCAAACTGCGACATCGACCATGACTCTAGGTGGCAAAAAAGGAGATAAGAAGGTAAAGTCTATAATATCTCTTGCCAAAGTGATAAGATGAGAAGTCAAATATATGTAACAAGATAACAACTTTATCTCAGGGAATACAATATCCTGATAAAGATGTTACTACGCAAGGGGGACAAAGGGAAGAAGAAAAGAAAAGACAAGGGGGAGCACAGAAGAAGGGAAAGAAAGAGAAAGGGGGAGCAAAGATAGAGAAAAAGGGGGAGCAGGGAAAGAAAGATACAAAAAGAAAGAAGAAAACAGAAGATATAAAAGGAAAGAAGATGAAAACAATCAGTAGTGGCAGAGGTGGTAAGAAGAAAATGAAAAAGAGGAAAAAACAAAGAAAGGAAGTAGATGAGGAAGAAAAAGTGGAATCAGAAGCAACAAGAGAATCTATATCTACCGTGAAAACAGATACATCTCAAACAACAGTAAC
Source organism: Lasioglossum vierecki (assembly GCA_028455595.1). Taxonomy (NCBI): domain Eukaryota; kingdom Metazoa; phylum Arthropoda; class Insecta; order Hymenoptera; family Halictidae; genus Lasioglossum; species Lasioglossum vierecki. The sequence continues at coordinate 7,499,841 of CM052342.1, forward strand.
TTCCGCTCCCTCAGAAAAGTGTAAATGTCAAGCAATTAAGGAAAGAATGCGAACAACTTGAACACAGTGATTTCAAAATGAACAAACATCCAGAACCATTACATCTGTTTAAGGAAAAGAAATTTTGTAATGTATTAAGTTATGTATTAAAATTATAAGTGTATTGACTCACATCGATAGCTCTCTTAATAGCAGAACACAATGCAAAATATCCACTTTGGCCATTAACAGTCCACCATTTTGAGGAATCCTTTTCTCTCCAAAAGGAATAATTCAATGTGTCCAAAACGAATATCCAATCGATAGCCCTTGGATCGTCCATAGAAGGATGGTACTCGTGTTGCGAAAAATTATTCACGGATATTTTGTTATTCTTGAGGCCTTCTAGAATCTGTAAAGACAGTTCATTGTTTACACTGATCTTTAAAAGAAATAACATTTTTCATTATCTTTTTAAATTTATAAGAAAACAAAACGGTTTCGTATGTACAAAATAATTTATATAAATGAAAAGTACAATTTCAAAACAATGAAAGATAAATGTCAAAGATTACTCACCGTGCAAGCAAGATTTTTAACACCTTCATCTTCGATAAAAACATTCTTTGACATTCTCGCTATCAACTTCGCGGATTCCCTCGGCATTAGAGTCATCGTTGAAAAGTGATCACAGTTCTCTTGATCGGTACTTAAAAATTATTATCAAAACAATTTTTAACCGGGTCTACCCTCCGTGATAGTCGACTCACTACTGCTCACTACTCAGAGTACATCGTACTTGATCGTACTGATCCGTACTTCGTCCAGCAATCAAGCTAGTGATCACATGACATTGTCACGTGACCGGTAATCCGTGGCACATTAGCAACGGTCGCATTGTAAACAAACATGGCTGTGAATGTCAAAATTCGTGAGATCGGATTTTCGATCGTTTCTCAATAATTGCACATATAGATTTTCGATTTGACATGACAGGAATGTTATTTTAGAATCTTGTAACGCGTCGATGTGAGGTGAGCATTTTCATTTTTGAAGTCACGTATTTAGTACTGCAAATAAATATACCGTATGCGCACAATAGCACATGTATACCACACGTTGAGATATGTAGCACTATAACGAAAATGTGAATTTAATGACATAAATTGCAGAAAATAGTTTAAACAATAATAATTTTCGCGCTAAAATGCATCATCCGTATCCCGTGATCGTCTGCAAATATGTTCACATTATGCAAAGTACAAAAATAAACTTAACACATTGTCAATGTGTGTTTCTTTTTCCTGTTTACCTTAATTGTTCTTCAATTGTATTACCTACATTCATTAATATGTTTTACGCGAGTATAAAATTAGAATTCGTTAAAGGGGTTGAATTATCTGTTACTTTTTCTACATTGAATCATGTAGTTTTTAAAAGTTGACAAGCAAAATATAAAGTGTCGTGTCACTTTATTTAATTAATCATAACATTTAATAATACATAATTTAACTGATAAATGTATTCTGGTTTAAGTTTTTACATAAGGACATGCGTTTCTTATTTTACGATACACTCGATTGTAGGTAATACCTAATTTTATTATCATAGGCAACTATTCTTCTGTAAAGTTTGATAAGATTCGAAACTTCAACGCTTCATTTGTAATTTACATACGTAACACAAATTACAATGTGGAAATAATATGCACGTTCATATTTACATATAAAATTTCATTATTGCAATATTTAGTATACTAATCTTTTTCTTCTTTGTATCGTATCCCTGCATCTCTTTTAATTTTTTCTTTCGACAACTAATAAAACGATTTTTTTAGTCTTATATATTTAAATTGTGCATATAGTCTGCTCCAAAGATTTTTTTCCAAAAGTTATCAAATGGTATGGTTAAATAAAATATTTTGAATTACGATGTAACTTACAAAATATGAATAATATTACAAACATGTTTCGAATCCTAAAGACTGAGAAGTCAAATGGTAGTGTGCTTCGTCGCATTCATTCATTCAAATAACATATGTACATAATACCCCCTCAACATAAAGTGAACAGATTAAGGCTCCAGCAGGCTATAGGCTACATTCTACAATGTACAATGCATTATGTACTTTGTTAGTTTCCGTTTTCGCGTACATGTCTGGTTGTGTAATGTGTGGTAAGCGATAGCACCAAAAGATTTTTCTTTTTCTTTTCAACATCATTACTCGATACAAATGACCCATACAACTACAATATGATTAAAACAGAAATTAAGTTGCAATGGTTAACATTTATTTTATTCAATATTATTAAACTTTGCAACGTATCTGCCATAATAGACATTACTTATCGTAAAACAATACATCTTAACAAAAATGTATAAATTTATACTTTATGAAATATAAAGTTAGACAAAAATAGTAGGCCTTGTGCCCACCAATATTTGTTCAGAATTAAGTTTTCCCTTTGTATACTTTGTGTACTGAATGGTATGAACACGTAATGGCATTCTGTACCGGATTGTGAGTTGAAGATAGACATACCTATTCTGTTTGATATTACATATTTTGACATCACCTGTGGCCCCAGCATGCTATTATATTTGTACATAGCACGAAACCAGTACGGTAATATTCGTTTAAAGATGTACAAGATGTGTTATTGTGCTTTTTAAGTGTTACAAGGCTTATGTGTTAAAAGAGATTGTATTATTGTGCATCTAACGAATTGAAATTTTAATTCCCCCATTGATTCAAGTATTTTAACTCGATGATTTCATTAGGCTGACCGAACATGCACATGTTAGACAGCTATTTCCTTCCCACTGTGCAACCATTTTTATTATGCTATACCTTGACTGTAAACACCACGATATCGATGTAATTTATAAAAGGTACTGTACCTTCTTTTTCGTTTTTTTTTTTTGTTTAGTATAAAGTTTCAACTTCAAACTGCGGTTGTAGTAAATTGCATAGTACGTAAAACGCAGCAGAATAATACATTCACCCAAATTATCAAAAAGAGAATAATCACTATAAGTAATTATAATGGGTAAATTCAATAAATGCAACTCACCAGAAAGGTTTCTGTTAATTATTGCACGAGATCAGGAAAATATAAATTAGCTATTTTATATCTGTTCAATGCTAACAAAGTAGATTACTATCTCATTGATAAACTTTGAATGAATCCATTAAATGCATTAATGAATCCCGATATTCCACTCCCAAGTTCCAGATTCATATTTGATTTTTGCTAATAATTACAGATTTAACGTGGTTTGATTGACTAAACATAATTCTAATTAAAATGCTTACCAAAAATAAGACCAAGGATCCCCGTTACCCCAAATTTGTATATTATTAAGTACTACTAAATTTACAAATAAACGTAACACGAGTCCCGTGTAAATCAATATTCTGAATATCAAAACATGTATCCGAGTTTTTCTAATGAGCTTATCAGATCTATTATATGCGAAATCAGTTATGACAAAATATTTGCTGAAAAGTTTCTTTAAAATAAAATATGTGGTAGTAACTGTACGTTTTGAGCAGTTAGAAGTCGTTGATATAGAACTTAATGAACAAAGAAAGCAGTGTATAGCGATACTCTCTTCTCATGTCCTGTTAAGCAGTATACGACTATGAAGATGTTCCTTTTTTATTGCTTGAATTCTTGCAATAAAATACATTAAGGGGTCCAGAGGAACCTTGAGTGGCATGCATGAGTTCCAGTCAAACACCTTTAACCAAACATTATTATAGCATTGTTACATTTGCTCCCATGCACATCACACCTCCAGACTTCACCCATGCAGCAAAATGCGCTTTTTAATTATTTCTCTTAATATTATATAAAAAAATCTATTTCTATTGACTTTTAATAAGCTCTTTGCCAATACTGTACGATACAATTTTGTTCCAGTCAATTTTCGTTCGCATAACGGGTAACTGCCTTCGCAAGGCCTTGAAGGTTGTGTCAGACATTGTTTGGTAGTTTTCCGAAATCGCAGTCTGATAGTCATTTTCAGATTCCTCAACAAGACGTATTAACTCCTTCGCTGTTTGTTTTTCGTTCGAGATTGGTAAGCTTTCTTTTACTTCTTTGCTACTGACCAGCTGTACATTTCCATCTTCGTAGTAATGAACTTGTACTTTAAGGCTACCTCTTAATTCCGCATTTCCTGAACTCGGACTAAAACTTACAGTCCATACAGAACGCCAACGACCGTTCCAAAAGTTTTTAGGTTGAAATTGATGATCTTCTATGCAAGCTGTTAATGTGATGTTACCTGTACAGAAGAAAACATCATTGAATATATTTGTGGTTTTCACCTTGACGTGGAAGAATTACATATATATTAAAAAGTAATAATACCTCCTTGACTTTTGCCAAAAATTGAACATGCACCATGTCTGTAGTGGCTTTGAGTATAAGTTGTTATTTCATCCTGAAGGGCGGACCTCCATGGTTCAGCTATAGGATCTGGTTCGTAGGATTCATAGTCTTGCGCCTCCTTCCTAAGATGATCGTATTTAAAACTCTGCTTACTACGAGCATCGTAAAACCTTTGTCCACCTAGATCATTGTGTTCTGTTATAAGTGCCGGATACTCGCTGCTTTCAATCTGAAGTCAAACAAAGAACAAGTTAGCGTGTGTGGCAAAACATTCTTGAGTTATCGTGTAACATTTGCTCACAGAATATTCTTTGAACAGATCATCGGTGTCTAACCTTAACTGAGTTGAACCGATTCTACAGAAAGGTGCATGCAGCTCTCCAAAATAGCAAAACGAATCAGCAACAAAATTTCGAGAAAAGTAAATCAAAAATCGATTCAGAATATTTTCTGTGGAAAAAAAAACCACCAGGAAGTGTAACTAAAATTAACCCTACAGCGCCGTACGATTTCGATCGAAATATCACGGCGATTTTCACGGTGGAACTTCCTCGTACCAAGTTGACGATATTTTAAGTAAACAATCACACCAGCCAGATGAAAATTATCGCGCTCCAATTTCACTATAAAGTCAACGTCACCTGTCGAAATCCCGGACGCGTGTCGCCCGATTAGGAACTGTACTGGACGTTGAAATTTGATCCCGCGCGTTCCTCGAATACCCCGATCCACGATTACCACAAATACGAGACAACACCGCGGATACTATCATAAAAAATCGTAGAAGATCGCCAGAGAGGTCGATGATGTACCTTAACAGGCGTGAGCTGATCCTTGTTATATTGAGCAAAAGCCCCGGACGCACCCTCCTTCAACAGGTTGTCGTTGTTCAACAAGACCCTCACATCATTGAAAACCTCGTTGAATTCACCCGGTGGCGAATGTAGTATAAAGTCCGAAACTATTCGTACTTTTTCTTGATCAGGAATCACATCTCCGTCCGCCGCCATCTTACCTTTCCACTGGCACGCACACTCCGCGATGTCAAACCAAGGTTAGTGCAGTGCAGGTTGTACCGGCGTATCGAAGCACTGCCCCATATACCCGGTGACGCATCACAAACGGGACACGTAATCCATGATTGACTCTAGAAATCATAGTTTTCCTCGTTCTATTACCTCAAAGTAATGTATACTCTAATAATCGTTCGTAATATGCAACAGAAATATTTTTGAATAACTTCCTATCGCTCGTATCTTTCGTAGATATCACGAAGGTGCTCACAAAACTGCAATTTACACGTTAAAATTTATATAAATTGTACGCAACAGCTATTTCATGCGCTATAAAGCAAATGTATAAAATGTATAATCTATTTGTATCACGCGGAAAGATAGATGCACCATTTTATTGTGTTTACTACAAACAATTATAGATGGTGCTTATAATAGGAATGTGTACACTCCTATTGTACTTATAGTATACTTCATCATTTATTCATTACTGTTTTGCTTAAATTCGAGAGATTGTGGGGAATGACATTCTGATAGGAAGAGGAATGAAACGGTGAAATCTAGATGGTTCCTGACGAGAATCATCGGTGCCCAAGACAACCACTGTGTTCAACGAACCTTGGCGAGCATAACCCTCGAATAGCATTCGTGGTCTCTTGGACTCGTTCTCAGCCAGGCGTTGTTCTGGTACTGGCCGATATCGCGTTTTATCAGGATATTTCTGTCCGTGTCTGTGTAAAGTGCTGACCGCACGGGGGAATCATGCTTTTCATTGAAAGTTCGCCGCCGGGTATCTCGGTTTGCCCGCCAAAATTTGAACTGCTCTCGAAACGAAAAAGAAAAGGGGTTCGAGTTCGAGGCGAAATCGTACCGCGCATTCGCACCCGAGATACGTGGACTACCATATATGGCAATCTAACCGTTCATTCAACTCGAAATCTGAAATATTTTAAGTCCACCCGTACGCGGGCTTGTTTGCAAAGTTCAATGGCCGAACGTTGACAAATTATGAGAGTAACCGTAAAGTCAGGTAATTATTATTCGTTTCGCCGAGTTGACGGTGTAATTCTACTTCGCAGTAACGGCACGCGAAAATAGTGCAATTTTAAATACATGGCGGACGATCCAAATCGAGACATTTTGCCTGTGAAGGAAGGCTCCTACGCGGATACTTCGAGAAGTAGCATAGGTCTGTACAATAATTCTTGCTGAATTATAATATCTCATTGGAAAATTATATTATTCAATTCGGTGCTAATAGAGAAAAACAATTATAGACCCCAGGGAACGGCATTTAGTTTACAAACTCGACCGTTATGTGCTGGAGGACAAGTATTTACGTCTGCTCGATGAAGTGAACAGTTTGAAGAAACTGACAAATAGTCAGGAAGACAAGATGAAACGGTTGGCGACAAAGTTGATGCGAGTGATTGCCAATCCACGGTCGTCGTCATGCAATTCGAACGGTTTCGACGATAAGAGTAGATTATTATCTCTTGAGCTCGAAAATACTAAGGTACTTGGCTACCATCCTTTAAAAAATTATTGTTCGCATCGATTATTTGCGAATTATAATAATGATAAAAACTTTGTTAGAAATATAACCGCTCGGATAAATGAGATAACATGGGCTTGTCCCGATCGGTGTTTTAGCTGAAAGATAAAATCACAGTGCTGAGGAATCAACTGTTGAGTCACACGATACACAGTAGGACGTCGTCGAGAACCCGTAATCCCCAAACGAGGCCGTCGTCCGCGCGCACGTAAGTGCATAGCGTCGTATTCCAAGCGATTCGAGACAATCTATGATTCACAGCGCGCGCATCGCGATAGATCACCGAGTCGTGATCTTTGTTTTAGATCTAGTCAAAGCGACACCAGCCGCACCAAGATACCCTCCTGTCATTGCATCGTTCGGGCCGTTAATGACGACGACGTCAACGTGTCCCGGTCTAAACTTGAGGTTCCAGGATCAATCTTAATTCTCTCATTATAATATCAGGTGTACAAAAGTAAAATCAGCTTAAACTCGTGTAATTGAAAGCTCCATTCTTCGTGAATATATACAGCAAAATTTCATATAAATATTCTCATAATTGCAAAAGTTATAGAGCCAAACGTAACTGACAATGAGTACATAATCAAATGAAGAATTCGCGTCTTGGCAGATCTTCTTTTTGTACACTCAATAATTATCTCATGGATATTTTTGGAGGAAACTGACACAAAGATGAATATGAATTATCGAGACGTTTCCTTCAGAAAATATATGAGTCGTAGGTGTTAAGCGTTCAATTTCTCAAACAGGAACTGGAGAGTCAAAAGAAGGAGATGGCCGATCGCATAGCGGAGATGGAGAATGAGCGCTCGAACCGTGAAATCGACAACCAGAGAGAGAAAGTCGCGGAGAATGTCGAGTACATTAGGCGGTGGCGGCAAATGAAGCAGATGAACGATAAACTAATAGCCGTCGAGAACACGAACGAGTCGTTGAACGGGCAAACCAACGATCTGAGGAGAATGCTTGAGGAAGAAAAAAAGTATGCTCAACGTCTCTCACAATATTCACGAGCACAACTTCCAGCCGCCCGTTTTACTAGACATTTTTTTCTTTTGCTTGACTGACACCCAGTGTCGCCAGACCGGGGAAATTGAGGGGAATGGTTACTCTCTCTTTGTCATTACCGGATTAGACACGTGTCATTGTCACAACTGCACGACAGAGACAAAACGCGTGATGTGACCGGGTCACAGCGGAAGTGTGGGATGCTCACCTTCTCTGCTGGGAAATGGGGGAATGGTGTCGTAGAAGGGGTAAGGTAGAGTGGGAGAAAAGTCTTGATCTGGCGACACTGCGATACCCCTTTCACAATGCTTTCCGTATTCCTTCAAAGAATTTTGACGGAACAAAAATAAAATGCATTCATCGTTGGCTATTTAGAAGAAATTATTGTAACAATGCGAATAGGCATACCGAAGAAGCAGCGTCGGCGCTTGCGAAAGAACAGAAGCGGTCGTCGGAACTGGACCAGAAGATATTGCAGTTGAAAAATTGCGAGCTTACCTTGCGAGAGAAGGAAGAACAGATAAAGGATTTGATGAACGAGATAAAGATACTGCAACAACATAACAACGAATTGATCGAGCTCAGCTCGAAGAACGGAGAGGTCGAGCACGAGAACGCAGAACTGAAGAAGAAGGTCAGCGAGCAGCGGCAGGATCAAGAAAGTTTGCGATCAGCTTATAATACCGAGCAGGCTAACATTATGGCTCTGCAGACTTCGAACGAGCAGCTACTTGCGAAGCTTCAGGAGCTTCAGACGACCATAGACAGTCTAACGGCACAGTTGGCGGTCAGTTTGTAATTTTAATTAATTGCCAAATGGACTGCGGATTTTATGCATATAAATTTTGCACTTTAAAACGATGTTAAAGAATTTTAAAACGATTATTAAAAGAATTTAAGAATGCTTATATATTATAGTTTCAAATGATTAAAATCATCAAAAAAACATCCTTGCCATTGATGTAGAAAATTTTTGTTTTGTATGAAGACCTGCAGTCCATTTATAAATAGCGAATAGAATCATAAGATTTTTATTAAGGACTTATATACACTTGTAAATGTTGGAAGAAATAACTTTCTTAAAAATATTACAAATGTAAATGATTTTGTATTTGTTTCATCTAGAAATTGTAAAAAAACTGATTATTTAAGTACTTACAAGTGTATATAACGTCGTTAGCCACAGACTACGTCGTAAATATGTTTCAGTTGAGGAATGAGAATAAAATATGTTACAGTCGTTCCAAAGCCAAGCTGAGAAACAGGAAACGACAAAAGTGATGCAGATACCAGCGGAGAAGGCCGATAGAATGATTCCGGCAATGACTAATACAGAACCGCAAAGAATATCTGCCAGTGAAATACTGTTGTGTAAGAACTGTTGCGACCCGACTACGGATGTAACACGTTGCGGAGAGAAGATCTACGCAGCCGCGACGCTCGCCGTCTTCCAGCCTGTACACAAACAGGTGCAAACAGAGGGTATAAGCGAAGTAGTCAGCTCGGATAAAATAGATCAAGAGACACCAGTGGTGAAACCCTCGCGGGTGAAAATAGGGGAGGAAGAACAAACGTCCGGTATCAAAATATCCGAAAGAGTGGCGGTACCAGAAAGTCCTTTAACTCCGGGGAAAATGTTGAAACTACTGGAACAGGCTCAAATCACTGTGCCCATGGATTCATCAAGATTCGGTCACAAGGACATTGCCAGCAATGTCAACTACAACGACGCGTTGGACCGGAACCAGAGGCACAGGCAAGTTGTCTCTCTTGAAAAGCTGCTCTTCGGGGACACTAGCTACTGACAAATGCTATCAGCTATTAGTTAAAGTGTCATTTAATTTTACATTGATAACTTTGACTTTGATGTCTTCTCTTCCGAAGGATGATCTAACATGAACTATATAATAAGATTATATTTAATAAGACTTACAATAATTAGGCTACATTATAAAACGCTGTTGTGCGTGATTTTAATTTAGTTCATTGTTAAGAATTCGTTCTATTTAAGGATTTTTTTTTAATACTTTATTAATCCATATGCGTTAGCATTACTTTGCGTTGTAATATTTTTCGATATTACAATAATAACAACTGCTGAAAATGCAAAGTTGCCTGATGTTTACTGTCCACATGAAGTTTGTAATATTTTTAAAAAATGTCTCTGGTGTATTCGTTCCAGAAATTACCGAAAAATTATGTTGCAGCGATGCGGAAACACACGTTCAAGGAATTCCACCTTTCCAAACCCAATCCGATCATCAGAAATACGATAACCATGCGTATCCTACCAAGAGCCTATTACCCGATACCGATAAAATGTTGTCTGTCTTATTTAATGTTTTCAAAGAGCTTTCTTTATCGGCCAAAGTGCTCGACGAAGCTACCAATTTGTATCGTCCAGCGATAAGGGGCGATCAACTTGACGGTAACAACAATATCGATGTGACGGGCATTCGAATCCTAAAGAAAGGTTCTACGAGAGGTCAACAGGCCATGACCTACCCCTTTAGAACGGACTGCATGAATGTAAAAAGCAAAGGCTTCAAAGGATCACGAGCTGGTTGTAGTTCAAAGAAATACTGTTCCAGCATATCCGGTAGACTACGTCAAGATAAATCGAAGAGAAAAGGATGTTTGCCAAGTACGAAGAGTAGTACCGAAGTTTCGAAACATGTGGAGAACGGTGCTTGTACCTGCAACAGCTCACTCGGATGCAATGTTTACTCTGATTGCGATCGTCGTTGCTGTTCTGGTGGCCCCGTCAATACTCCTGAAGAATACACCGCCAAGAACAATAATCAATACAACCAGCCATCAATTGCAATGAAAAATGGCACTGAATCTTTCCCTTCTATTATAAGCAATGTACTTAATTCTACACTTCAGTGTAACGCGCAGAAAGGGGCTGACGCAACGGTCTCAATACGGTAAAGAATGATCTTCGATAAGTGCTTTAAGAAGGGAAAAATGGTGACGTGAAATGATTATTCTTTTGAAGCAAGCTGCAGGATGAGGTTAGAAAAGGGTCGTACAGGTCGAAAGACACGAGCGTGCGGTATTCAAAGATGGAGAAGGAAGAATTGGACGATGCAGCCAAATTGCAGGAGTACATCACTGATTTGGACAGGTGTAAACAGCTTGTAGACAGGACTACCTCCAGTAATGGTCCTTGCGGAATTCCCGTAAGAGAACCCGTTTCCTAACGTAATTAAAGTTCTGGTTGGAAATCTGAAAGATAAATAATAAAAGGAATATCTAGGTGAAGACGATTACGAATGCTCTGGATCCTCAGCGATGCTGCGAAATATCCATCGCGGAATCTCAGTGTAGTACGAATTGTCCTAGAGATTGCGTTGATTCCGCCAGTACGTTATCTGACACATTTCCGATGGTGATCCCCGATGGCCAGGGACTCATGGAGCTGCATATCACGTCCCTGCAACTTTTAACAAGCGTTAGTATTGTAGGAACAAGATGACCGCGGTTTTAGCGGTAAAAGTAATTTTTTGATCTAACACATCCAGGCGAAGCAAATTCTTTTTCGTGAAACTGGTATGCACAACGTCTCCGTATTCGTATGCTGGGAAATATGGGACCAAGATACGATCTGCACACCCACGCTAAAGTGTTCCGATTTGAACTTCAATTTTTCCATCGTCTACCCTATTCCTGATCTTTTCTGTTTCTTCAACTACGTCTACTCGGAACTCGTGGTTTTCCAAGTAAACGTCAACTGCGACGACGGCGACAGCTGTTTGGTAGCATCGGGGAAACTCAGCATCAAGGACATATTGGACTATCCCCAAAACAAGCTGCACTATGTGGCGCCGATGTACAGCTTGTGCCCCTGTTCGTTAGGCTCGAACTTCGGACAATTATCATTGTGGGTCAGACTGAGCTGCGACGTCGAGCAGGTTGAAGCGTTCAAGAGGAAACATAATATACTGGTGCAGCCAGATCCTGAGAAAGAGACTAGCAAGGTCCAGTATCGTCCACAAGAAACCCCAACTTCCGTGGAAATCGTGGGTAAATCTGCAACGTCGTACAGAACGTCACAAGAGGGTTTCACGTACGATCAAACCAGGAACGCGTTATGTCCAGACACGTCTTTCATAAGTACTACTAAAATGACGATAGTCACTTCATTGTTATACTCTAGACATGTAAAAAGGAAGTTGACTCAGATTCGTATTTTAAATTTACTTATAAAATGACTGAAGTAACTTCAATTTTTTAAAATAGTTTCTGTTATTTATTTATACTGCATTAAATCTGTGCAGCCGGCTTTCTTTTGGTACACCTAATACTAATGTCCGAATGCGTACACTGACTGAATGAAAACGTTTTATTCAAAGGTGGATCGTTTACTCCTGACATGACATCGATGATAAAGGAGCACGACTTGGAGGATCAGTTGACTGTGATGAAAGACAGTGAATCGGAATTAAACTTGGCCCCTTCGCCCCTCCGCCTAGTGGAAATGAAAGAAGTTAGCGATATACATGCGGAACTGACGACTGACCCGGACGATGTGTAGTCGATTCGTAATTCTGCATCGTGTTTTCCATATCGTTTTTTTAATCATTGAAAGACACATTCCCATTTAGTGACTATGCGGATGATGAAACCACAGACGTTGTATCGCAAACCAGGCGCGAGTTCGATGCTATTGTGAAGGATGAACCGAGAGAGAATATCGTAAGCAAAGCTGACTCCGATGATTCGATGCAAGAAGTGACCAATGTTATATTGGAAAGTAACTGGCAGCAGTTCCGGAAACGAAGTTATAATGCGTACAACAAGCTTAGTAATTTCAACATCGTGATTCGCGTTCTCCGTCATTCGAAAGTGAAGGGTTGCTTGTCATTAGACTGCGAATGCATTAAAATTTACGTCCTTTATCGACTATAATGTTCAATTGTGCACAAACCTCGTGGAGTTTTATAGAAACTTTTTTTTACATGTTTTTCGTAAACATTCGCACTCTAATTATAAACGACACCGAACTTCCGATTGACATTATAAGATCGCAAGCAACGTAATTTGTTTAAGAAATTAAATTATAGAACAAAATGGGACACGGTTTAGCGAAGAAACTGACGTAAACGAGTTTGTGGATCACGAAGTACGAATTCCAATATATCCGGACTGTTTTAGACCTCGTTCCAACAGCGTTCGTTTGCTTGTTATAGGTTTTGGAGCGTGACAAGATTATCATTGAGATCGTGAACATAATTCTGTTCCCAAAATCTTCTGTGATGATGAACGCCGATATTCAACTGATCTACGTTGAATATTGCTTCCTGGGACATTGCGGAGCCGATATGGAGACGGTCTCGGCGAGAAAGCCTGTTCCACCTGAGCAAAAGATGGAGTATAATTTTAGAAAAGGTAATTTTGGTAAAGAAAATTGCCGAGTCGCTGCTTAGAATAGAAGAAAGGAATAATAACTGAAATTGCAGAGTTCTATGTGGACTCGGAAAGACATTTGATGCAGGACAGCATTTTAAGGGGGATGCTGAACGAGACTACGAATCCGAAAATAAAATTCATTGTCGTTTGTGAGCCCATTCCCGAGGAAACAGAGTCGAAGGACTGCATAGAAGTTGGGTAAGGGGAAAGCGAACTTTCCATAACCCTATTGACAATTTAAAGAAAATTGGGATCGTAATCGCAGGTACGCATACTTTGACTTGAGGAAATACGCGTTGGGGAAAGGCGAAAAATACTCGTCCATTCCGATATACCTTCCAGACGAGTCGGAACAAATTGGTTTGTTAAAGGTAGAGAGAACGTTTCGATTAAGCTCTACGATATATTTCATTCTAATTAATTACCGCAGATCTTAGTGTTGGGTCTTGATACGATACGCCAGCGTATGGGAGCAATCGATTCCGAAGAATAGTGGGACTGTTCAAAATTTTGTCAACGTCCATGTTACTCGTGAGTGGAATATTGAAAATTTGTATTGTGTCCGGCCATCGATTAAAAATTACATAGAGGCATTACAAGAAAAGTCGAAGTTTATTAAAAACTACTTACATCATAATATCAAATAGTCTACAGTGTATTCGCGTAGGCGTTACTATATGCTGTGCTACATAGTCGTATGTCTCTTATAGCATTGTTTGTTGACCAATTCCACCGTTCGAGTCCAGTGCCGTGTGATGCAGTGTCCGTTTTTAGAGTATTCCTCCGCGTCATACGGATTCCGATGATTAAAACAGCTAGCTCCGTTTCTTCTTGTGCTCTGTCGTTGCCTTTTTCGATATTGTCGCGTTGTGTGTGTCTTTCAAACTGGAGAGTTTCGATTTTCGGAATATATCGTTGAAGACGCTGGTTGCCACCTGAAAGTCTCCGCAGTCCTTCGGCGAACGAGCGACCGACCAGATCCCTGCTATAGTCTCGATTCCCTGGCACACTCTGCATGCACCTAAACATTGTTTCTCACATCAGCATTATCTGCAGTTGTCAATTTGAATTTTCAACAGCAAACATGTTGTTATAATGTAAGGGATTAAGAAACCCTCAACTAAGAATTATCCATTTATTCAAGCTATGAGGTTGAGATGACAATTTATAAAAAAATTGAACGCATACAGAACAGCATACCAACAAACACTGCTATGGAGTTGGTGGTGTTGTCAGTGGCCGTGAGAGTGAAGGGTGAGCCAAGCTTAAACGGTGCATACCCGGAAACGTTCCAAGTTCCGTTGCGCAGGCTTTCGTGGAAAAGCGGAGAAGAGATATTCGAGAGTGTTACGATTATGCTACGATTCACGACCTTCATGTCCAACTTGACGCCCGCCTGAGCCGTTGACCAGGACCCTGACAAACGGCAAGGTAAGCCTAAAAATATCGCTTGTTTCACATACCGGGGGGCATCGGAGTCGCGAAACCTCTCAAAAAGCTTTCGCGTTTATGTTTGTCAATTCGAAATTCACTCAACGTTACCTTCGTTCTTGTTGTTCTTCGAGCCGTTCAACTTCAAGTCCTTCAGCTCCTCCATGATCGTGTCTAGCAGCTGACCAGCGATTTCTTTAGTATCGTGTACCGTATTGGAAATGTTCGATTTGTTTTCACCTTCTAGCAATGAGAACAAGTTACTACTTTCTGATCCGCTCTGTGACAAGTGTCTTTTACGCTGGTTCCCTAGTATTTTAATATTACCGTCCTTAAGATCCAATGTTTGCTGAGCGTCGTCCATTGGACTCTCTTTGTCGCAACTAGGATTCGTTGAAGCACGGTCCACTAGTTGATCGTGTGGGACGAAATGGGACAATGGCGTGGCGTTTATATTATCCGGCACATTGTTTTGATAAGTTGGATTAACACTATTTTCAACGTTCGCATTAGACGATTCCGCGTGTACATTGATTCCTAAACTCTCGAGAACCTTTCCCAGCGGCTGATCTATCGCGTTCGGCATGTTCACCGTGGGTGAACTAATATCTTTCACCGGAAGACTTTGTAAATTGCAATCGTTTAATGTTGGGATCGTTCCCAACTGAGACTGACTATATACATTCTGATCAATATTGTTCAAGTGTTGCAGACTCGTCCCGCACTGTTGACAGCCGTTCGAATTGTGCAAGTCGGAAGTAGAGAGCTTGTGAGACACTTGAGGAACCTCCGGAACTGCATCTACGCTTTGGTAAACCGTTTTTGGGTCAGCTAGAGGCATATCGTAACGAGCCAGAAAATCGAATTGTTCGTTATTTTGTGGGACAACCACAGCTCGTTGGATATCTTCGCCAATTAGGGTCGGATCGGGTACGTCGAAGTTGTTCCGAGGTTCAAGAGCATTGTAGTTTTCAACTAACCGCTGCGCTTCCGGGACTCCCTCGGCGCTAGAAGCGTATGCTAAATTTTCGTTTCGATCGTCGGCTCCAAGAAGTCGGTTGTTCCGGTTTAACGTCGCGCGACGTTCGGTCTCGGCATGTTGCTGAAAACCATTGAAAGAATTGATGGGATAATCAGCGTTCCTAAAATCTTTGCGAAGAGTAGCCCGATAATAAGGCCGGACAGCGTTATCGATTCGATTGCCGGATCGATAGGTCGTGGCGTTTAGAGCCTGTCGTATAAATCTGTCATTCGGGTTCGTTTCGGCCACACGCACTGGGATTTTGTTCGCCACTATATCTTGGAGGACATCGTCTTCGCTGTAATAATCCGAATATTCTATTCCTTGATCGCCGGTGCTTTCTTTCGAAGGGCTTCCAGTAGTGGTCCTCATGAGACGTTGGATCATGTTCTCGGTCTCGCGCAACTTCGCGGACCCCTCGTCCTCGTTCTCCACCAACGAGACCGTGAACCTTTCGTTCAGTGACGTAGAGAAGTCTACGTAATCGGTGTCGTCTGCCTTGACGGTGGTAATTTTGTCAGTGGACTTGGAGACTGAATGTTTGCTCTTCGCGTGAGACTTATTAACGGTCGCCTGGTTATGTTTGTTGTTCGAATTTTCGTTTCCAGACAATCTTTTTGCGTTAACTTTTCCTCCGTTACTCAACGTTCTCTAATCAAAGGAATATTTTTCAAACATTTATCTGATGCTTGGCAAACATTGCGACAACAGAGCGCGGGGAATTAAAAATATGCAGAACGAAGCTTACCTACCTTTGGAGACCCCCTTCCCGGCCAACCAGCGCGCTCCTTTCTGTGTCGCCGATGATGTCTACACGAAAAATTCATTTTACATTACTAAAATCCTCGTTGTTGAAACGAGTTCGTGAGAAAGTTTTAAACTGCTCGAAGCGCACCTTTTCCTTTTCTTTTTTTTTCTACTCTTAGACTCCGCCTGATGACTATTTTGTTTGCCGGCCTCTGTCAACCTTGAACTGCCCCGCGCCGAAGCTGGCACCTTCACGGACACGAAAAGCTTCTTTTTCTTAGGATCCCCTCCGCGGGAGAGCTTCTTCATGGTTTCCTGCATCTTCGGGGACTTTAAGGCGTCCTTGGCCATCTTCCTTGCCAAATTCTCGTTTCCAGCTCTAGATACTCTGCCTTCCATCGCGTGCACCCCATGTAACCTTGAGCTGTGCTCATTGGACATCCTGCTATTCCTAATTGCTTGTCTCTTCCGCGCGATGGAACCTTCATTCTCGTTCGCAAAGAGATCGCCACTCTTCACTTCCGCTACAGTTTTGCTCTTGGTACACGATCCGTGCGATAATTTGTTGATATTGGCCTCGATGCACACTGCGCTGAGTAGTAGCGATACGATCATGGCCAACCTACTTGATAGAGTAAACATTTACGCCCAAGTTTACCAATTTTTTATCACACTTTCAACGATAACTGATCGACGTATACCTAAATAAACTTAGCAGCATTCCTCTGCGAGGTGAATCGATCGATAAATCGCACGTTCATTCCAATATTCTCTTCGACTTTTATCCCCGTCAAATACGATGAAAATATTCTCTACGCTAATACGTCCTTCCACGCGGTGACATATCCTCGATAGAGGTTGGCAAAAGGGCTCTCGCGCGACACTCGATGCTCGTTTCTCGACGACCAACTTTTGTCATCCCATCGATTAGTCCGGGCTCACACGTCGCGCTTTCTCA
The DNA here is from genome assembly GCA_028455595.1 of Lasioglossum vierecki. NCBI lineage: Eukaryota > Metazoa > Arthropoda > Insecta > Hymenoptera > Halictidae > Lasioglossum > Lasioglossum vierecki. The sequence goes on from CM052342.1 coordinate 7,517,371, forward strand.
GCCGTCGAATGAAATGGTATGCACCCTTCATTATCTCCCGCGCGATACCCTCAAAGCGCGCACACCTTGTACAAGTGGCCTTTGAGGACCTCGGAATAAAAAAGGGTGCCGGAGACACCGGTCCATTTGTTTGCTCTGGAAAGCGCCACCGCGTGTTTAAATCTACGGAGACACGCATCACACGCGTATTCACGGTACACGCGTGTATGTATATTTCTCGCGTAGGGCCGATCCTGGTGCGATCAAAGTGACTTGGGGCCGAGCCAAGTACACGCGTCGGCCTCAATTAGTCAGATATTACGTATGAATGTCCTACACGCAGCTACTCAGCATTAATAACACGGAAATGAACTTATAGCCGTCTGTTGCCTCTTTTTATCCCTTTAACGATGTACCTGGCTAATATCGACCGAAGGAGAACTTCTAAGCGCAATTAGGCACCTCTTCGTACCTCGAGGATCAGCGTTAAAGGGATTACTTCTTGAACTGTTTTAAATCATACAAATTCTAATGACGGTCGGTTCAAGTCACTGTACTCTGAACACAATTAATTTTTAAAAATCCACAAAGAATTGTGCCACCTATATATCTGTGGTTGTAAGGAAAAATACCACATGCCACAATTTCAGAAGATTCCACTTTATGTATTAATTGAACTTCAGAGTATAGGATACACGTATTTACCAGAAAAAAGTCATGAAAACGAATTTGAAAGGTCCAAAAAAATAATGTAATTTATAATGTAATTATAATGTAAAAATAATGTAATTAGTGATCAAAATTTTAAACGGCAAAATCCGAATGTGAAAGTATGTGACGTGCGGCGTTCTTTCTTACAATCACATCTATGATCGACACTGTAGTCAACGCGTTAATTTTATGAATGAACAGTTTCAACGTTTCTCTACTAATAATTTTGTGTCGTAGATGTCTGTTTCTAATAAAGATCCATCTTGCAAGCCTTTAATGGATGGGTTTTAATGGACTGTTTGGAAGAAGCAGTTGCTCCTGGACAGAGAATAACAAACTGTCAGACGATAGGGGATACCGTGGGTAAGCTCGGGGCCATTTTCCCCGTCGACAGAGTGGTGGCTCAGCTGCATTTATCACGGAAACGTAAACATTCCGGGGGGCCTCCGAATATTGTAATATTAAGTAAGTAGTGAAAATTATGTACAATTTGTGGAAATGTATAATTTATTATTTTTAATGGTGTTCTATGTTCGTTCGTGCCTCGCAGGAGACGGAAAAGCAGGAACGGTGGGATAATGTATACATATACCGAGGAAGCATATTTCGTCGGTCGTAAATGTACTTAGGCAGTAAGTTTGCTCGGTACCGCGTATTAAAACCAAGTCAGAACGTAAATAGACTCTCAACGATCCGTCGAAGTACCATCGGCGCCGGACAGAAGCCGGCTGTGAGGGAACAGGAAAAAGGACGAGTCGCGCGAGTAGTGACTAGCTTGGCTAGAGAAATTATGGTCGGTACAACGGATCGTAACACACAACGTACATATCGGCGTTGGACTAGCAGAGAAATCCCTGGAGACACGTACGCATTGATTATTATTAGAACCAGCCAAAGTACAACCGATCTACGTTCGTCTGGGAACGTTATTGTAAGTGCACGCGACGACCAAGATAACTCGACCCTCGGCCATTCTGGATCACGATTTCTCCATGCGCGAACTATTTCGCCGGCGATCGTTTCTTCTTGACTTCCTGTTATTCAGGTGAGAAATATGCACTTACAAGGAATGCGTCAAATTAATAAATTAAAGCTTTCGTTAACGTTTTCGAGCAACAAAATAAGGATATACATCGAGATGGTTGATTTTTAATTTTATTTTAAGACAACAAAATTTAAAAAATTAATTAAAAAATGATTAGACAAAATATATTTATTACGATAGTAGGTAGGAATAATTTTTTAATGAATTTTAGTGGAAATTTCATCCTGATATCTCTTATGATTAAAGATTAAAATGTTACGACAGCGTTCACTTCAAATAATGTTTTGTTTTTGAAAAAGGTTGTTTCACACCTCTGTAAAATCAACAATTTTCAAGATATCGAAAAATCCTTGGAGATTCGTTCGTAGACTACAACATACTAAGTAAAGAAGTTCGTATCGGTAATTGAAACATTCTAAGAGCGCCAAGAAAAATGCGCAAGTGATTTTATCAGCTGCATTACTGACTCCGTTAACTCGATCACGGACGACTGGACTGAAATCAAAAATAGTTTCGGTTGATGCTATTTTGACGAAGATGAGCCTATCTTTTAGTAGGCAGACCCACACGCCAGACCAATGGAACGAATACTTATAACGGCGTGGCCGTTATTGCACACCAATTCTGTTTACGAACAGTACGCGTGGATTAAAGACGGCCGTCGGGTGATCGCGTAGTATTACTTAATTGCGTAATCGGGCATTTCTGATTATTCAATTAAGTCTTGGCGCGCGTACAGACGATTCGACGAACACGAATCGGAACACAAAGCGATTAGGAATTAATCCTGCCAACGATATAGGAAGCCGATATTTATTGCGGATTGGAAATCGGGGTCTAATGGATGAGATATCTATCGTTAACGTCGATAAATCAGAATTGTGTAACGGGTTTCCGTCAATTAGTGTCTGGCGCGGTTACAGCCACGGCGGAAGTTGAGGACGAGTACCAAAGTGCGCCGTGATTGCGTTCTTCGAGCGAGAAAAATCTCCACCTTGATATCTACAATCATTAATACTTCTTCTCCATTTATAGGTATTAAGAAGAAAAAGAAATATATAAGAAAAAATGGATACGTCAAATCTTGAATGGAACAGCCTCAGTCCCGTAAGGGTTGGAACATGAAAATGTAAGAAAGCAGAAAATCAGCTGAGGGATGAAGATAAGGTGACCTCCGGTACAGGTTGGCAAAAACTAGCGAGTCCAGCGAGACTCTTGGGTTTAACAACAGGTGCGTTGTTCCCGTGACGACCGCGATAACCATTGAACAACAGATCGTGGTTGGCCCACGGCTCGGCTCGGCGTCGCGACGACGGTCGTCGTACGGTAGCGAAAGAAACGAAGAAAGAAAAGAAGACAACGTTGACGGCAATGAAGAAGACGAAGAAGAAGAAGAGGCAGAAGAGAAGCGTGGAGGGTGTTGGGACGCGTTGCGGCTGGCATTGGTAGCAGTCTCGAGATAGCCGCCGGCTGGCTTCCTCGCCGCCTCGGGGGATTTATTCGGGGATTCCGAGCGCAAAGTGGCGAACGATACATATCCAGCGGGTCGATCCATCGATCGTGCGCAGATAGAGTGATCATCGGTTGGGGTGGCACCGGTCGCCTCGATCTCAAGCCTCTCCTAAGTAAAACCGAACGATTCTTTCTTTATTAGGTGAGACACCGACATTTCCCCGAGTCTCTTTCCGCCTCGTTAGTTTTTCCTCTTTCCTCTGTCCGTGCGCGCGCGCGCGCGCGGCGTCACCGTGTCAGCTCTTCGTCGTGCTATTTTCGTGAGTGTTGTGCAAGTGTCGAACGCATTCAAGCGGCATTCGAACACCGTGCTGGGCTCCGTTCGCCGGATCGAACGATCGAAAACGAAACCACGTCCAGCGAGCGGATCGCCTCTTTCTCGAGCCCGTGCTCCGGTGAGACCGCCGCATCGCGTTGCACCATAACGCTCCCCCTTTTTCGCTCGGACCGGTCGCTCGTCGCCTGCGACCGCAAAACTTTTCCGCCTCGATCGTTCACCGTTGTTGGCCTTGGACGACGATGAGGCCCTGCCGCCGTGCGCGATCATTTCGCCCGATTATTTATGGACACGCCGCGAAACGAGAGCTGTCCACGATCGAACACGCTCGGACAAGCGCATCGCGGAGCCTCGCATCACCGGTGATCCTTTCTGAAAAGACGCATTACGCGGACGATTACGCGGCGGATCCCGGAATGTTGGAACGTTCACGAGCGCGGCCTTGGGGGTGGCTGAAAACGCCAAGCCGCGACGCGCGCTGCTTTTGTTTTCGAACGCGGAGAAATAATGCGCTCGCCTTTAAAATAGACATAAGCTCGAGCAACTCTTGCGTTGCTCGCGATAAACATCCAATGGAATTTAATCCTCGTGCGCCGTTAATAGTTGCATCGATCATCTGTGTATCGCAACTGTATCAACGTCGAATTAACGGAGAAATTCCGAATATGTCCATCTATGTACACATTGATCGCGGCCTCGATTCAATAGTGGGGGTGCCATAGGAATGGAAATCTTATACGATTGATTGGATACCTCGTTCCTGAAATTGCGGAATAAAAGATAGGCTTGATGTTTAGATCGGAACATCTGCAGAAGGGTTAAACGATTCAGTTGGTAAGATCCCCACGACGAAGGATTATTACATCGATAAAACGGTGATATTCATCTTCCGGTCGTCAAGGTGGTCAGTAGGTTGACAGACAAGACACGCTGTCAACTTGCCACGCGGAAGCACATGGACAGGGTGCAAGAAATCTTCCAGTGGTTGTCCCTCGCTCGCTCGGCAGCGGCGCGTCTGTGATTAATCTGTTCGCATTGTGCGAGAGTGATTAATGGTATTCCCGATACGACGTGAGATTTATTGGAGAGATAGACTGGAAGAGATCGACCGTCCCGATATCGATCGCGACTGCTGCACGGAAAATCGATCAATTACAGTCTGTCAGTGAACGAAATCGGAAGACAAATGGAACACACGGTAGCATGTTTCGGACGACCGGAAAGATGAAGTTGCGGTTTCACGTCTGCCAAACGTCGTGTTCCGGGCAAACGCGTCATTTCGGGGAGACAAGGTTGCACGGTGGCCGTACCCGTCTTTCGCGACCAGACGATGACATTGTCCGCTCCCCTAATAAACGTATCGCGGGCGAAATGAAATTCTGTGTTACGTGCTCAAGGTGCCTCATAAAATAGCCGTGCTATTTTACTGGCACAGTTTCCCCGCGAGGCGAGAGCGTCCAGTGAATCAAACCGTGGGGTTCAGTCATACGAAGGCCAAGTTTTTAGGTTCGCGGAAAGATGACTAAACGAGAGAGAGGGAGAAGGAGCGCGACCGTGAAGATGGAAACGCGACCGAGCGAAAGCGTCGAACCGCTCGTTATTAATTCGAAAATAGTCGTTGCTTTCATTATTGAGCCGACTAGATTTTTTATTTCTCGCAACGAATAATCGATCCGCGATCGATTTGTATATTTTGAAACTATGAAATAGCTGTTGGAGGCTTGCCAAATGTGTAAAGGGTGGCTGAACACACGGCAGTTTCCGTTTGTAAATTATTTTTCAAACTCGGTGGTCTCCGAGTTTGCGATCGACTCGGATGTTACTGCGATAGACATCGGATACGGTTTAATTGGGTTTCTGGAACGTGTATATTTGCATTGGGAGTCATCGAAGTTAGAAATCGGGGGTGTTCATCGACCTGTACAGCTTTTATTAACTCCCAGTCAGCGTATCGTTTCTTCTAACTTTTTAAAGTTTATTTTCGTTACGAAAATCTTCTTTAAATAAAAAATTGTGATTATTTTCTTGCATTTTACAATTGCGATGGAACGGATGATCGGAGTCGATCGAAGTCGCGAAACAGGTGTATTTTCATTGGACAGTGCGAATGCCAGCGGCGCACGGGGATTATCGATGGCGGTCTCTCGATCACGTTGTTGCAGGCCACGATCGCGGGTCGTAAACCGTATCATTTATTTGTTCGCGTGAACCTCCGTTCTCGGCGTCGAAATCAATGGCGGAAGTGACCCGATTAGCAGCGAAACACAAGAAAATGCGGCCAACCCCGCACAGTGCTAGCGGGCCAGCCAATCAGACGAACGAATACGGGTGCTGCGTGTCGGAAATAGATTTCTCTTAAACTAAAGGTTGATCCACCGACGCCGCGTTAACCATCTACATGGATCGTTCGATTTGTCGCCCAACGAAATCGATCGAACCGTTGGGTGGCCTAGTCGGTCCTTGGATCGCTGTAGACTATCTTCTCCAACATGAAACTATACTCGCATTAACATAGTATCGCTGTAAAAGGTGTAACAACGTCATTTAACACGGAATCGATTTGATTTCGACGGATTAGATCGAATCAAGGGGTAGTTACTTTTGTATTTTCTAAACGACTCCGTGGACTGAGTATCAACGCGTGGTTTGTTAAGTTACCGTTTGCAATGCATCTGAATTTTTCGTAGCACGTTATTACGGCTTTACAGAAGAATCGGGAGAAAAGATAGATCATCATTAGAAGATACAGCTCGATCGTTTTAATGTCGATAACTTACCGTCCGGCCAGAAAACAGTTTCCACGAATGCTGAAACACGGTGTTGGTATTGAGGTGGCAGCACCGTTATGAAAATTCAGAAGCAGACCTCCTGCTGAAATTAATTAACATTATCATAATCGCGGCGAGTGTATCGATCGTTAAACGCTAATGCATTACCGTTTGTGATTTCTTGTTTCAGAATGATGGTGTAATGTGGAAAACACTACAATGGCTTCGCACACTTCGAAACAGGGCAAGTAACTTTTCCTCTCTCCACTTAATTATACACTCACCTAAAAAATAATAGAATGCCTATTGCATTGTAAATAAAAATCATTCTATCAACAATTTTTCAAATCTGTGAACAGGCGTCTCATCGGAGATAACTCGAGTCACCAGAAGAGAGGGAGGCACAATCGCGTCATCGGGCAGGGTGAGTGCCACTATCGTTTATTTCCCCCCTTTAATTACTACCGACAGAAGATCGGAAAACTCGAAGAAATTAGTTGAAAATTAGCCGATGCCATTAGGGATTATTATATTAAAAAGAAAGAAACAAAACAGCATTTCATAAACGTTATTCGAGTCATTTTCGGGAGACCGAAGCGTAGGTCGGTGACAAATATGGCATCCATTCTCCGGCTGAAGCTGCGAAAGGAAGACCGCGCGGATAAAGGGCGGAACATCAAACGTTTTTGAGTAATTGGTTAAACGGCAACTAACAAGACGTATATGCCTCCACGCTAAATACGTTACGTCACGATACCACCATCTAAATTAAACTAAAACCAAGGCGCACCACGAAGGTAGATAGAATATCTGGTTCGATGCCAAAGCCTGAAGACAACCAAGAACTCACCGCCATTCCAACTACTCCCGCAATGCACGAACACGTCCCTCATTCTTCTCGGGGATCGTTCTCCTCCTCCTCCTCTTCCACGTCTGTCGCTCCCTTTCGCTGGCTCTCTCACCCCTTAATTCAACCGGGCGAATTCTTTTTTTCGTGGTGCCGGTGTGACATGATTTATACGAAACGCATTCTGTCGGCGTTTCACGCTTCCTGGAAGAACGGTTCTGTTAGTATCCGACGCCGTGCATGCCACTCGATTCAGAAACGTCTCGGATCCGTCCTTAATTAGGCCTTAATTAATTGCAAAATATCTGCCGGTGTTCGACACGCTAACCTGCGATCGCAAGAAAAGTTATCCCATCCCTTGGTTTCTCTAACGAGAATAACCGGACCACGGTTTTCTTAACGATCATGGCGGCAGAAACGCTGTGATACACGTGCCTCCTTTTACGTATAACAACGTCCATCACGAACTCGCTACTATTTCGTTCAAGTTGCATACTTTTAGATGACCGACGTATAAATATCATAGTGGAGCATCAGGGTTAAAATAGGATGACAGGTAGCTCATTACGAAACCGTTCTCTTCCGGTGTAACCTTCGAAAAGATAATTATTTCTTCTATAATTATTTTATTTGGAATCCTGACAACACGTGCGCGCGGCTCCTGTCGTCTCCACCATTCCCGCTTCCATCCGATTCTTCGCTACCCTCGATAATCCCACGGAATCAAAGTTCATCGGTTTATATTCGAATGATTTTGGCAGTACATCAAACCGGTCGATCCGCGCCAATGATCGCTCGTCGCCTGTCCCGTGGGCTCGCGGAGAAAGTCTTCAGTATTTACTAATAGTTCTGGCACTTGACAAGAACCAGCGCCGCGCCGCGTTGTGTTCAGAACAAACAGTCGAAAGCTTTTCATCGTTGTTTACTAAGGAGGATATTAATTCATTGTTACATGCGACAACAAATCGCGAGCCTGTGATTCGTACAATGTAGACTCTGCCATGTCGATGACCGCACACGTGGCCCTTGTCAGCGAGAGACCCTCTAATTGCGGAACCGGTGCAGTTTGGTTTATTTTCCATGCGAACATTCCTCACCGAAGGCATGTTCCAAGACGTTCGAATGCGTATACAAGCTGCGGAAAATTCTCTATCCCTCGAGTTCTTCGAGATATCGACCACTAATCGCCCCGCTAATCGGCTATCGCGAAATTTCTATTTCTTGCTTTTCCCACGCTCCGATCCATCCGTAAACCCTCTAGTCTCCGAGAATCTGAGAAATTCCTTCGCGATGAGTCTCCTCGTCATAAATTGCCAGGAACAACGTGCCAGATCAACTATACAAATCGAGTCAATTGACAATTATCCAAATAGCCGATTTATGTATGTTTAGATTTGGCATTATTTGGCATTCCTTTGGCCGTAAATCGCCGTCAGAATCGGTGTTTTGTAAGGAAGCGCACGTGAATGGTACGTACCGCATTCTCGGCCGGGCTCGCGTAGGTAAAACCATCGGCACCGTCTATTACTGCGCCGGTGTCGGTTTTCAAGGTGACTCAACTGATATTTCACTTAACGTGGAATAACTCTATCGGCCCGACCAGAGACGATTTAATTAATTTATCGTCACCGTTTCCGCGGGCAGCGGACGGCTAATGATTTAATCCCTCGGATCCCGCGGTCGTTTTCCGGAGACCATCCCGAAGGACGTCGAAAAAGGATACAGTAGTTTCTCACTTGTTGCGACAATTTCGTGGAGATGTGGAAATTAATAAAAAGTGTATTCTATTATGAATCTTTTTCTCCTTTAGTTTTAATGTTATTCTTTACATCATGGTTAGGTTAGGCTAACCTCTATAATATAATTTTTATGATCCTACAAATCATGAACATTATTATCCCCCATACGCTCCTCGGAAAAAGTTGCATAATAGTTTCTATGATACTTTCTCATCCATTTTTTCTTCACACTTTAAACTAATAAAATTCATTTCATTTATCACTTCATTTTATAGTATGTAGAAATAGTAAATAGTTGAATTTTCACACTGAGGAACGTATGAGGGTTAAGCATTCTGTTGCAATGATTATCTGGTAATTATTTCGAAAGGGTTAACAATAGTTTTTTCGAATGTATCGAAAACTAAAATCATTCATTTTATAGTTTGTAGAAATAGTAAATGGTTGAATTTTCACCCTTAGGAACGTATGAGGGTTAAGCATTCTGTTGCAATGATTATCTGGTAATTATTTCGAAAGGGTTAACAATAGTTTTTTCGAATATCTCGAAAACTAAAAGCAACCCCCTATATTGAAAACAGAAAAGAGTTGTTCAAAATGTATTGCTGCATAACATATTTAAATTTCATCAAAATCGGAGTACAGTAAGTCATAATGATTATACGAATTTAGTTTGCAAAATGGTGAATAGGATCTTCAAAATGGGTGAATTTGGAGTATAAAGCTTGCGGCGTTGAATGTCAACGACTCGATACGATTCGGATGAATCACGCGGGCGCCGCGGACGCGTTCGGTTTCGTCCAGGATGAAATCTGTAATCTTTGGCAGACCATCAACACGGTCGATTAAAGGAACGCGTCAATGTGCCAATAGACGCCCCGCTACTTCGAGGCGAAAACTTAGCGTCTACTTAGTCTCGGTGAATAACGACAGTCTGTCAACCGGTTGTTTGGCAAGTTAAAAACTGTAAACCACGTCCCATTGGCAACGGGGACAGCGTTCGGTCGTGTTCTCGTGTACCATTTTTCTCTCAACGCGCCCGTAGGATACGTTATTTATGACAATGTCAAGTTCTCGCCGAATCCTGAGCATTCTTCCGTCGTGAAGAATTTATTCAACTTGCATAGAAATATTGCGATAAGTACCATAAAATGCATCGAGGCACGAACGGATTCTTCTAGCTCGAGATTAAGCTGTCGCGTTGCCCTTGTAAATTATCGCCGCGAAACCGGCCAAAACTCCGTGGCAGAAACAATTCGGAATAAATCAGTATCAACCTTGGACCGTCGCGCGGGTATTACTTGGCTATAAATCGAATCATTATCGTCAATCACTGAGACAAAACATTCTTAACCGAGGAGCTTTACTGTTGCGACGCGTTAAGAAACGGTATGCACAATTTACACCTTGAAGAGCGCGAAAATAAGCTCGTCTCAAAGTTCCAAAATTACAAAACTAAATTCCTGAGCGTATATCAATTTAAACAAACCACAGCAAAGTGAAGTTTGTTTCTCGATCGGAAAGTGAATATGAATTTATGATTTCGGCGCAAGGTTCATCAATTTCACCCAAATAGCAAATGTGCAATTATTTATAAATGTATCTTGATGTTTGGATCCCAATGTGGATCATTTTCATGAAGAACATATATTGCGTCTAAAAATAATGCAAAAGAATTATAATATGGCAAATAAAATTAAAAACACAGCCAGGTCAATCAACAGAATCAACAAAATTAATGTATGATTGATTGGTTGATCGATATCGATCACTGGTTAATCTCAATCACCTAAATAATTGCACATTTGCTGCGATTTGAAACAATAAATTTAAAATCACAAAAAATTCGAATATTAAAGTTATGAACACAACAAGTACATTTGCATTAATATACAGTATACAGAATAGCGAAGTTGTAAAAGTCGTAAAAGATTAAAGGAAAGGGTCCGATTTCCATTTTGGTCCGAGACGCGCGTGTTTACCATAGTTAAAGGACCAGCAAGTTTCCACGGCGTTCACTTTAATGAATTACACATAGTTTGGTATACTATCAAGCCAACTTTAAACGACTCTTATTATAGTCCCAGCTTTCGACTCCTAACCAAAATTGTTTGTCATTTTAATTACCGTAGATCTGTAGCCGGCTCAGTTTGCTGCCGAACCGAGGCACGTTCCGATCGTTTTTTGGCGTAAACATTATCGTTCCCGGGTGTGGAGTTATTGCTGCCAGCCCCACGACCGTCTGCTAGTCGTTATGGGATTAACAGCACGAAACGAGCCGAAATCCCGTTTCGAGAAACATCGTTCCGACGTTATATCGTTTCTTAGAAGAACTATGCCACTCCACGGCGTTCATTCGAATCCGTCCTACTCTGTTTACGGCGGTTTTGGCCAAAGGAATAGAAAAACAAGCGAATAGCGTTCGACGATTTCGATCGAACGTTTCTCGTTACATTTTGCGACAGGATCGAGGCGCATCTGGCAACGAAGCGTGCACGCCTATTAAAACTGGCGTTTCGAAAACTATTCAGTCGATAGATCGAGAGACTTGGGAAGAACGCGAGGAAGACACGACGGGTTTCAAGTTGATTGAAAAATGGTAACAGGTGTCTTATTCATCTTTCGTAAATTACGTATGGTGACACCTGTACACGCCAGATTTATCACCCACTACATCACTTACGCTACTCGGATGTATATCGAAATAAATAAACACGCTTGTCGGCGGCATTAGTTATCTCGACAATAACCGATTTCCACGCGACAAACGTTTTTGACAGAATTATTCGATTCGCCCGGTTTTCCCGCAGACAAACCCCTTCGTTTCCGCTTCCTTGTTGCTCAATGGTTCCCACGATTTTCCCGCGTGTTCGCCGCGGATGGTTGAGCTCCTTCGATAATTTTAGAGGATCAAATCGGGCGCAATATTTCATATCGCAGCGTAACCGGGTCGAGAATAGTTTCTCACGCGCGAACCACACGGAAAAGCGGCACGATTTATATCAAATAATGACGCAACCGGTCCTAAAGAAAGAAATCGGGGCCTGCAGTAGGCAGCCGTTGCAACAATCGACAGGCTTTAAATAGCGGGGCATCAACATTGCCCTTTTCCATCCCTGTTTGCTAAATAGCTGATGACCGATTCGGCTCTACTCGCGTTATTGATATATCTGTTTACCATACCCGACCGACTCATCGTACCATTTCTATTCGGTAGGGTGAACGTACCAGTAAGTGACCTGAGGAAGTTCACAAAGAGTAAGATCAAACCACAATTATTTATGACTTGTCGCTTTCATGGTATAGTTAAAACAAGCTATAATAGTTAAGACAATTCTTCGAAAAATTTTCGAACCAAACGAAAACCGAGGATCTAAGAAAAGAAATTCCTCCTTCAAAGAGTAATTAATCGTCTCTACAACAAGAGTTCAAGCATTTCAAGTAAATCAATCATTTCGAAGATATTTCGGTCGGAGATTTTGAAAACAGTTCCGAGAAATGTTCTCTTCTATTCATAATTCCCTGTCAATACCCCAGCCAAACTTTGTAAGTATTACTATAGATTTAAGCTGGTACACTTACATAAAATCTGACGAACTATAAGCTGAGAACTGAAGAAAAAACGTTGACTCTGTACTGAAGGTCCTCTCAAAATTTCAAGTCAACTGGTCAATTAGAACTTGAGATATCTTGGCAACAGAGAATTCTCGAATAACTAAAAAAAAGAAGTTAGACACGTCTTTCGAACGCGGAATTTTCTAATGGAAAAAGTGATTGGAAAGAAACATATAAAAGAACATTTTAAAAAACCAAGCTTTATTATAACACACTAAAAAGGAGAAAATAAATTTTTTAGATATTAATGACTACAGATAAAAGCGTGGAACGCTAAACTATATTAACGTAATCTTCGTGGGCGCTCCACCCTTTAATTTATAGTCACTAATATCTAAAAAAAATTATTTTTACCGAACGTATTTAGTAAGATCCAGGTTCGATTCCCGCTGCAATTTATTATCTCGTACACGCACAGTTTCCAAAAAAAATTGTCCTCCAGTTCTGAGTTATGTTTAAAGTTTCAAGTCTGTAGCTGATTTGATGCAAACAACACGATAAGCTAATTTAAGGTTGGTAAAAAAGATGACGAATTGGTCTGGAATCAGGTACGAGAGAATTCCCCAGGGGAATTCCCTCGATGACGCGAAAGGCTGGTTCCCGTGGTTTGGGGCCTGAGCTACACCCTTAGTGCGCGCGTCCGCGCTCGTCTCCCCGGAGCCGGCGTACTCCGTTCTAAAGATGTATTGGAGAAGTGTAAGAAGGGTAGCTATTTCTGGTCGTGGGGAGCCGAGAGACTCGTCGCGCAAACGGCTCTTAGCCACTTCGTACATCGAGTAGTCTGGCGTTCGCCGCGTATCGCAATACGTACGCATTTCGGTGGGATCAGCGCGAGATGACACGCGTGCCGGCTCCGTATCTCCTCGCAGTGATACGCGGCTAGAAACGACATCGATCCGAGGCAGATAGATCGCGCGCGAGGCCTGCACGATGTCCATAAAAATTCTGTAAACCTACAAGTCTGAAATCCGGCCGCTCTTCTGACAAGGCTCTCCGTTCACGATTCTTGGTCTCGCGAATGGTATCTGTGATTAAACGTATCCGATGGGTCCACACAATTGATCTCAACGAATCTCCACCGAGCACGGAATTACTCGAGGGGGTGAAAGTGGTTCGGAACAGGTGACGCCGTATATTCTACGCTAGCTGGTTCCGCTAATCCATCGTGTTCCGCGAAACGGTGTCGGTCTGACAACCGATATAGAGTGCAGTGCACCGGCGTGAAAATAGATGGTGGTTGGTGAAGATCAGTGAAAGTGACGAGGTGGAAACAGTTGCCACGTTGAATCGCCGGAGAAGACGGATAGGGCTCGCCGCTGGTGGTTATCGTGAATTAGCGAGGATCGGGGACAGCGTGTCGTCCGCCGTGTATAATTCACGGGTGCTGGTGTCCGAGTCATCGGCAACATAAATATCATCGAATCCGCCGGACCCGCGTAATAATTCAACGGTGTCCGCGTGTCATCGAGGATTACACCTTCGAAAAAAATATTCGTACCAAACCTGTTTCTCCCGCGATAAATCCAGCTGTAAAAAAGCGGTTGGACAGGATGAGGGATGTGGTTTGACGCAGCGGCGAGCAAATATGTCAAGCTAACGTCTGTCGTCGCTTGACGCCCCGTTGCCAATCGAGACGAGACTTCGAGACAGCCAAGAATCTTTTCACGGGTTACCTGGCGGAGACGTACGGTTTCGGTTTTCCGACGCAGCTTTTTGGTGTCGTGTTAGAGCTTCGAGTGTTTTCGAGAAGCGGTCAGCGCCACGGAAAAAAGAAGGTAGTCTTTTCAGCGACGAGGAAATCGTCGAATTGGCCGGCTACCAGGCGGAACGGAACGAACGAGGGCTCCCACGGAATCCTCGTAGGCATCCCGCACGTAAAAATAAACCGTGGTTGCGTCGGACCGGAGCAGGCTGGTCGCGGGTTCGACGAAAACTTTTTTAACGAGCAGTCGATGGAAACGACCGAGGGAAAAGTTACGGGGTGCGCGAGCCGCCCAGGCCGAACGAATTAAAATTCTTGCCGCAGCGAGCAACGAAAAAGGAGGCTGCTGCTGACTGATCTCAACGAACCAATTTTTCCGAGGGAAAAGGCAATTTGGGTTACGAACGCGTTCCTCTTTATTTCGAGCGAACGAAAGAAAAACAAGAGCAGCGTGTTTGTAAAGGCCGCAGCAGTTTCAGTCCGCGAGTGCACGAAACTGCGGGAAACCGTGCGGCGTCGAGGGATTCGCTCGCATCCACGTGGACGAGTTATGGCGAGAGAGAGACGATGCGAGCAGAGACGCGCGATGACGCTGCACGCGTTCACTGACGTCGACGCGGACGCCAAGAGGAAGTCACGAACGAGTGGTCGGGAACAAGAGTCCTTCCGAGGGGATGCCAAGCTTCTAGCAGCCAGGAGACATTAATTTCATCAGCGACAAATCAAATCGCGTCGAATGCAACAGGAGATCGGGAGGAGAGGAATTCGATCGATGAGAGTGTGAACGAACGACCGAGTCAAAAACAATGTCCTTCTGCAGGATAACCGGGCGAAGCAGGGGCCTGCCCAAGCCTAACTACTTCCCTCTGCTACCACCGATCAGTCCAGCAGACGCAAAACGCTTCTGCCGTATCACCGGCAAGTCCTACGGGCTACCCACGCACCATTACATTCCAGTCCTGCTGGGCGTGCACAGCCACGACAAGTCGAAATGCAAGATTACAAACGCCTCGGGGCTGGGACCGCACCACTACACCGCCGGCTTCGTCCTGGGCGAGAAGAAGAAGCACGTGATCCTCAAGGACTATCGTTACGTGTTCCCAGTGCTGGAGGGCGAGGGCGAGCAACAGAGAGCCCTGCGGGATCTACTCAACACGAAACAGCCAGCACCGGAAGAGGAAATAGCGAAGTTCGTCTACACTGTGCAAGAGCGAAGATGCAGCCTGGTGTTCCCATCGAGGCTGGAGGCGGCGGTCAGGGATGGAGACGTGAAGGACGTTATGCTGTCGAGGGACTGCGACACCGTTCTCTTCCGGCTGAAGCAAGGCAAGAACGTATCGGTAGACTTCAAGAATCTGGAGGACTTTGAACACCTGTACGATGGCCTGGGACCTAGGGAGGACGTGCTGAAGGAGAGAGAGAAACAGGAGGCTGAGGCTAAGAAGCGAAAGAGGAAGAGGCAGGCTGGTCTGAGTTACGCGAAGAGGATCTTCGAGGAGAAGGAGAAGGCTGCCGAAGAGGAAGAACGAAAGAGGGCGAAGCAGCTCAAGTTGAGAAGCGTCAAGGAGGAAGCTGAAGAAGCGAAGGTTGAAAACTGGAAGAGCATTGACCTGGAGAAGGCTAGGATTAGGGCATGCGAGCTGGTGTCTGTTACGGCTTCCCTGAAGGAGGCTGCAAAGTCTCTTCCACAGACCTTGGACTGGAACTCGTTCCACGAGGCAACCGAATCAGCCCTGCAACCTGTCGTGGACAAACTACCCACTCCTATCAAGATAGATCCTCAGATCATCGAGCAAGGTGCCTCGTCCGGGTGCACCAGTCCTGTCTCGGAAAGCACTGGTGGATTCGAGGCGATATCAATCGTGAAACCATTGACGCCGCTAAAGATAGAACTCGAACCTGGTCTGCAGTCGGCCATACAGAGTATGCCGGCAAACGACATGAAGGAGGTGTCGAACGTGAGCATGAAGCTTCTGGAGGCCGGCGAGCAAGCGTTGGAAGAGTTGCCGAAGGTGGATGAGATTCCGGAACTGGTGCAGAATATCGGCGAGGGTAAGGAAACAACGGCGCACCGAATCAAAGGTCTGAAATTAGATATAAAGTCCGCGCAGAGATTTATCGCCGGGCAAACCGTGCAGACGCCCGTCGGCCCTATTTTCGTACCTGGCCAGACGCTGCAGACACCTCAGGGTCCTGCGTTTGTACCCGGCCTGACCGTGAACACTCCTGACGGTCCTGTCCTCGTCCCAGGTCAGATAGTAACGATCAATGAGCAGGATGATAAGAAAACGGCAGTTTTCGTGGCTGGTCAGACTTTGCCCACCGAAGAGGGCCACAAGTTCCTACAGGGTCAGACCTTCCACACCAACGAGGGAGCGAGGTTTGTCCAGGGTCAGACTGTGCTCACCGAGGAAGGACCAAAGTTCGTTGCAGGTCAAGTGAAATCAGACGGAACCTTCATCCCTGGTCAGACAATCCTGACTCCTGATGGACCGAGGTTCATGCCGGGCCAGACGGTCACCGATCATCATGGCGAACAGGTGTTTCTCCCCGGACAGAGCGTACAGGTCGGCGAGTCGTGGGAATTTGTGCCTGGACAGAGCATAGAGTCCCCAACAGGAGAAACAAAATTCGTTCCTGGCCAAACGGTGCCAACGTCTCAAGGATCGCAATTCGTCCCGGGCCAGTACGTCGCTAATAACTCCGGGGAGGGTCGCTTCGTCCCTGGTGTCGTCAAGGAGACGGCTGAAGGCGTGACGTTCGTTCCAGGCATGACTCTGGACACGCCGAAGGGCCAGAAGTTTGTCGAAGGTCAAGTGTTGAAAACGTCGGACGGTGAGAAGTTCTTCCCAGGGCGAAGCCAATTGACCAACGAAGGGTTCGAGTTCGCGGCTGCCAAGAAATTCGACGAGGTAGTGTTTCACGATGCTGGGCCCGTGGGCATACCAGTGGACCCGAAGACTGCGAACGTCTCCATGCAACAGAGCGAGATTTTCGGTCACATGGTCCAGACGGAACGGGGCGTGGAGTTCTATCCGAATGACGCGAAGGAGCTTCCTGAAGGAAAGAGGATCGTTCCAGGACAACTGGTTCGCGGAGTAAAGGACGGTCCGAGGTTCGTGCCTGGCGTGATGACGGAGGACGGTTTCCTGCCTGGTCAGATCGTGATGACGGAGAAGGGTGAACAGTTCGTACCTGGTCAGGTGATAGACACCAGTACCGGACCAAAGTTCGTTCCTGGTCAGATGGTGGAGACTCGAACGGGGTCGAAGTTCGTTCCGGGACAGACTGTGGAAACTGCTGATGGACCTCGCTTCGTACCAGGTCAAATCGTTGAGACCAAGGTCGGACCCACATTCATTCCTGGCCAGGTGATCTCCACGGAAGACGAAGGGTCTAGATTCGTGCCTGGCCAAGTGGTAGATACTCCGGATGGCCCCAGGTTCGTGCCAGGTCGTGTGGTGGAGTCTGGAGAGTTGGGCGTGACCTTCGTGCCTGGACAAATCGTTCAGACGGAAGAGGGACCGCGTTTCGTGGCCCCGGATCTAACCGACACTCCCGAGGGAGAAGTGGAATTCTCTGTCCAAGGATTCGAGGTCACTCCGGAGGAATTGAGGCTTCTGAGGCCTCAGCATTTACATTACAATCCGCACATTCAGCATCAGGGAGAAACGAGTATCGACGCAAGAATGTTGAGACAGTTATCCGAGGCAGGATTGTCAGTAGGGAGAAAAGTTACTACAGACTTGCCAGCGGTGGACGTTGACGTGGACCCGAAAGCGGTAGCTTTGGAGCACGCGTTGGTAATGGCGGAGAAGCTCGGATTGCATGGCTCGACTGCGGTTAAAATGGCGCAGATTGTGTCCACCGTTGCCCAACTAGCGAAGAACATCGCGGTGCAACAGGAACTGGAGGAGAATTTCGTTTCTCCAACATTGTTGAAGAGCAACAAGTCTTCGGTAGTTTTGAACAGCAGGAAAAACGACGAGGATCGAGGAAATGGAGGCGAGGACGACTGGCTGCGGGACGCCATCAAGACAGCGATGTCCAGCGCTGTTCTCGCGATTGCGAACGACTCTTTGGAGACCAGTAGAGAAGAACAGCAAGATTTCGTCTATTCTTCCATCAGCGAAGCTTTCAACGTGCTCCTGCGGCAGAAGAACACGAGTATCGAGGAATCCGTGGAGGAGATTCTGCAAATACTTCTGGTTCCTCAGAACAGGAGCAATCTATGTCAATCTGCTCTGATAGAGCTGATCGAGAACAAGAACAACAAGATAGACATACTGAAGTCCACCGTGGTCGGTCAATCTTTGAAAGACGAAGTGGTGCTCGACAGATTGTCGATGGTTCTCGAAGAGGACCACGGAACAGACCTGGTGGGTTCTGCTTTCAGGACCGTCTCGAAGAACGATCCGGAACTAGTTTCCAGGGTTCTCCAGAAGGTCTCCGAAGAAGTGTCCACCATAGCAACGGAGAGAGAAGCGGCGGAGACTGTTCACAAAGCGATCGTCCACGCGGTTCGCGAGTCGAGCGAGATTAGAGTGCAAGAATTGCTGAACGACGAAGGAGAGAACATCAGGGAGATGCTTCTTCAAGCGGTTGGCCTGGCTAGAGCCCTGGGAATGTCGCATATCGCGAGTAGCCTTCTAGCAGTGGTCAGCGACGAGAAGTCAACGCAGGTGTTGGCCAGCGACAGGGTGACGTTGGACGTTCTGAAAAGGCTGACGGTGATGAGGAAGCTGGCAGAGGAGAGGCCACCATTCATGCACGCCTTGACACAGCTGTGCAGCGACCCTGAATTGGCGAGAACAGATCCGAGACTCAGGACTCTGGTTCGCGAGAGCGCTGCGCTGATGATTGTTCCTGAAGAAGCGCCGTTGCAATCGTCCGCCGATGTGCCCAGCGTTCTGCTTCACTCCGACAATAGCCTGGCGATGGAAGAGTTCCTCTTGAGAAGAAGCCACCGGTCGTCTTCTATTTTTATGATATTGAAGCAAGGCATGCAGGCCGTGGTACCCAGAGAAGCTTCGAGATCGGTTCTCACGGGTCAGGTGGCGTACACGGTCCTGGACGAAGACGGCATTCACCATTTCGAGCCGCTGCACGTGTTCTCCGCTCTGAGACTCAATCGTCCCACCGCGCATCGCTTCTCCATGTATTGTTGTCCCGTAGCCAAAGAAGACGACATGGACGTGGAGATGATGTCCACGTTCACAGGTACTACTTCCATCGCCAGCAGCCTCGATGGATCCGGGAATGGAACCTGTCAGAAACAGGAGAGCAACGGCGTCGTGCTCTCGAGATCCGACAGATCCTGCGGCTACTCCGCCAGCAGGGAGAACACGCCTAGTTTGAGGAGATTGAGCAGCTTCCAGCAAGACAATAGCTGTGAGCGGGTAATGAGGGAGAGAGTTCTGTTTTCTGCATAGTGAACTTGTAAAATGTGATCTTTTATTATTTATTCTTCGTGTATCTGTTAGCAAAACTTCTGATTGACATAAATCTGATTT
This sequence comes from Lasioglossum vierecki, assembly GCA_028455595.1. Classification (NCBI taxonomy): domain Eukaryota; kingdom Metazoa; phylum Arthropoda; class Insecta; order Hymenoptera; family Halictidae; genus Lasioglossum; species Lasioglossum vierecki. Next base: position 7,537,079 of record CM052342.1, read on the forward strand.
TTAGCAATTCTTTCCTCCAGGATTCGATTGTGGCTCATATCGATTTATCGTGCCATGTAATCAGTAGAACGTTATAACTAGTTAGGGCCTTAGGCAAAGTAGAATTTTGAGGGCCCTGTGGAAAAATATAGAATTTGGATCTTAATTTGTGCCCCTTTGTCGTGGGTCCCCATTTGTCCAAGTTGCTCATGGGGTAACACGCCACTGCCTGTAATATTAGTTTGTTGAACGTTGAAGATCGTCACGATGTTGTATTTTTTCTTCTCTGTTACAGAAAGCTCAGGACAACTATATCGTCGTGAAGGATTACAAGAGCGACACGGACAATTTCTCCGTGAATGTCGGCGATATCGTTGAGGCCCTCGAATACGCGGATCCAGCCAAGTAAGCAGCCTTCCAGCCAGCTTCATAAAACGAAGGGAAAACAAATGATCCGCGCTTTTGTTTTGTTGGATCGTTGACTCCGCGTGTCGGGGCATTTGCGTGCGCCGTTAAAATTCTATTTCCGTGTGTGTGCAACGTGTGCGCGGCCGAAAATAATCCTCAGCCCCTATATAGCCTATAGGCCGAGGGATACGGGCTTGTTGCGGAGCGATCCGTCACTTTCGGAAAACTCCTCTGCTTCTCGAACACCTAATCAGCCTTTCCGTTAACAGCTGCTGCTTTCGTTAACGCTGTTCTCTGTCACATTATCGTAACACATTACGTTTCGTCGGAAGATTCATTGAGCTTATCTACTGTCTGTCGCATTCTTCTTAGACTCTTTTTTCTGCAACCATTCACCCCTTGCAGAGTGACTTCATTCGCGTGCAAGCTCTTTCTCAGACTGTCAGAGAAGCTTTGAATCTTTTTTAAGTGACAATTAAGATCTTTTTATAACTTCTTGAATATTTTTGTTCATTTTTATGCTCCCCTACGATCACAGATTAATTTATATTTGAGGCATAAATTTATGCATTGATACGAGTGCAACATCTTTGAATCATGTGCGGCATTTTGTTTATTGACAATCAATCAATAATTTTTACAATCTCGAGAATAATTCTCTTGAATTTTTAATGTTGGTAGAATGATATTTGTACCCGTGAATATCTGTATAAAATCTTCAGCATAAATGCAGTAATACAAGATAAGTCAATCGAGCCAACAAGTGACCTATTTTTTTAGAAAAAAGATCATGCACGCTAAAATACTGAATTCTTTTTTCCAATGTAGTCTAGCTCATTTATCGATGCGTCAAAGAACCGCGTGTGTCTCATAAGTCGCCAGAAAATGCACGAACGAAACAAGGTGGGCGAGTGCGACCCACTGAACGGGGCACAGCCTGGATCTGCGAGGAGAGATTAAAGCACAGGCGAGTCCGCGTGTCAAACAGTAAAAGATCGGCCCGCGGATGGCTCCCCTTTGCTTATTTTCGCGACGATATTTTTACGCGAACGACGTTTCGCCGACGTATCTCGGCCGCGTTTATAAAATACGTCGACAGCACTCGCGAGTGCTGTGCGGCTCGGCAGATGGAAAGTTTCGCGGTGCAAACCATCAAGCTCTCCCTCTCTCTCGCGACACGGTTCATCGAACGATTTCTCCGCAGCATCGTGCAACAAAATATCGCACGAAATTTTGAATTTTGACCATTTTTTTGGACGCTCGACCAAGGGGAATCCATATTGTCTGCACAAAGAACGTCTGTCGCAAATAAACTAGCATGCCGCAAACATAGCCGATCAAGTCGCATAACCAACTACGGCCTGTTTCGAAGATCGAAATCGCGTTTTGACTAACGGCTAAGCTTCCTGCTATTAACGGCGAATAATGTTTAGTCTGCATGAAGCTCGACTAAAATCGCCGTCGAACGATTGGGAACCTGGAGAGCTGCCGCGGATGCCTCTATTCTCGGTGTTTCGCCCTGTTATAGGAAGATCAAGCTGGATCCTGATCTGGAGATCGGTGAGATAGACGACATGCTGGACAACTCGGCCGCCTGGCACAAACTCTCGGTCCGACCGCGGCGGAAACACGCTGATCCTCGCTCGAGAGGTATTTCGAGGTCAAGCTCGGACGTCAGCCTTCAGAGGTATCGTATCTTTCACCGTTTAGTCGTCGATACCTGGCTAGTCGCACCTAACACCTGCTTGCGAAAGACCTGAGAGATTATGGACCGTTCTTAACAATGACCGCTAACTAGACTAGCATGCAAGCTCTAGAAATAAGTAGAAAGCATGCCGCATTATCAAGTATCTGAAGAAGTATATCCACTTCTGATAGAGGATTTAAACTAGAACCGATGGTCTAGAAATAAGAGGATACTCGAAACAGGAAGCTTCTAGAAGCGAAATGAGACGAATCATCAGAAGGCAGTTTATAGCGACACTTGAAAGTCTCACGGTCCAGAGCGTGGTCAAGAGAGCTTGAAGATCTAAAACGATCTTAAAGATCATCATTAAAGCGAATTCCGCATTGAACTCTGAAGACTCCGCCAAGGACGCGACATCGTTAAACCCCAAGATTATGAAGAAATATGGCCTCGGCAGGTGCGAGGTAGTCAATATGTTGCACTCGTTCGACCGTGCTCGATAATTCGTTCATATTCTGTCGAGAATCGGAAGATCGTAAGAAGAACATGTGCGCATCGAAAAAGGTGAACGTAAACTTAGACGTTCGAACATTATCAGCGGCTAGATAGCAAGAAGGTAAAAAAACGGACGAGGACGACTTGACGCGACACGTGAAAACGTGGCCCCGCACGACTATATCCGTGCAAGAAATATAGCAACGACAGGTGCTCCGGTCGAACAGTGCCCTGGGCATTACGTTAATGTTGAAGTCAATGAACTCGTCGTATTTCAACCCTCCGGATCGGACCGAAACGCCTATTTACTCATTAAACATATCGTTTGTTCCTCGATCGTACGTGGATACACATAATCACTGTTGTTTATTAAGGTTCTCCCGAGCCGCTATTATTCTACATTTAATGGCGTGCCGTCTGACAGTGATTTCTCTTTTCGAGGATAAAGTCCCTTTGATCGGAGCGTTACCAGAACTCGTTTGTTTGATCACGATTTACTCGAGGAAATCAGCTAATTTAACTATGCGTTTCCACTATTATTAGCGTCTCCCACATGATTGGCCGAGTCTTTTCTGCCGTAAGAGCTTAGCCTCTAGTTTCTGATCGGAGAATTTACACTGACCGAGACTAATAGCAAGATGTCCTGGACAAGGATGCACGGATATCGCTACATAGAATATAATATTAATATCGATGATGTTTCAACTCGGTTCGCTATAAAATAATACCAACCGCTCTAATTTACAACGATCAAAGAATTTAGACTGACCGAGACAAATAGCAAGATGTCCTGGACAAGGATGCATGGATATTATTACATAGTATGTAATATTAATATCGATGATATTTCAACTCGGTTAGCTATAGAATAATACCAACTAATTTACAACGATCGGAGAATTTACACTGACCGCGACAAATAGCAAGATGTCCTGGACAAGGATGCATGGATATTATTACATAGTATGTAATATTAATATCGATGATATTTCAACTCGGTTAGCTATAGAATAATACCAACTAATTTACGACGATCAGAAAATTTACACTGACCGCGACAAATAGCAAGATGTCCTGGACAAGGATGCACGGGTATCGTTACATAGTATGTAATATTAATATCGATGATGTTTCAACTCGTTTCTCTATAGAATAATACAGACTAATTTACGACGACGTTAATGAAGATGAAACGCTTATAAACGTCCCTATGGCAATAATATCCTGAGACACTTCGCGTGATTGGCCGTCCGCCAGAATAGTTGCGGAGTCGATAATATACAAATTATCCTTCGGAAAGGTGTTCCTGGTGTTCCGCAAAATTTCAAATAGCGTGATAATCGGGTTCGGAAAAGTACGCCTCGACCCACCATTAATATCCCGCCCGAAGATCGCGACGACAGCGCTGGCAAGGCATTTTGGAGAACGCGCGTTGTCGTCGTCTCGAAACGAAATGTCGCGCGGCTATATAAAATTCGGTTGCATAATTTAACGAGAGACGCGTTTCGTCCTATTGCCTCGCCAAGGGTACCTCGATTCCGAGGAAGGCGAAATATCGGCCAGATCTGAAAATAAGTCCGTGTAACGAAGAGGATTCACGTTGACACATCGATTTCGGTGGTTTGGCAACCGCACCGTTCAATGGATCGCGAGTTATTTACTATTTGCTACGCGAACACGTTACATTCTGAAATTTTGTTATGCATTTTCTGGTGACGTTAAAGATCCTACATGATTTACCATTTCGCCGAGCGAAACATGTGGCGCGTGTATTCGGAGCCAACGTTCCGCCATTTTATGCAACGACGCGGACATTTTGTACTCCGGAAGTAGCAGAGCAATTAGACGCAATCCGTCGACGCGAAGAAAATATCCTTCCTTTGTCGTAATCAAAAGTATAGTTGAAGAAGCGGATGGGTGGTCGGAAGTTATAATTATGTTTAGTGACTAAGGCAACAGGGCTTCTCGTATTCGTCGTTCATTCAACAGAACGCAAAATTTGTTGGCGGTCGGTTCGGCCCGTTAGGCCTTGAAATTGTCAGTACCATGTAAAGTGGGCCAGTGGATATTACTGGCGGAGGATCTGAACGTGTTCGTACTAAAATTACGTTCGCGGTTAATCGTACGTCGAATATGAAATCTGGTGCGTCCGCCTTAGGAGCGATCTAATTACCGCGATGATTGAGACCATCTAAAATTTAGCATTACCTTCGTTGGTATGGTTGGGTCTCTTTTGTTTTGTTCTTTAAGAACAGCGAGTAAATGCATTTTACGCACCCCTCTCTCCGATGATGGTCGAGAGGGTAGTGTGGGTTGGCTTTAATGATATCGTTGGGTCTCTGATGACCGACAAAATTTTATACATCATTGCCTCACCAATTAATGGCTAATATAGTTTGGAAATCACAAAATTGTCGAGTATACATAGTAGAACGTTCTATAAAAAATTTGTTTAACCTGCCGCACATAAAAAATATGTATATTCTTACTTCGCTGTGGAAATAAATTTAATTCGAAAAGAACGTTTTGTCTGATTGAAATATTTTTCCGCAGAGTGTACGTCCGTACTGCAGACTCGAAGGAAGGATGGCTGCCCATGTCGATTTTAATGCAAACTGCCCTAAGCGAGGACTCAGCGGCTGGACACCGACCCGAGGACTCGCATTATCGAAGAGAGTGAGTACTACAAAGAACAGTGAACGTTGCTAATAATTTTATTTGAATGTTAACATTTGTTTTATAACTGAGAGACGTTGTAAGAGATTATAATGATTATTTTTCGTAGGGCGGTGGTGAAAGAACTGGTCGAGACCGAAGAGGAGTTTGGCAGGGACCTTCAGCTGGTCGTCGAACGATACTTGAAGCTGCTCGACAATCCGGATGTTCCACGGATCGTGCGCGATAACAAAGACATCATTTTCACGAACCTGAAACAGATCGCCGATTTCCACAATACGTACGTATAACGAACGCGTTGGCAAGAGAAACGAAGTTCACTGCGACACATTGAACCAGACATTCATTACAAACAGAACAGTTTCTATTTATTATTCCGTGATTCATATGACAGAGAATACGATCATTGTATCTATTTTCTTTGAGCTCGGATAGCTTCCAGAATCTATCGATCGCAAAATGTTCAAGATATCAAGCATAAGGTGGGATCTGCTTTGCGCGTTTGGACGCAGCGTTTTGTTATCCATATTCCCTTCGTCGTAGCTCTGTGCTGTGTCTCTGGACGCACAAGTTTGCGTTTATATGATGTGGTTTGCTACGGCTTTCACACGTTTGCGTTTGTGGTTTCATTAATTCAGAATACCTTTCGGACTACTGTCTGTTTGAATTTTTCGAAATCTTAAAAAATTGTTGGTTTGACAGATGTGTAAAGTAAAGCGTTATTTTTTCCATTAAATTATAATAGATGAACTAGCGAGGAAAATAAGTTTTTAGGGGCTTATAGTGAAAATTTTTAAACTGAATATTTGAAAATATAAGAGTAGGAATAATTTTTTTATGATTTTTAGTGGAAATCTTATCACAATATCTTTTATGGTTCAAAAATTATAGTAAAATGCCAGATTGAGAATAATCTCATCATCAACATTTGGGAAGCCACGATTGACAAGAACATTGTAGAATATTCCTCGAAAATAATGCGATATTGTTTCTTGACGTAGTATAAAAAGAATCCGGGATAACAAAACGCTTCGTCCAGACGCGCAAAGGAGATCCCACAATTATTCACAATATTCTTGAAAAATTATTTATCGCAAATTCACGGTCTCGGTCGATTGTAATTTCGAAGCAAAGTTCCTTTAGAATTAAAAAAATGAATGTCTATTTTCAATTTCCAATTGTAATTCGATAAAAAAACAGACATGAGCATCGAGCCTAATCGTTCAAAAGAAACGCGCACACACGATACACACTGCACACATTCGCCAACGTACGTTTTTCTCTCTTTAGATCGTAAAATGGCGTAAGTTCGATAATAAAGCATAGTTTGTGTGATCGTGTGTTTCGTGGTAATTGATGTAATCCGGTAGTCGAACTAAAACTGTTGGTTCCTGGAAAGTTTGGAGCACCTCCCCTCACAGTATGTGCGAGCACGCTTTCATTGATCCTATAAATTTATTTCTTCAACGAAAACGGCAGCGTTAAATAATCAAGCAGCTGAAACAAATCTGAAACTTCTATTTTTTCTCTGTAACCGAAAAACATTCAGTAGCGTGTTTAACCGTGTCGTTGCTCGTTGGATAGTATTCAGTTTTCGACCCCGTAGCTCCAGGAGATAATAGATTCTGTCATTGTTTTTTACTCTCCCCAATTATTTAATAATGTCATTGTGACTTACCTTCGACGAAACCCCCTGTTATTTAATCAATATTCAGTAGTTTAGTAGTGAACCATATTGTGGACGATTAACAGCGCCGACTCATCGTCAGTGTTATAATATTGCACCCCTAAATGTCGCACTGAAATGAAGAAAGAAGCAGACCCAAGCTCGTAGGCATGATGTGTGATTTAGCGTGGAAATTAATTCGAACCTTACTTAGATCGTTCGGCAGGGTGTTGATCGAAGGTGTCAAGTACTATGCAGATCAACCACGTATGCTGGGCAAGACTTTCCTGCGATTGGTAAGGCTCTACACCTTTTTCCAAAATAAATGTGGAAAATTTCGTCTCCGTAAACTTTCGGATTTATTTTACTCTAGATAAAAAAATCAATATTCAATTTTGGAAACATCTACTTCAACTTTCATAAATCAATCAGATCAGAATAAAATTTTTATCCGTTGAAGCTTTTCTGTATCATTTCAGTTCACTTAGTTGAAAGTACTGCAAAAGCTTAAACGTTAAACATTCCAACTGAAACTCAGTATTAGAATTATTTTAAAAAATTTCAATGTATAAAAAAGTTCATATTCAAGTGGACCGTTCATTCATCCAGGAAAGGGACTTTGACAAGCACGTGGCCTACTGCAGGGACGAGCCGGCTGCGCAGGAATTCCTACAAATGAACGACGCCGCACGAGAATATTTTGAGGTGAGTTACTTGTTAATTAAATCCGCCAAAAAAAAACAATGTTTAAAAACACACAAAACCCAAAGTTCCTCTAGTCGATCGTTGGTAAGAAAGATCTCTATCCAGCATCTTGTAACTGGCGTTTGAACACCGTTGGCCGTAGATCTTCGGGTGTCTTTTTTTCAAACTTCAAGCAAATATACCTTGAATAATTCTAAAAACATTCGAACGAATGTGTTCGTATTTGAACTGATTCAAAAGTAATCAACATTTTTCTGATACGTATCAGAAGACTGTTAATAAAATCTTGGCTTCCGGACGTCGCGTTTAAGTAGATTTTTTTAACGCGATCGGATAGGAAAATTACAGAATGGGTAAATGGCGGAAGATGTTCCAGCCCGTTCCATGGGTAGCTGGTCTTGTCCATGTAAATCGGAGGAAATCTCGCGATTACGTAACAAGCGGGGGTAAAAGCGGGCGTCTGTCCAGCCCTCGAAATAGCTTGGTTTATTCTCGACGCGCGGAACATCTTTCGCTCCTCTTGCTGATGCACGACAATGCTGATGCCCCGCAAAGAAAAGGAAGAAAGCGCCACACGTTATCGGCCGGTGACGTCGCGCTGCTGTCATTACGCGATGACAGCGTAATCCTCGCCCGATGATAGAGATCACCGTTCACCGATCCACGCTATGTGCGGTGCAGGATCGTTCTAAACTTGCGTCGATATTTATTGGTGTACCTTCGATAAAAAGATTCTAGTGACCCTATTTATCGAAACCACACTCGGTTCAGATACCAGTCACACTTTTACATCCCCGCCGTGTAAAAAGAAAGAGTTAAGTGTATTCATTTAATAATTTACAACAGATTAGTACACAGTTCATTGTTCTAGAAATGAATAATGTTATTCTTCGGTTAAATTACTTTTTTTCGTAAACATTTTCAAATTTGTATACGGAATAATTTACAACAGATTAGTACACAGTTCATTGTTTTAAAAATGAATAATGTTATTCTTCAGTTAAATTACTTTTTTTCGTAAACATTTTCAAATGAATTGTATATGGAATAATTTAGAACACATTAGTACAAAGTTCATTGTTCTAGAAATGAATATGTTATTCTTCTGTTGAATTACTTTTTTTCGTAAAGATTTTTAAATGAATTGTACATGCAATCGTTTCAAACCAGAAATATCTCGCAAATCTTCCGAAAGGGTCAGATAGTGGCAGCGCTAGAAACAAACTTGCACAATCACGTGGATCGTTTATTTCCTCAAGAGCAGACGTAGAATTCCAGCAGCAGCGTTAAGTTATTGATACACCCGATTTATGCGTTTTTGCTAAAATCGTGCTGAATATACACAACTATTGATTCCGGGATGTATACAATGTTCAAATAATTATGGACAAGCTCGAATGTAGAGATCCGAGCTGCACCTTGTTGCAATTAGATAGCGCGTAGTAGCTCTTACTCATCATTATAATTATAATACATGAGTATCGTGGGTGGCCAGGAGCGCTAAAACGTCCCGGTACATTGTGTCTGTTGTTCGCTTTTTTCAACGTGATCCGACATGTTATTTCTGGAGACTTGACTCAAGTTCGACGAGATTTTCACACAATTCTCGGGACCGTTTTAATGATACGGCATTAAAATTAGATCGGTCGAATCGTGTCCGGTTTCAGGTCGCACCAAAGTGCATTAAGGCACTCGCAGATTCGATGTGTTTACGAGCTGCGTTTCCGTTCGTGTCGTGTTTTAATTGGATTCGATTTAGGGTTATTTCGGTAGCCATCATTAAAATTGGCAACGACATGGAAAAGGCGTCTCGGGGCTCTGCCGATGGTGTTATGGCGTCGATAGGGTGGTTCGTCTGTCTTTCGCTATCCCCATTACTCTCGTTGGATAATTCGATTACACTTCCTGGATTATTCTAGTGAACTGAATCACTAACCCTCATACGTTCCTCAGGGTGAAAATTCATTTACTATTTTTACATACTATAAAATGATTGGACCCTCTTTATTTGTGTTGTGAGACGTATTTCTCTAAAATGTGACGTGATAAATGAAGCCAAGTTTATTACTTTAAAGTGTGAAGCAAAAATGGCTAAGAAAGTATCATAGAATCTTAAATGCAACTATTTCTGAGGAGCTTATGAGAGTTAATAAATTAACTTTCTTGAGATTTGAAATTAATTCTACATTCTACCGAATGTATAAGCACAATATTACTCTTATTTGTTCCGAACTCATAATTTCACCACTCTCTGTAATCTCAGCAAGATATTAGCGGTGTTTTCTGTTAGATACCGGGTGACTCCTTAAATTTGGAGAAGCGTAGACAAGCGGAGGTCTCGAGTAAAAGGTGCTCACAATCCGGAGACGATTCGCGTTGTTTTTGTGCGTGGTCAGTCCGCGAGTTCGTCCGGCGTCTAAGTATAGCCGTGGCCGTATTGGTCTCCTGGCGGGTGATTTTCGGTAACCACCGACTGCGGAGGAAGAGAATCGACAGAGGAGCAGGGACCTGGTCCAGTCTGCGACCAGCCACGGTATCTTCATCCAACCAACGACTCGAAACACGAACAACGGTTGTTTACCTCCCTTGACCTCCGCTAAGGTGCGTCCGCCCTTCCGGTCTGTCGGCACGTCGTCTTCCGTTATCCGCGTTCCTCGTCGATCATTTGTTTTCGATGAGCTGCTCCTTCGTTGATGCTGTTTCTTTCTGTGGAACCTCGTTCTTCGATCCAAAAAGTGCTACTGAAAATACTTAGTGAAAATAATTGGAATAGTTGGCCTCCTCTTAAGTTGACTTGGAAAATCTGGAAATTAGTTGGCCATCGGTCTGCCACCATCTTACAAGTATAATATATTTAGTGGCATTGAAATACACAGTGAGAAATAATTGAAATACCCTGCCCCTTCTAAGTTGACTTGGAAAATCTGGAAATTGGTTGGCCATCGATTTGCCTCCATCTTGAACGCACAATTTAGTGCTATTGAAATGCACAGTGAAGAACAGTTGAAAATCTGGAAATTGGTTTTGGGAATTTTGTTAACATTTGCAATCGAGTCTCGAAGTGTTCCTTTTGGAATTTGTGATACGCTGACTGTGATAGATTTTTGGAAAGGGATTCTCAAATTCTCTACGAATATCGAACACCTCGGTGGACGAGCCTAGGAACATTTATTATTATTACTCCCGTAGAACGTCACGTCGTAAACTGGCCATTTTGTCTCGTCTGATTTACTGTTCGTCTGATTGCGAATAGTTGCGTGGAAAATCCAGTCTCATCCAAAAATACGCGAGTCTTCATCTTGGTGTCGAATTACAGTGACGGCCACCACGTGGACCAACTGTGCGAATTCATTCTAATCTCTATGTTCCAATCTTCCTTTTCTGGAGCAAACTTGGTGCATTCGTAGACGAAGGACACTCGATCTCTTAATTGCCGGAAGCTTTTAATCGTTCGCACTATTCGCGATCAAGAAAAATAGGGTAGTTTTAATAAATAAAGCTTGATTCCATCTGTTCTTCACAGAGGTCAGCTAATTGTTTTCTATTACAGTAATTAGTATATCGCAGAACATCAAAAAAGATTCGGTAAAAATTGTATTGCAAACTTTTAATGGAATTTTATATAAATCGTGATTTATTTTAAAAAATCGCGATGAGAATCAAATTTTACGTAACTTCGGTAATTTAAACTAGTCGACGAGAACATAAATCAACGTGAGCTTCGTCAATGAGTTAATTAGCCAGAAGGGGCAGTTATTTATCTGAGATTCTTGTTTGCAGGAGCTGAGCCAGACTCTCCGTGACGACAAAAGCCTATCGGAACATTTGAAGCTTCCGATACAACGCATAAACGACTACCAGCTCCTACTCAAGGTAACATTCGCCGATGAACTCGCGGGTTTCCCCCTTGTTTATCACGCTCTCCGCTCCCGTTCCGAAAAAATCCATTTCAAAATACATTTCAAGGGTGTTTTGACAGAAATACAGCGTGCCGATTATATCTCTTGAAAGCATTCCAGCAGTTGTGCATAAACCACCCGCGTAACTAATCGTCATATAACGTTCCTTCTGAAATTCGATAGGTCTCGCTACGTTATCCTAAGTTGTACGTTATCTTCCATGTCCTCTGAAACTCCTGTGCACGTTTCCTCCCTTAAAAAACCTTGTAACAATTGTTTATGCAAAAATTCAGCAGATTCGTAAACGTTGGCCGCGCGTGAATGACGCCAGTTACGTTGTGAAACCAAAAAGTAAATCATTTATAACTTTGATTCGCGTTTTAAGACAAAACGTTGACCTGGACATGATCAAGGATTCAGCAACTTGGAATTAATGAATAGAAATTCTCAAACCAAATTGTATTAATATATTATGCGAATATTATCAGTTTTGAAATATGTACATGGAAGATGTAAACCTTAAAAAATATATTCGAGAACGCCAGCTTGACATTGAACCTGTCACTAATAATAAGCGTTTCATTCATAAAACTAGTTTTTTCGCAGTGTCTTTTCGCTCGAAGCAAGATATACACCTTTTTCGAATTCTCATAGAAGCTGGGTTAATGTTTCGTAGCCTTTTGTGTCGGCTATTTACAACAGCAAATAGTGTTGTTAGTCTCGAAGAAACTTTAAGCAGAACCGATTTGACGGCAGCCAGACACGACGACCTGTAAAACCCGCACGTGACCTATATCCGTGTCGAAATTTCAATCTGTCGGGCGAAAATAGCACGGCGCTAAAATACTTCCCGGTTCGCCTTGAAAACGCATACCGACGGATTAATTGTTGCGTCGAACTTTATTTGTCTCCTTGGAGGGTGCGTCCACCCCCTCGACACGTCGATTCCTCGGAAAACTGGTAATACTTCATTCACAGTTTCCAACGTCCGAGAAACTTCACTAACATCATTGACGCGACTGATTTATAGCGATCACGTTACGTTAATCTCATTTTGTTGCGTGCAAATTTCTGGCTTAGCGTGTAGTTCGCTCTGATTCGATCTTGGGCCCGTTGCCCGGAAAGAATTACGAGCATAAGCTGCTGGACAAGGCACAGCACGAAACTCAAAAATAAATTACGAAAGATAAACAAACTGAATAACCACATTTTGGTTATTGGATGTTTATAAAAATATACGTTCGCGCGAAGAAATTGCAGTAAAGTGGAGCAGAGCGGTAATAATTTTCAAGGTGGAATATGAAACAGGTACATTATATTTCAAGAATGAAATTATAAACATATCCGAATTTGAAAATCTGAATGACTTTCAGTTCAGAGACAAAAGTGATTCATTCGATTCATTTGACTCGGTTGTTTATGCTTTTGGATTTCTCTGGTAACTATTTACGGAAACCGAGTATATTATTAAACCGATTGGATGACGATAAATATGCAGACTGTTGCTATAAAACGCCGAAAATACTCGAATCGGCACAATGACGTCGGATCATCCGGAATTCGTTCACCTCGACACCGTCCTCCGGTTCCCATGATCCGCAGGGGGTGGATATAGATCAAGGAAAGCCACAAAGTTTGACGATGTATAGTTGTGAGATCGCGACAGAGCGTTTCTCGGTGGTGTGGGACGGAGTGGGCGTCGTACGGATTTAGCGAGCTAAAAACGGGTCGTCTTCGTGACGCGTTATCCTTTCCCTCGTTCTTCATCCATCGTAGAAAAACGTTATCTATTCGGACGACGGAAGATCTATCGCGAAATCGATGCCAGAAGCCAGCCTCTACGATCTCCTTTTTCAGACAATTTACTCGTTAGATCAAAATTAACGAGTCCCTCGAAGATTCCAAACTTTCCGCATCATCTAACGTTATCATTACATTTTTAGTAGCAAGACTTTGATTACAGGAGCTGGTGAAGTATTCGACCCGACTAGGCGAAAACTGCGACGACCTCCAAAAGGCTTTGGAGTTGATGTTAGGTATCCCCCACAGAGCAACGGATAATAAGTTCATAAGTAATATCGAAGGATACAAAGGGAATATCCACAAACTTGGAAGACTACTCACACACGTTAGTGTATTATTATTCTTGGTTTATTCGAATCGGAATTCATTTGTACATAGAATTTGAATACGTTGTTCTGACAGGAATGGTACACGGTGATTGACAAGGACGGAAAGAGTAAGGAAAGGTATCTGTTTCTTTTCAAAGCTCGCATACTCGTCTGCAAAGTCAGACGAATATCGGAAGACAGATCTGTGTTTGTCTTGAAAGACATTATTCGAGTAAGTAATTGCACTAACTATTCTACCGTTATACTTTATCTATATTATCCTTGCGGTAACTTCGAACCTGATTTCCAGCTACCGGAAGTAGAGTTGAAGGACCACCCAGAAGACGTACGATCCTTCGAGCTCCACAATCCAGCGAGTCCCGCTTATCCGATCACTTTGGTAGCGCACAAGGATCCTGTGAAGGTTTGCTGGCTGAAGGAGATCCGACAATACGCGAGCGACGTGGTAGCGCTCGCCGAACACGCTGCAGACGATCTACAATTGACAGAGGTACCAGAACCGAAAGAAGAGATCAAAGGGAACCCAGGACCGAAGAAGGAAGGCAACCCAGGACCAAAGAAAGAAGGGAATCCAGGCCCCGAAGAGAAGGCTGTGGAGAAGAGAGGCAACCCAGGCAATCCAGACAACCCTGGAAACCCAGACTCTAAGAAGGCTAAAGTTGAAGAAGAGACCGCAGACATGTCTCGAAGATACTCGTCCAGTCGATACAGCAGCTCCTCCAAAGTTGTGGAAGGTAGACAGTGAATCTTCAATATTTTAAGGGGTTATATACACTTGTAAATCAGTGGCGGATCAAGACAAGTGGAAGCTCTAAGCGGTAAAAAATTTCGAGGTACCCCCAAAAAAAGTATGAAGAAAAGTAATCAAAATGAATGACCTTTTTTTATACATTTTCTAATCCAAGCACGGGGCCGCGTAATCCGCCACTGTTGTAAGTACTTAAATAATGGATTATTTCCTGTATTTCTGCAGAGTACTCTGCCGTATCCAGCAGTCGCAATGGCGTGTCCGCAACGGCAGTGGAGTCATCCAGCAGCGCGATGAGGATGGAGAGCAGTTCGAGCTCTTACCAGGCCGGCAATGTCTCAGCGGTAGAGACCAAAACGAGTATGTCGACAATCGCCGAAGGCGGAGCAGGGAAAAAGCCTGTGTTCGTCAAAACGATCGAAGGCTCCAGCATTGAACGTAAGTGGTCGCGCAACCCCTGACTTCCAACACGACACAAAATTAATTAAAGTCTCGCCCGCTGGCATCGACGAAACATTTAATCTCGGACACTGTCCAAGAACTTCTAGGATAGCTGCTACATGTATTTCGTTATGTAAACGAACCGTGAAGAAATCGAAAATTCTTCGTCTATCCTTTACGATAATAAAACAAAGCACGGATGGAGAGCGGAGCACGTGACATAAGAGACGATTTTTATTGTTCTAGCGATACCAGAAAATAACGTGGAATTGATACACGCCGTAGGTAAAGTGACACGCAGTTTGCCTACTATTTCTGAATCATCCACTGTACTACGCATTTTTCTCTCTAAATCTTCTGTCGTACCGTATCGTTGATATTACTTTCTATGTTCTCCTGTTTATCTTCTAGCCAGCTGAGTAAAACGCTTCTATACGTTCCACTAGGCAGTTGGTTAAGCTGCACTGCTAACCCTAGATGTTGTCGATCTGTTTCATCCACAATAAACACACTACACACATCCACAAAGCGAAACTTCCAATCATCGTGCACACTCACACACTTACCACGAACACGCTTATCTACTCATTTTCTACATTTATTCGCATAGCCACCAATTTTCTATTGATTGTTTTACTGTCGTCTTTCCTACATCAGTATTCATCGGTCGCCCCCAAAGTTTTTCTACAACCGAGTTGCATAATTGTCGTAGCACTAAACAAGAACATTTGAGTCCCGATTTATTCGGTACGGAGCATTGTAATATATAAATCGAAGAACTCAGACTCTCTTAGTATTTTATATTTTTCCTCAGACTCTCTCAAGAGAGAGAGAGAGAATTGTCAGTAGAGATTTCCCCTTTAATCTTTTTTGAAAAGATCGAATACTCTTGTATATAAATTAGAAAAAAACTTCAGCAAACCAAAAACAAATTTGCTCACAGGTATATGTGTCTCGTCTATGATTTTTATTATTATTCTTTGACTGGTTACCATTTCTTCGCGTAGCTGGGGAAATGGCCACATTCGAGTGCACCCTGATGCACACGGATGCAACGACGCTTGTGCAGTGGTTGAAGGATAACAAACCACTGGAAGATAAGCTAGCCGATCGCGTGACAGCGTCTGCAGTCGGGAAAACCTTCAAACTCACCCTTCAGAATGTCCTCGAGTCGGATTCTGGTATTTACATCGCTCGAGCTATGAACACGGAGGGACAATCGACCTGCACAGCTCAACTTGTGGTACAAAAACGTAAGTTCTAATCACTGCAAAATTAATTCGGCTAGCTGATTCGATTGTAAAAGTGTTTATTAATTATTTGATCGATCACAGTTACACCGGAAGAGAAGAAAGCAAGGGCAGAAGCCAACGCCCCCATCTTCCTGGTACGTCTCAAGGATACCGAGCTCTTGGAGAACA
Source organism: Lasioglossum vierecki (assembly GCA_028455595.1). Lineage (NCBI taxonomy): Eukaryota > Metazoa > Arthropoda > Insecta > Hymenoptera > Halictidae > Lasioglossum > Lasioglossum vierecki. Next base: position 7,553,336 of record CM052342.1, read on the forward strand.
CCTACCTGCGCTTCATGGTCAAAGTGAAAGGCGATCCTAACCCTGAAATGAAATTGTAAGACCACAATTGATTAATACAGTAAAACCTTAAATACTGTCCGGGGTCGTCTACGTAAACGTTGTCATCTTTCCAAACGCTGTCTGCCCAGAATACGCCTGTTGGACAGTATTTAAGGATTTACTGTAGAACGTTCTCTTCGTTCCTAGAGTCGTGTAAACACATTTTTATCAACTGTTCGTATTGCAGCTACAAAGACGACAGTCTGATCGACGCGAGCCACACTCGTGTAAAAATAATCACCGAACAATCAGACAAGGGTTTCTACGAGTTGGTGATAAGCGATGTTCAGAAGCAAGACGCCGGAAAGTACTCTTGTACCGCAACAAATCGTTTCGGGGAAGCGTCGTGCGAAGCTATGGTGACGGTAACAGACGACAAGGTGCTTTTTCTCCCGGAAGATTTCCTCGAGCCTGGCATGGAGCCTCAGTTCTCCTGGCTGCGGGACGGAAAGCCGTTCGACCCGGAAGAAAGGTTCAAAGTTCTTTTCCAGGATAACGAGGATACGTTGGCGTTGGTGTTCCAACATGTGAGACCGGAAGATGCTGGTCTATACACCTGCGTGGCACAAACTAGCACAGGTAGACGAACGTTTCAGTACTTTATAATTGATGAAGACACATTTTTATTTCGATCAGTAGTAGTGACGGCTCAAGTCAAATGGAGACCCCAAGCGGTAAAATTTCGGACTCATAAACTTAATTTTTCGTAGATAAATTGAATTTTTTGTAAAAACAAATGAATGATCAGTAGATATTTGAGACCTGAACCCTTTGAATGCACAGGCAACATTAGCTGCAGCGCCGAGTTGACCGTCCAAGGAGCAGTGAACCAACTGATGAAGGACCCGGAGAGACCTAAGTTGGCTTCAGAATTGAGACACTCGGAGGTGAGCGCCGGTGGTTCGGCGATGCTAGAGCTTCAGATCAGAGGGTACCCTAAGCCAGACATCAAGTGGACGAAAGACGGGAAAGAGATCGTCGCCGGTGGAAGGTACAAGTACCTCTGGGAGGATGAAGAATCAATGTCCCTGGTGATCAAGAATGTCACCGCGAAGGACGCCGGTGTGTACACAATCCTTGCGAAGAATGAACTAGGAGAGGACACCACGCAAATCGAGCTGATCGTCAAGTCCGCACCGAAAGTCATCAAGAAGCAAACCGACATCACGGCCATCCTTGACGATACCGTAACGATGACGCTACAAATCGAAGCTACTCCTTTACCGGAAATAAAATGGTACAAGGATGGTCAGGAGATCAAGGAGGACAGTCGAATCAGCATCGTGAAAGAGGCCAATGACATTTACAAACTGGTTATGAAGAACTCTAGAATTGAGGACGGTGGTTCTTATTCCATTGTCGCTCGGAATGATGTTAATCAGACCACGGAGATCTGGAAGGTCCGAGTTCTCAGCCCACCGAAGATTCTTAAAGGATTAGGCGAACCCCAAATTCTCGACAACGAAGCGACTCTCATATTGTCCCTGGATGTCGAGTCCAGAATGCCGGCGACTATCAAATGGTACAAGGATGGACAGTGGATCGAACAAACTGGTCGCATAAAAATGGTGAAAGAAGGAAACAGATTTATCATGAAGATCACGAGCGTAGTGGGGGAGGACGCGGGCATATACAAAGCGGAAGTGTCATCCGAACACGGCACTGTGTCCGATGAAACGAAGATTCAGGTGAAGAACGTTCACATTTTTAATTTAATTACTGTATCAATGATTCTACACATCTTTTTAATGGTGATATTATTTGAATTTCACAGGTACGAGGTATACCAAGGTTCAAGGCGACAATGTCGAACGTGACAGTGAACGAAGGTGAAAAGGACATCGAGTTCGCCGTGGAGGTGGACGGTTTCCCGAAACCGAGCGTCCACTGGTACATCGGCGACGTGGAGATCACAGAGAAGAAGAAAGAGTTTACTTGCACAGAGGAGGAGAACATCTGCAAGCTACTGATCTCGGAGGTCAAGTCAGAGATGAAGGGAACGTACAGCTGTCTGCTGAAGAACGAATACGGCGAAATCAAGACCAGCTCGACCCTGACGGTGAACACGCGACCTAGACTGATCAAGAAGCTCACCGATCTGAGGGTGAAGGAAGGAGACACCATGAGACTGGTGTTCGAGGTGGCTGCAACACCGGAGCCTGAAATCAAATGGTTCAAAGATGGACAGGAAGTGTCGGCGGATGCTAGGATCAAGATTACGAGGGACAGCAAACGTCAGGAGAGCTACGATCTCACAGTTACCTTAGTCAAGGGTTCCGATGGTGGTGTCTACGAAGTCAGAGCTGAGAATGAGCTCGGATATGTGACCAGCAAGAGCAAAGTCATCGTCATGAGTAAGGGTCACTTTGATTTCTTCGAGTTCATCGACGTTTTGAGGTCGGCGATAGTTTCGAATCATAATCTTTATAAATTAAAAAATATTAGATCATTTTTATGAGTACTGATAGGTACAAAAATGTAGTAAGTTACATTTGAAACAATTTATGACGAAGTTAAAATTAAACTTTGAGCGAAATATGAACGTTAGCCTTTTATCCAGCGACTTCAATGCCTGATGAAGAACTATCGCGGCCCTCTCAGCGTTCCAATCGCAGCACTGCTCCATCGCCGACGGTTCACTCTCGATCAATTTTTGCTCTACCCTAAAAACATTTTACAGAATAATTTTCCAGAGTAAAAAGTCTTGATAGAGCAGTTCGTGAAACGCGTAACGTGTCCGTATACATTCTTAATTTTCGAGAACCACTAGCAAATCGCCATGTTTTTCCAAGGTTCAGTAAGTACTGCTAACAAAGGTACAGTTTCGTTTTCGATTTGATGTTGGTCGTTTCCGATGTGAACGAAACAAACAAACAAACACAGAAGTCTCGTTGTAACACAAGACCACGAAAAACCAATACAAACGTTGAAATATCGCGTCATACACTCGACAATTGACGTGTACAATCATACTGTCACTCTCTGTCTTTCTCTTTTTTACGTGTCATGCCTTACTGGATGTCTATGTTGTCCACCGTGTCTCCTTTTTTTCTGACATGTGTTACATCCCGTTTTTTTACTCTTTTTCTCTCGTTTCTACCGACACGTCAACACGACCACGAACGATTTTGTCAAAGCCCCGTGTCCCAATATGTGTATATAAATTCCATAGCGAAAACAGAGGAAAGCGAGGAAACAATGGAAACGAAGAAGATCACCGTCGAGGAAGAGGAGCAAATCGTGGAGGAGGAAGTCGACGCGCAAGCACAGCGCGCCGAGGAATCAGGACCGGAAGGTAATCCTATCGATCGCGAGAAACGCGATCACAGCTCTAAAGAGATGAGTACTAAACGAGTGAGCTGTATAGAGAGATTTTAAGTACGCTATAGATTCGCTTCGATGGCTTCGATCTGCGTCCAATGATCGATGCGATGTCGCAAGATTTTGGTAAGGGATACATTTTTGAGCACTCCGGGATATTATTTTTTTGATCAAGCTCTCACATGCTTATTTTTTTTACCAATGGAATCCGTGGCTGTAATGCAAAACGATCTAAGACGGAACAGAGAATTTTTACAAATAATAAACAAAACGACAAAATTGATTGCCTCGACGTAAGATTGGTTTTGCAGTAGAGCCGCAGAAATATCGAGAACACTTCGCAAACACACGGCTTCCGATTTTCTTGTTCATTGTTTGATTTTGATATACACACATATTGATTTTCTTGTTTTCCACCGAAATTCTTGCGATACGATGTAAACTCTCGTTATCGTCGACGGCAACATCAATGTGTAACAATAGTCTTGCCGATTAGAGTTGTTGAGGGATGGCTGAGCGTAGCGTTAGATCGTAGCCGAAAAAACTATGTCTGGTGTAAATCTCAGGTCGAGTAACGCTGGAGACACAAAGCGTGGAAGTAATACGTGACCAGGGTGACACGATCACGATCTCCGTGGCCTCCAAGACAACCCACGAAGCTATACTCACAGGTAATATCGCACACGCACGCGTAACAATCTTCATGGGGGCGGACTTCGCGACCGAAGTGGTTCGAAATGCCAATATACATCCACATAAACACCTGATCAACACGAATATGTATACAAATAATTATTCATATAAAGACTATGAGTATTTATGCAGAATAAAAGTGGCTTTCATCAGTTACAAGGTACGGGAACAAAATATAAATTTGTTTTTGAGGAATTCAGGGGAAAAGGAAATTTTTATCAATCATCTTCCGTTCACTGTCAGTCGCAAGGTCCGCCACCGCGAGAGCGAATAACGCCACACCGAACAAAGCTTTCACGAGCCTCAGACGGAGTAAAAGCGGTTACGTGGGTGGCAACAGCAATAAAGTATCGAAAGGCAGCTGCGGGTTTCTCGCTGAATCTCGGTGACTCGCAGCAAGAAAAAGACAGGGTGTCTGCTCTGTAGTAGCGTTAGTGGAAAGGTAATTGGTGACGAGCCAGGCCGTTCGCAGGTCCCGACGAGAGCCACACGATCAGCAAGATGACCGCGACAAAGGTCGAGTGCCAGGAATCGTACTCCGAGAGTCCTCGGGTCGAGGAGATCGCTTCGTACAGTTACACAGTGCAGGAGGAGTCTTCGCAAAAACCACAGAACGGTGTTCTGATCGAGGAATTCTCTGAAACCAGCGAGGACAATCGAACGAGGCTTCAAGTGAACCGAGGAGTCTCCATAGTTTCCGTCTCCGACGACGAGTCGACGTTGAAGGCGATCTCCAGGGACGTCAGCACCGACGACATGCAGTACGCCGAGCTGACCGAAGACGTGAAGGTCGTGAACGGATCTTACGAGGAGTTCAACGGGAACGGTCTCGAAGAGAGGATCCTGGACGAGGTGAAACCCTTTAGAGGCACTCTGCTCACGGAAACGATCATAGAGGAACGATCGATGGAAGAGACACCGTCAGAAAAATCGACGGTGGAGACTGTGAAGGAGCCTAGAAACGGTGAACTGAAAAATGGACTTTCCAAAGAGACCTCGAAGATGGAGAGGAGAGGTTCGTCGGAGAAGATCGTCGAGAAAACGCTGGAGCAACCGCAGACTCCAACGATCGAAGAGAGCAAACTGAGGAAACAGAGTTTGAAGATAGAACGAACGAACTCGATCGCCGAGAAGGTTGTCGAGACGAATTTAGAGGAGCGTAGAGCATCTATTCAGAACGGTCTGTCGAGACAGAGCTCGAAGATCGAGAGAATGGACTCCAGAGAGTCGCTGAAGGGGACGGAGAAGTCCCTGTCGAGGCAGAGCTCGAGGATCGAGAGAATGGACTCCAGAGAGTCGCTGAAGGCAACGGAGAAGATGCTGTCGAGGCAGAGCTCTTTGAAGGCTGCCCTCAGCGCTGACGAGGAAGTTGACGAGGAGCTCGAGGCGCTTCTAGACCGCGTTAAACGGCAACGCAGCGTTCTTGACGATATCCTTGAAAAGGAATCTAGCAGAGACTCAGGTACGGGTGGATCGGTCCGTCAGCTGCGGGAATGGATCTTGTTGATCGACGCGCCAGAGATCAGGGTGTTCGCCATTGTTCGCTTATTTGTTGATCACTGGCTTTGGGTTTCTACGACACGTTTGCCCCATATGCCCCTTACGTGTCCTAACTTGTTTTCTACTTCATCCTAACACCACCATACACGCTTGTCGCCTGTGCACGTTAACTATCAATGTTGGAAGCGTCTAACAAAGTTGAACTCGTATCGAGATTCACCGAATGATGAATGATGCAAGAGTTTGTTCCTGCAAAGGATCCGAATTTTGTTAGCGTTTCTGAACAATACCCAACACTCGCTGCTTGCACAATGAGTCGGTCAAACACTGCCAGAACGGTACGGAGAGTTGATAATTCAAGGTAAGCTGATATCAGGAATGCTGTACAATAGTGAATCCTTTATGCGCTAGGAACCTGAAATACCTACAACTGTAGTTCTAAGATTCTGTAGGGCGTACGTACTCGATACGCCGCCATTTTGATTCCTACCGCACGGATGATGAAGCAAACAATAATCGAGTATTAGACGAACCAATAAGTAATCAACTGTCTTATACCAAATAGACATTTAATTGTGATTCTTCAGCGCGGTATTGCGTTTAACGATAAACGTTTGCTTATTGGGACGCCTAATGCATGGTAGAAAATTGTCTGGCATTCGAAAAGTGTCTTAACAAGTTAGCGAATAACAAAAGCAGCACGTAGTAAGCGAGACGCATTAGCTGCACGGCAAAGAAAAAAATAGTTTGAATGACTGTCCAAGTCGTTCCTGGTGAAAAGGGTGCTGATGTTCTCATTCTTCGTGTAGCACCTCCTCACATCCTCAGCGCGAATCTCTCCGATCTAACGATCTACGAGACCCAGAAGGTCCGCTTCGAGGTCACAGCAGCAGGTCTTCCGAGGCCGGACGTGAAATGGTTCAAGGACGGCAAGCCGTTGCGAGCAAGCGATCGCGTAAGGGTTTCCGGCACGGGCGAGAATTTCAACATGGAGCTGAGCAGAGCCATCCTCGAGGACGAAGGTGTCTACTCGATCGTGCTGACGAACAAACTTGGCCAAGACACTGCCGAAGGATACCTGACCGTCGGTACCGTCGACGAACTCAGACGACCGAAGTTCACCGAACCACTCGTCGATGCCGACGTGGCCAAAGGCAATGCTGGAGAGTTCCAGGCTACGTTCACTGCTGATCCTGTTCCAGAGATGACCTGGTAAATAGAAAATATTAACCTCCATATGCTCCTCGGTTATAGTTGCCTAAAAGATCCTAGAATATTATTTCACCCCTTCAATTATAGTGTGACGATTCAAACAAATACATTTCGCAACACAGTCAAGAAATCAATCGTTTTACAATATGTGAAATAGTTAAACAGGTAAATTTTCATTTTGAAGAACGTATGAGGGTTAATATTAACCGAGACGCGTTATAACTAGTTGGGGCCTTGGGTAAAGTAGAATTTCGGGGCCCACACTAAATAACTTTCATGTTGGAAAAAATAAAACAATTATAAGTTGGAAGCTTGAATTGTTAGAAATATTGTTAAAATTACCTCAACATTTTGACGACGCGGTAGATGCAGTAATAAAAAATTATGTCTGTATACGATCACTGTCCATACAGAGCACAGGCTGTTTGACAAGAATCGCGACTTTACTGCATTATGAATTTTCCCAAATTAGAGTTTGATTTTGACATTTTTTATGAGAAAAATGTAGAATTTGGATCTTGTCCCGGGGAATTTACCCAAGTTGCTCATAAGATAACGAGCCACTGAATATTACCTCAGACAAAGTGGTAATACTTGCTACCCTTGCATTTTTTCTTTTTAACCACTGCATCGTAAAGGATGAAACGTTAGGTAGGTCAACCTTGAAACACACTACTTCGTGCCAGGTCAATTAAACTGTCTAGAGGATACATTAAAGACGATTTATTCGAACAGGTTCTTCAAGGGTGAAGAAATTCCGCCAGATGACAGTCGACTCAAGTTCGGTGTTCAGAATAAACCAGCTAACGATAAATTGACCGAAACTACGGTTACGTTAGGTGTGCCAAAATGCTCCGATGATGATACTGGAGAATACACGTTGAAGCTGAAGAACAAATATGGCGAGGCAGAAGCCAGCGTTAGTAGCGATTTGTATTTATGATACAGGGTAGTTGTGTAGATTTATAATCGATTTGAAACCGTTCAGGCTTTCCTCAACCTTCTATTACGACCAGAAATCGAAGAATTCAAGGACGTGGTCGAATCGGTTGGAGAGACGCTAGAATGGGTAGTCATTGTCAGAGGAAACCCCAAGCCAGACTTCACGTGGACGAAAGACGGCCAGAAGTTGGAGGAGGGAGACAGATTTGATTTCAAGGAAGATAAGCGGAACAGTAAATACGCGCTCGTCATCAAGAGTGTCGAAGTTGAAGACAAGGGAGTGTATACCTTGTCCGTGAAGAATTACCTTGGCGAAGCGAGCGCGCAGGCTACCCTAACAACTCACAGTAAGTAATATAGTAAATTACAAAAAATTACATATAAATTAAAAAAATTTAAATATAATGATTAAGTTAATAATTATACAATATATAGTGGTAATAATTAATATTCAATAATTCGGCAAAATTATATTCTCCTGTTTATCAAAAACATTTTTTTATTCATTGTTTTTATGAACTACAATTTAAAATCTCCCCTGCTCCATGAAATTTTAGATAGTTGCAGTATATTGACTATAAAAAGGTAGCATAATCATTTGGTTTTTAATTAAGGGCTGGAATGAAATATAAACTGTTTCAATATGAAAAAATTAATTTAAAATTTAAGAAAACATACTTGAATTTTTTTAAACGACGATAAGACCCTATAGAATTTTATAGTCATCCTATAATAACATTTTCGGGTTCACGCAAAATCTTCGAAAATGATAATTACCTTTGAATGAATCATAACGTGAAATATTCCAGCCGAGTCACCAATCTTCACGAAATCGCTCGTCAACACATCCATCAAGGATCGCGATGACATAGAGCTGAAGATCCGACTAACTGGCATCCCCAGACCCACGGTTAAGTGGCTGAAGGATGATGTGGAGATTAGGGAAGACAGTCGTCACACGATCACCACTCACGTGGACGGCATCGTGGACAGTACCTACTCCATCAAGACATTCTCTCAAAGCGACGTCGGCATTATGAAATGTCAAGCGACCAACGTAGTCGGAAGTGCTCAGACTGCTTGCGAGTTGAAGATGGAACTGATCACGCCTGGCTTTGGTCAGACCTTGCCGAGATCACTAGACGTCGACGAAGGAGAACCTTTGGAACTTAAAGCTAAAGTGGACGGCAGCCCTATGCCTAGCATCGCTTGGTTCAAGGACGGGGAAAAGCTTGTTCCCGATGAACACGTCAAGATCGAGAACCTTCCGGATGGTTCTACCAAGCTTACAATCGACTGCGTTAAACCCACCGATTGTGGAGCTTATAAGTTGGTGATCACTAACCCCACCGGCGAACACACTTCTCTGTGTGCTGTAGCTATTAAACGTAAGTATTACAATATACAAAGTATTTTCTTAGAGTATATAATCTGTGAATATAATCTGATTGTAGCTCAAAGAAGGAAACCATCTTTCTCGAAACCTCTGGAAGACGCCAAGGCTGTCGTCGGCCAACCCTTGAAACTGGAGGCCCAAGTGGTTGCGTTCCCCAATCCTCAGGTCCAATGGTTCAAGGACGGATTACCATTGCGTCACTCCAAGGAGATCTACTTCATGAACGAACCGAATGGTCTGATTGGTTTAAGGATCGACAATGTCCGCCCAGAAGATGCCGGGACGTACTCCTTAACAGCGTCGAATTCGCTAGGCGAGACCTCTGGATCTGCTAAAGTGACGGTCGAAGAGAAGGAGAAGCGACCAGAATTCATAGGAACTCTTCAACCTCTGACAGTGGTCGAAGGCTTCCCAGTCAAAATGGAGGTCAAGGTGCTGGGAAAGCCAGAACCGCAGCTTCAATGGTTCAAGGATGGAGAGGAGGTAGCCCAATCTTATTTTTCTTGTTTTTGACTCAGCTCTGTGGAGATCATGAAAGGATAACACTGAAATATCCTACATTTTCAGATCATACCCGACGGGCAACGTATAAAGACAGTCAGTTTGCCAGACGGAAGTCAAGCATTGATTATCGAAAGAGCCACGCCAGAAGATGCAGGCGAGTATCAGGTGATAGCATTCAACACGGAAGGAACATCCTCTTGCAAGGGTACCATCAGCATCATGGGCAAACTCCAAGAGGGTGTCCCCGAAGAGAAACCTGGTTTCGTGAATCCAATGAGGGACGTGTACGTCGAAGAGGGTCAGCCGTTGAATCTGGCCGCTTCGTTCGTCGGCAATCCCGTGCCAGACGTAAGCTGGACCAAAGATGGTGCACCTGTGTCGCCGTCTGATCGTTTGACAGTGACCTGTGACGGAAAGAAAACCGAATTAGAAATCAATCCTTGCGAGCCGAAAGATGCTGGTGTTTACGAATGTCGCGTAGCGAATCCGCTCGGCGAAGATTCCACCAAGGCCACGGCTAACATCAGGAAGGTCTACACGCCGCCGAGCTTCTCGCAGAGGTTCACCGACCTTCAACAGTTGCCTACCTTCGACGCCAAGTTCCCTGCACGCATCGCTGGTCTCCCGCGACCTGAGATCAGCTGGTACTTCAACGACAAGCCGATCCTGCACGACGACGACAAATACAAGATCAAACGAGACGGCGACGCTTGTTGCTTGTACGTGAAGGATTGCTCTTACAATGACTCCGGGCTTTACAAATGCAAAGCGGTGAACCGGAGCGGAGAAGCGGAGTGCGTCGCCAATTTGGCCGTAGTTGACAAGATGTACGCTCTTTTGGTACAATTACTTAACCCTCGTACGCTTCTCAAAAATAGCTGGACGGAAGAGACTAGGATAACAATTCGCCCATTTTCATTTTACACGTTAAATCAACACATTAGGTTTCATTTATAGCGTCACATTCTAAATAAATACATCTCACGACATAGACATAAAAGGATGAATAATTTTACAGTATGAATTTTCACTCCGAGGAACGTATGAAGGTTAATTCATCGTGTTTTCGCGTGACTCTTATTCATTTATTGTTCGCGTTATTCCAGAGGAAAGATGCAGAAGATCGAACCACCATCCTTCATGAAGAGGATTGGCGACTGCGAGGTGTACAGAGGTATGCCAGCCAAGTTCACCGCCTGCATCACAGGCTACCCCGAGCCAGAGTTCGAGTGGTACCGCAACGGCGATCGAATTTGGCAGACAGATAGGATCAGAACGGAACAAGAAGGCAGCTTGTTGCGTCTAGTTATTTCCAACGTGGACGAGTTGGACGCAGGCAAATACGAGCTGAAGATAGTGAACCCCCACGGCTCAGACTCGTGCACCGCAGAACTAATCTACGAATGTAAGAATGTGTCGTTATTGACGAACAAGACACTAGGTATATTTGTATATCTCGTAACATGAAATCATTGTTTGTTCAGCACTGGAGCCAAGACCGAAGAAACCATTGGCAGATCAATACGCCGAGTTCGACAAGTACCGGAAATCTGGCGTCCCGTTGCCGCTGGCCGACCGTCCGATCATCAGCAGGATGATGGATCGTCACTTGACGTTGTCCTGGAAACCGTCTATTCCCATCGGTCCTCGAATCCCTGTCACGTATCAAGTGGAGATGTGCGAGCTGCCAGATGGCGACTGGTTCACCGCCCGTTCCGGCATTCGCAGCTGCGTCTGCGACATCCGCAACCTGGAGCCATTCAGAGACTACAAATTCCGCATCCGCGTGGAGAATAAATACGGACTGAGCGATCCGTCGCCGTTCGCGCAGACGTATCGCGCGAAATTAGAACCCGACCCTCCAAAGTTCTTCCCCTATCTGCCTCCTGGCATCGACTTCCGCCCGGAGACCAGCCCCTACTTCCCGAAGGACTTCGACATCGAGAGACCGCCGCACGATAACTATGCTCAAGCGCCCAGATTTCTGCGCCAAGAACACGACACTCAGTTTGGCGTGAAGAATCACAACTGCAGTCTGTTTTGGTTCGTCTACGGCTATCCCAAGCCGCGGATGACCTACTACTTCAACGACCAGCTGATTGAATCCGGCGGAAGGTACGATCAAAGCTACACGAGGAACGGACAAGCTACCTTGTTCATCAACAGGATGCTGGAGCGAGACGAAGGCATGTACGAAGCTGTGGCTACCAACGAACACGGTGAGGCTAGACAAAGGGTTCGCCTGCAAATAGCAGAGTACCCGTCTTTCATCCAGAGACCTGAAGAGGTGATCGTGATGATCCGAAGAACCGGGCAACTAGTCGCCAGGGTCACCGGTGTACCCTACCCGGAGATCAGATGGTACAAGGACTGGAAACCTCTGACTTCCTCCTCAAGGATCAGGGTCAGTTGAAATTAATCTTTATTCTTTCATTCTAATCCGTTGTGGATTCATTCTTAGACCTTCGATTATAGAAATTGGTTCTATTCTTCTAGATCGAATTCACGGATCCAGACACTTCGATTCTGATCATCAACGACGCCATCATGAAGGACGAGGGTCTCTATTCGATTAGCGCAGGAAACGTGGCAGGATCGATTTCCTGTTCCGTGATGTTGCACGTGGAAGAAAACGAGCACGAGTACGGATTCAGAACGTACAAGAGGAAGAGCGACATCAGAACCCGACACGACAGGCCATACGACGATTACTATGACCTTGGCGATGAACTCGGTCGTGGTACCCAGGGTGTCACTTATCACGCTGTAGAAAGGTGTACTGGAAGAAACTACGCGGCCAAGGTCATGCACGGTAGAGGAGACCTCAAGCCGTACATGTACAACGAGATGGACATCATGAACAGTCTGAACCATAGGAAGTTGCTACGGCTGCACGACGCTTACGAGACTGACCTTACAGTCACGTTGATTATAGAACTGTATCCTTCGCTGAAAATATGTCTATCATTTCCTCGGTCGCTTTTCGAATTTTTACTGGTTCGTTTATGTAGATTCGTGATCAGTTGCAATGAAATGTTTCTTAACCAAATATCAGAGCTGCCGGTGGTGAACTTGTTGACACCCTGACTAAGCAAGCATACTACACAGAGGCTGAAATCGCTGGTTACATGAGGCAACTGCTCTGGGGATTGGAGTACATGCATGACAATCATCTTGCTCACCTTGGCCTGACGGTTGATTAATTTCTCATTTATATATATAATTTTATGTATACTACTTTTCTTAAAGATCATTCAACTCATCAATGGAAAAATGCCGACCCTCTATACAAGGGTTAAACATGCGATAAAACAATGAATAACGTGTTTAACTTAATGTCTGTGTCAACAATTTGTTTGCAGCTCGGGGACCTGTTAATTTCGCACACGGGCGGCGACGATCTGAAAATCTGCGACTTCGGTCTGTCCAGAAGAATCACTCAGTCGAAGCTAATGACCTTAGCTTACGGTATGCCCGAGTACGTGGCTCCGGAAGTGACGAACAACGAAGGAGTATCATTCAGTGCGGACATGTGGTCCGTTGGTATCATCACGTACATCCTTCTGTCGGGTATCTCGCCCTTCAGAGGTTTCAATGACAAGGAGACCCTACTGAAGATCAGAGATGGCAAGTGGGAGTTCGATGATCGCTGGCACAACATTTCCGAGGATGCCAGAGACTTCATTCGTCTACTATTAATGTATAATTGCGAGAGGAGAATGGACGTCAAAGCTGCCCTTGCTCATCCTTGGATCACCGGTTACGCGGACAGATCTCCTACCGACTTGTACAAAATACCATCCGAGAACTTGAAGAATTACTACAAACTATATCGGTAAATAGTTCGTAGCATACACAAGATTCGTATCCGGCGAACTATTATTCACTACCAGCATAATTATTTTAGGGACTGGTACAACAACGCATCCTGCCGCACCTGGTACCGCAGACGCAAGCTGGAAACTGCTTTCGAGCATCCGTCCAAGATGGTTTATCCACCTGGTCATAAATACACTCCTGAACCCAGCGACGACAGAATATATAGCCCACCGAAGAAACCATCAGCGAAACCTTGGGCCTCTCAATATCCCTCGGGAGAACCAATTGACACTGAGATTGGAATTATCAAAAGTGAAAGCCAGTAAGTAGCTTCGAGAACTGGAAAGTGGAAGATAATCCAGTCTTCATCTTTCAAATATTAATATTACCTGGCTTACCTTTGCAGCTATCAGAACGGACCAGACACGTACCTTCTTCAACTTCGGGACACTGATTTCCCAGTACGTTTGCGCGAGTACATGAAAGTTGCCTGTAATCGTAGCCCAGGCTTCTCACGTACCATCACCGAAGAAAACTTCGATTGGAGGGTAATGAGCGGCTCTTAATTCGAATTCAAGGCTGCATCTTCAAATTCTCATTTTTTTCTTCTCTTTCTTCAACTTAGGCACCAATTATACGCGAACGTCGTCGTTTCACGGACGTAATGGACGAAGAGATCGATGACGAGAGGCGTGCCAGGATCAGTAGATACGGAGCACCCGATAACTTCACTCTAAGACGCTTGAAACATGAATTGGGAACGCGATTGGATAGTTACGCCGAAGCTGAGGCAATGCTGGAGTCGAAGAAAGAAGGACACCCACCATTCTTCCGCGAAAAACCGCAAATCAGACCAATCGAGGAAGGAAAGCCTAGTCAGCTAGTATGCCTAGCTGTGGGAAGTCCAAAGCCGTTGATTCAGTGGTTCAAGAACGACATAATGATTCAAGAAACAAACAGGGTAAAAATCACCGAGGATAAAGACGGGAGGTCCATACTCAGCTTCAACCCAACGAAGGAACATGACGTGGGTAGCTACAAGGTTGTAGCTAGAAACACATTGGGACAGACTGTCGTTAGGTGCAGACTGGTGGAGGCGGATGTTCCTTCAGGTCCTGACTCTCCTGAGGTAAAATGAAAAGTGTATAGCGATTATACGACATTTTTCTAACAAATTGATTTTTCAGGTATCCGAGGTATCAGATACGGAGATCCTTCTGCGATGGAAGCAGCCCAAGTACGACGGCAACTCTCCAGTCTTATGCTACAATCTTCAGATCAGAGAAGGCGACGGTATCGAGTGGATAGACCTGGCCGATAACATCGATCATGAATTCTTCTTGGTGAGGAACCTGAAGCCGGACACCAGCTACAACTTCCGTTTGGCGGCCCGTAATCGTATCGGTTGGAGCGAGAAGGGAATACCATCGAAACTGATCAAGACCAGGCCAACGGGATGTCAGAAGGTTCAGATAACACGAGCAATGAGGCATCTCCAAGAGCTTACAGAAGCTGGACAAGAGATTATCCCTGAAGAGGATAAACCACACATGGATTACTCCATCGAGGATCATCCGATCGAATGGTCGACCGAGACCAATTTGACCGGCAAATATAGCTTCATCTCTGAGATAGCCAGAGGACAGTTCTCCGCCGTGGTGAAGGGTGTTGACAAGTCTTCGGACCGTGTGATAGTAGCCAAGATCTTAGAGCTGAATTCGGACACTGAGAAACAGGTGAACAGAGAGTTCGAAGCTCTCCGTTCTTTAAGACACGAGAGGATAGCGATGCTGGAGGCGGCGTACAAATCACCAGGAGCTCCAGTTGCGGTGTTCATTTTGGAAAAACTGCAGGGCGCAGATATACTCACGTATTTCTCGAGCAGACACGAGTACACGGAAAACTGCGTGGCAACAGCTATTTCGCAGATCCTCGATGGGTTGCAGTACCTTCACTGGCGAGGATACAGTCATCTGGATATTCAACCTGATAACATAGTTATGTCCACTGTTAGATCACTTCAGATAAAAATAGTCGATATGGGTTCAGCCCGCTTCGTCAGTAAATTAGGTACCTCGGTGCCTAAACTTGGCCATCCGGAATACAGAGCACCTGAAATCTACAACGAGGAACCAGCACATCCGCAGACAGACATCTGGATGGTCGGTGTATTAATGTACGTCCTTCTGTCCGGTATCTCGCCGTTCCGCGGTAAAGACCCTGAGGAGACCAGACAGAACATCCTGTTTGTTAGGTACAGATTTGAACACCTGTTCAAAGAGCTGAGTCAGGAGGCCACGAGGTTCCTTATGCTGGTCTTTAAACGGGCACCGAAGTATGTAAAAATGATTCAAATCTTTCACAATTTTTCCACGACATTAAACACATTAACATTATTTCTATAAATTTATTTTACACCTGTTTTAGTAAAAGACCACTGGTGGAGGAGTGCCACGAACACAGATGGCTTCAACTGTCCGCCTTCATGATCAAAAAACGCGAGAGAGCTGTGTTCTTGGGCAACAGACTAAAAGAATATAGTGAAGAGTACCACGAAGAGAAATCAAATATTGCGTCCGACAGTCAAACGTTGGCAAGCGAAAGCCTGTTAGGTTCCTCACAGAAACTGATCAGATCGACTAGCATACAGGAAGAACTGCTCACCACGTTCTAAAGAATAAGATACAATTAAGCCACGATTTTTCCAATTTTCATTACCTAACGTGACCGTAAAACTTCACGCAGATATCTAGTCAGACTTGTGGAGGGCAAGGAAACAGTTACCGAGGAGGAACGAAACGCAAGAGCTTTTTTCTTCTCCTTGTTCTTTTTTTTTGTTATTATTTATTTGTTACAACTATTAACTATTTTAACAGATACCAACGTCTAACGGTAACGTGACACATTCACGATCAAGATGGCGAAAGGAATGATCGGTATATTTGAATGTAACGTAAGGCACGCCAGGTTTCAACGAGTCTAGGTACAAACTGGAACTGTTTGAAATTGTACAAAAATTATATAATTATGTTCTAATAAAATCGCCAATAAATGCTAAGTAATAAAGACAAAGAAGATGTACATTTAAACACAGATATTGTCCCATGGTGTTCACGAAAAATGCAATTAAAAAAGTCTTATTAAATATGGAATTTATTTACAAATTATCTTCCATCGTTACATGCTCTATAAAGAGGATAAGCATAATGTACAAATGATACATTTTTCTGTCCTCGTTCCTTGTACCAATAATTACAAATATAAATTGCACCGCGATTGCAATAAAATATCAGAACAATCAAAAACCGCGTACGGCTAACAAAACGGAAGTACAACGAGCAGAATCTCCCGGGATGAAGACGACTAGTAGCAAAAAGTCAATATTGAATTTGATCGGTATCATTTAGAAAAAGAAAGAAACAGAAAATCTTTCAATTAAAACATAAATGTCAAAGTCAGATAGCAACTCCATAATTGTAAAATTACATCGTTAGAATATTGTTGTCTGGTTCAAATCATCTTTTCGCATATTGCATAACATAATCTTTCACCTTACTCCGAAACGATTCCTTATCCTTTATAAAGAGGTCGGCTGCGTCTCTGTTCAGGGGATCATCGAAATTTAAAAGATCCTGAAAAAAAATAATAAATTATTTTTAACGAAACATTAAAAGTCAGTGAAGTCTGCCATATAAAATAGAAATTTCTGCATTTAGATCATGCTGGTGGACTCACAGTGAAGAGGGAATTCAAGCCCCATACAACATCCTGAAGCTTACGAGTTGGTGCCCATCCCATTCCATCTATACTACTTTGTCTTAATATCGAAAGACATACATCGCCATCTTCGCTTATATTAGGATGCCACAGTTTTGTTAAGCAATTAACTTTTGGAGGCTGTAAAGGTAGTTTGTTAGTAACTACTTTGTTGTAAGTAATTATGTTATAACTATTAGCGACATATTTACAGCCATGTTATAGTCTTCAGGTATATAAATCTGGAAGTAAAATCGACCTCCCAACCAATACCCTTCATCAGGAACAATTAATAGAGTGAACTCGTGGAGACAGTGGGGATCATTAAAAGTAACTTGACACGTGCTAGGTAATGTTTGTTCCATTTCTTGAACCTAAATGGAAAAAAGTATAGCGTTAACGAAGCCATAATACGATAGTCAGTCACAATTATTTTAAAATGTTTTCAGTAATTTCGAATTTTATGCGTTCCGGTATACACTCTACCTCTTTGATAAGTAATTTGTCACGGACAGAAATACGTTTGTTATAATCTTTATTTTTTGAATTTGCTAGGTCACCATCCTTTTTTAACTTTCCTCTTAGAGTAATCATGTTTTCCGCGTTTAGATCTGTAAACAAATAATAAAAGAGAGTAATAAAAATTTAATAATTTATGCAATATAAAAGTATATTTCTTTGAACATGCAAGAACCCGTTATTTTTGCCTTTGAGTACGAGAAAGAAAATGAAATATTTTATCACTTCGAAATGAGAAAAATTATAATAGACCACTGTAAAAATTACAATATTGAATACACTTTTCCTGTTGACAAGTATCATTTGACATTCAAGTAATGGAAGTTTAAAGTTAGATTTTCGTTTGTACCTGAAATTTTAGAGAAATAGTAACTAATACGAAAATTAATTGTAGCACCGTGTAGAATGTTATTTATTCCGGTTTCATTAAAATTTAATAATTGAAGAATTTACGCAAATAAAGGTATATTTCGTTGAACATACAAGAACGATCAACCCATTATTTTCGTTATACCTTGGAGTACGAGAAAGAAAATGAAACATTTTATCACGACAGAATGAGAAAAATGATAATACACAACTTGAAAAGTTACAATAATTGAATACGCTTTCTCTGTATACAAGTAACATTTGTGACATTGGAGAAACAGGAATTTAAGGTTAGGTTATCGTATATACCTGAAATTTTTGAGAAATCATACCTTATACGAAAATTAATATTTTAGCACCGTGTAGAATATAATTTATTCCGGTTTCTTCACTGATCACGCATTTCGTTAAATTCTATATAATATTCTCCAACCCTCAGCCATTTAAAAGGAAACGGTAAATATTTAAGAGCACCGAAGGTCTGTCTCTGTTACTGTAGATGGCAACACCGATTAAAAACAATGTTTACTAAAAACCAACGTGCTGAGTGTACGCTGGGTGTTCCTCGATTATTTACGCGTTTTTGCGAACAACCCAGTTTATCAACTCGACTTTTGAATATATGCAATCAATGCATAACAATTTATAAAAGAAGTCATTCAAAATGATTTAGAATCGATGTTTAAGCAAGGAGGAAAAATGTTTTGTACGAGTTTATGGAATTTTAGAACTTACACTTTGATAAAATAGCATTTATATACTTTTCTACGAACTTTATTCTATGAAAATGCTAGAAAAACACTACAACTGCTATTTTTATGCAAATGTGTGCCACGTTTGCAAACAGTTTGGTGAA
The DNA here is from genome assembly GCA_028455595.1 of Lasioglossum vierecki. NCBI lineage: Eukaryota > Metazoa > Arthropoda > Insecta > Hymenoptera > Halictidae > Lasioglossum > Lasioglossum vierecki. The sequence goes on from CM052342.1 coordinate 7,572,283, forward strand.
GGTGTTTCTTTAAGAAGATGCGGTAACTGTACAATGATTGCCTATTGTTGTAAGGAGCATCAAAGAGAACATTGGCAGCAACACAAAGATTTATGTAATGTTATTTGTAATGTTTTGAATGATAACAAAATGATCAACTTTTTAAATAGTAAAGAAGATGTTAATACAGCGAAATGGGCTGAAATGAAAATGAACTTTATGTTATTAGTAGCATTGAAGCTTCCCAGAAGATTGGAGCTTTACGAAGAACAAATGTTTAAATTCTATAGATCTTGCATAGTGTGTCACAACCGAAGTTCAAAAGAACTTGTAGACTGTCTATATTGTCCAGCAACGAGTTTCTGTAAAAAGCATAGAGATGATGGCACGCACTCGAGTGTGTGTAAGAAATTAAAATTATGTTTTAAATTGGATATGGCCTCGGTAACATACAAAAATATTATAGTGCCTGAATTAAGATTACCATATAACATGAATTATGCGGAACTGCCACAAAATATGGAGGATTATGTAAAACACTATGGTAATAAAAAGAGGTCTTTAAACTTGTCGGTAGAAGAAGAAACAATGATCGACTCGGAGTATCTTACACGACCATTAACATTTTGTTACGCAATGAAGAAGTTACGTATTTTTTCGTGGGAAGAAAATATAACCATTCATGTAATCGGAGCTAATATGATAGAGATTAGTGGCATCGATTTTTGGGAAATTTTATTGCACTGGCTACCGAAATCAACAGAAGCTAAGATTGTACTGATTGGGCCTGAATTATGCTCAGACTCTACATCGGTAAATCTTTGTAAAAATTGTCAATCGACCAACAAACAACTTTCAATTCAAATGCACAACGTATTTTACAATAATTATGTAAATAGTACTTCGTACATAAAACCAAATTTTATTATCGGATACAATGCAGGAATCAGTGAATACGAGGATTTTGGGAATGATACATGGGCACAATCTGTACAAACAATTGCCGATCAAAATTGTCCGTTTATTTTAACATCTTACACATTGTCAGAGGCAAGGGAAGAACAAACAAGATTGGAGACAGTCTTAAATCGTAATGCAAAGTGTATATTTTTAGGACACAATCCGTATTCTGGTTTACGACCGTACAGAGATTTTGAAACTGAAGGCGTATATTATCAGAATCAATATATAATTGTTTATAAAACTTTAAGACCACAATAGTCATTATACGTGCTGACAAATCCCAAACGTTTCATCTGTAAAATAAGAAACGTACTTTATATGAAACTATTATTTTTATACAATATATATATATATATATATATATATATATATATACAACTTTACACTTTAATAAATAAGAGAAAGAAATATTCGTATTTGTTATTTATCGTGCGTCCATATTATGTAATACTTTTCTAATGTATTAATTATTATGTAATAATTTTCATTTGAATAAATGAATAATATTATAATAATAATATCAGTAAGAATTCCCGCCTATGTTTGCATTGAATACCGTCGTGCGCCGCTAGATGGCGCCACAAGAACACGACCGTTCGAATCTTTCAGAGGCATTTTGAATCACGATGACGGGATGACGCTTAGGATTGTCGAGTGTAGATTTTCCGCATTTTCTCGTCAAAATCGACAGGATTACAAAAGAAAGTATAGCAACAATTTCTGGTTTCCAAAGGTAAAGTGTAATCTTATTTAATTTCCATCGATTTAAATTGATTCTCAAACCGTGATACATTCTCGCGACAATTTGTTCTCGTGCGACCAAACCTATTTGAATTCGTTTCGTGGTGTAGAAGTTAAGTTTATTTAATTTTGATCCTCTATTCAAATTTAATTGTTTGCTATTATTTCTGACTGTTCGTCTGTTCTTTCTGTTATTACGTCTGTTCGAGAATCGAAGTCAAGTTGCAACGGTCACTTTCAGTCCTACCACTAACGGCGGACACCAATTGCTCTATAAATTAAAAATCTAAAATCTATTAATTAAGAATCGACAATCACGTCGAGCTAATGCTGCGAAAGTAGAAAAATTTTCGACACTATTTCGAAATTTTGAAAAATCATATGGGTGATGTCAGCACAGTCTATATTTATTTATTAGCTGCGGTACTAAATCTATTTATCTATGCTACTGACGCAGTTTTACGTGGTTCGCGAACAAACGGTCTATTTAGGTAGAGGGCGCTGAACCACAAACTGTATACCGTCGGAGGTTGAACTTTTTAGCGAGGTGGTCTTTCAGGTCACTGTAATTTCCACCGTCCCGCGGGTTAACACGGGCGCTGGCAGTCTTTAAAAGTATCTCGTAGGTGGTGCTGGCAGTCTGTAACAGTATCTCGTCGGTGCAGTAGCTCGTTGGTGATATTAGTTCCAACCGATACGGTAGGATGTAACACAGAAATGGTAAGCAAATGTTATCGGTAAAATAGGAAACTAATAATATGGATAGAATACGAATTTACATTATCGACATCTGCAACATTACTCCCTCGAAGAAATCGATAGTGCCATCTGTCGTTGACTAGAGCACTGTTAATTAAATAGAATCTCAGAAGAGGGAGGAGAATAGTCATAACCCACACCTCATTTGTTGTAACAGGTCCAAATTTACACAGCTTGGAGTTTGTCGGACGAATCTTTTAAAACAAATAAGCACCATTCTTGGGAAGTGACTGTGCAAACTTGAGGAATGCCAAAGTAAAGTATAAAACATCTTTCAAGTGACAGAAATTACAACGACCAAAGTTACAGTCCTAGATTAGGATTTAGAAAGGGGTTATCTGTTTCATACAGATTTACAAAACTGATAATTCTTATTGATATTTGCACAGTGGATTATATTCAAAGCAACAAGAGTTATTTGCACGTATAAATTATCCTACTTCATCGAACTATTCGATATTAAATATTCTTTCTAAATTGTAAACAATGCAATAAGTCCTTTGTCAACCATACGATCACTACAAAAAAATGGCCGCAGCAGCAGTTCGATATTTTCATTAGTATTGTGACTCTTCGAAAAAGGACAATCGAAATAGAAGCACTTTATCTACCATAGAATCACAATTCTGTAGCAAAGCTGATCCATCTGGACGTTATTACTTGCAAAGAAACATGTTGCACACCAATTTCGATGAATCTTCATGGAAAAGTGTGTGGCGACAATTTCATTGAAGTTTCCTTATACTCTTCATACGCTGCATGGTTTTTCAGGTAATGAATCTTCCCACAATGTATCATGGAAAGCAGTGTGTAACAAGTCGCGGCGTTCCCTTTGATCAGAGCATCTCTGGCCAGTAAGTAATGATATGGATGAAAGTTGAAATTGGAAATACAGGTGAAAAGGTCCGCGAGTCCACGAATGACAGTTCTGCACGCGAGGGACGAAATTCTCCGGTGGTGTAAGTAATCGAAACCTTTTTTTCCCCGCACCAACATCCCTTATCGCCTACAGGACCACTTTTAAGGGTTGCAATCTGGTCACTATGCTTGTATCACCGACAGTAAGAACACGCGCGACGTCCCAGCGTCCCTAACAAAAGGAAAAGAGAAACGATCGCCGCGGCGGGTCATCCGGCGTCACGTTGCGTTACGAGAAGAGCAGAGAGAGAGTCCGGCGGGATTGGGGATCGGAGGTCGGCGTCGACGCGGCTGCGATCTAAGATGGGAGCTCGGTGAGGTGGTCGGTAGGAGGTTGACGAGGGAGACTGTGCGGCGAATCTTCAGGGCGCGTGTAGAACGGGGAGAGACCGTTTATCGTGCACCGCAATCCAGAAACCGAGAGAGACGGGGCTACGTCGCCACAAAGAGGTAGGGGATTTCGAGAAGAGGGGAGAATAGAATGGTTGGTCCAGGATCGGTGGCCATGAGGCGGGTAGGACGGCGCGGTTATTTTGCCCCTGCGAGCAACCCAGGAAACGACACAGGATAGGCGGACGTGGTTCGTCAGTTTCGCATCCCCCGCCAACGGCGTCTCGACGTTGCGTACGCAGCGACCTCGATCGACCAGGGAGCTGGCATGCTAGTCAGCCAATAAGGAAAGTCCTAGCCTTCCATTGGCGAGGCTCGGCCAATGGCAGGTTGGTTCGGGTAGACCAGATCCGGTCGGAGGGGTCGGTCCGGGTAGCCCCGCAATCCCCTCTAAGCTAGGCGTTCTCTCACACGCAAAAGGGGACATCTCATCACGACTCTTGGTAGCAGGCACTTCTCCGTAGTGGGCACTCCACTCATCGTGTCGTCGTACGGGTTCTCCGCGAGAGGCTGTGGGGCCCAAGCCCGAGCGAGCGAGCGCGAGCGACCGCTGGTCGAGTGGGTCTAAGCGGCCGTGAGGACCTCTCCAGGAGTACCCGACAGTCCTCTCTCTCTCCATTCATTCAGCCATCCATCTATCCATCCATCCATCCAACCAACCATCCATCCATCCATCCATCTATCCAGCCAGCCCGGAGAGCCAGCCAGAGAGGCCAGCCAACCATCCATAGACACTCTCTCCTCTCCCACGGAGAGAGAGTGTATCCTCGACGAAGGTGGAGGCGAACCCGTAGAGTGGTACATCTACCATCGTCTCTCTATCGGCAGAGTCCAAGGACTCGAAGACCCCCCGGGTGATTTCAGTCGGCCGCCGGCCGGCTCTGGCCGGCCACTATCCTCGACCACGTGTGTACCAACTGTTCCGTCGTGTTCGCGGTATTATTATCGTCGTCGTCGTCGTCACTGTTGCCGTCGTCAAAGGGTGTCGTTGTCGTGTCTCGCGACGGTGTCGTGTCACCCGGCTCGGTCTACGTCACGGTGACGAAAAGTGACGGAGTCTACCGCGGCCGAAGTGGCGTGTGACAAGCTGGTTTTTCTGCGCATCAGATCCCAGTGTCCGGTGGTAGCCGAGCATCTCGTTCTGCTCGTTGTCCTTGACCGTGGACTCGACTCGGGATTCAGTGTCGAGACCCTAACCTACCCCGGCCGTTCGCGTCTTTGACCCGGTTGTCCATCGCAGCCGACCCGGTGTGTCCCGTGTGCAAAGAAAAATAGACATGCGACGGATCACGCGGTCTCGTCGCTGGACACGGCCAGCAACAACAGTCGAGCCGTTGTTAAACATCGTGACAATCAACGACGTGCCTCGCGGACTCTGTCATGTCGGTTGATCCACCGAGAAGAAAATATCGGTCAAACGGATCCGGATCCGCGATTGAGCATAGTGCAGCAAGTGATCACGTGGAGTTACCGAGGATTATTCAGTGTCCACATGAATGTACCCGAGAAGGAGTGTGATCGTGAGAAAAACAATCAGTGCAACGGTATCCGATGATCCATAGACGAAGGAACTATAAATGAATCGTCCGGATTCAACGATAGACTGTTCCCTTTACAAGATACAATCATTAAATCGTACGTGGAGTCTGCCTCGAGGGGTATAGACGAGCTGCTCGTCGAGCTGTCCGAAGCAACATCCGGGATCCCTTGTTCATCCGTGGTGGCAGGGCCGTCATGTCGTTATCTCGCGGTTAACGCCGGCCTCAGGATTCCGCGAAGCGCGAGCTTCAAGTATTTCGACGGCGCTGGCCTCGCCGAGATGAGCGGTGGCGGTGGTAACAACGCCGGGAATCAGGGGAACGGCAATGCTACCGGCTACCATCAGCATCAACAGCAGCAGCAACAACAACAACAGCAGCAGCAACAACAACAACAGCAACAACAACAACAACAAACACAGCTGGAGCAGGCTAGCTTGCTACCAGATTTAAATGGGATTGACCTGGCGATGAGCTTGTCGCCTAAACAGCACTCGTCCCACGTACAAGCGGCTGGCGGCGCTCACACGACACCGTTCAGTGTCACCGACATCCTGTCCCCCATCGACGAATCGTACCGGAAGCTGGAGCTGGCGATCGGCGTCGGCGTGGTCACGCATCCTCAAGTCTCGCCTTACGGGAACGCGTGCGGCGGTCGAGTGGGTGGCAATACCGGTAGCTCGAGCGCGAGCAGCGGCAGTCCGCCGCTTCACGGAGGATCGACGCCCGGTGGCGGTACTCCAGGACCGGTTTCCGGTGCGAACGACGCCGCCGCTGGAGGCAGCAGCGCCGCCGGAGCCGGCATGACCGCCATGGGCAATCCTTACGCTACCATGCAGCTCACCTCCCAATATCAATACTGTGCGGCCGAATTGTCGTCGTATCATCACGCGGGGCCAGCGGTCGGCGGAGGAGCCACCGCAACCGACCCGATGAGGCCCCATCATCCCTGGTACGCGCCGGCCCCGCCGACTACCAACGACCCCCGATTTGCCAGTGAGTATAGTGATCTTAGTCCTCCGCGAAGGGCCGAACGTTTACCAGCGACCGAAAGTGTCGATCGCGAGGACCTCGAAACCATTCTGTGCCCAGTCATACGGACTAGATGACTGTTTCGAGTACAAACATATTGGAATTAACCCGAGGATGGCGGAACTTGGAACCGTTTCGTTCCAGAGTTCCAAATGTTGTACCTAGATCCTGATTTTGTAACAGCCACTCCAAAGCGATAGCTACTTGCATTTGGTTTCGATAAGGAGACCGATACCTGTCTTAAAGAAACGAATTTAAACATTGTACGAAAAATAGTTATGAATGGATGTAGCTATGGTTCTTACAAACATCCACCTTTTGAAAGTTAAAGAAGGAATGAATTGTTTGACGATATTCGTTCGCAGAGGGTTAAATTTGCATATTCAAATTATGAAATACCAAGGAACATTCCTTTAATTTCATGAGACTAATCCGTTGCTGTGTTGAACATACTAAACACCGTTTTCTCTGACACTCTAAATACACTTCAATGGGCAATGAAATAATTGAAATCAGTCTAAAATTGTTAGGTTGAATGAAAAGTAAAAAAATAATCCAGAAACTCGTGTCCGTTTCTGTCATTTTAAGACACGGGGATAAAATCAATATGATAATAATAAATTATATTTATAAAGTTCAATATCTTCATTTGGATAATGAAATATTCACATTTTTCAAAGCGGATCGTACAATGTATGTAATGAAGCATGTAAAGCGACTGATGTTTAGTTGAGGATGTTTATAAAGTGTCAGAGACCCCACTTGATTAGTTAAGTTAGTAGCCTGTAATAAGGTGTTACTGCTACGAAGCGCTAGCTGCTTTGTTAGTTGGTTCTGAAAAGTCGGATTCCTGTTAGTTAGCTTTTTAATTCTTAACAAGAACATTTGGTTTGCTGATGAAATAAGAGGGAGGGTCTATTGGTTGCGCGGCGAGAGAAAGTAACGCAACGACCAACCCGTCGAGCAAATACTCTTCGATAGATCATCCCTTTCGTCTTCGACGAGGCACGTCTGTTCCCCTTTTACTCGTCGCCTGTCGCGGAATATGTATCCGTTGCTTAGCTCCATTTAGGTATCGATGAGGCGACGGAGTCGTGTTTCAAAGTCCACAACAAAGTCCATGATACATACAAGTCGCACGAGTAGTGCTCAACCCGACACATGATTTCTTCCGTCGCTACATAGAACCATGTACCGAATGCTATCCCGTAGTGTATTCAAAACTTCAAGCTGTTTATCTTGAAAAAAATATTTGAAGATAAACTTCATTTCAAAAATATCTTCTATCCACGATTTGCCTCTCAATTTTTCACAATATCCTACAATTTGTAAGTTCCAACTCTGCCTGATTAAACTTTAAACATCTCCTGTCTCAAAACTTTAACTCACTAAGCAATTGCAATAATCACATCTTTTTATCCTTACTAATTCTAATTTTCGTTATTACTTTGTTATATTACTAACAAGATATTGACCAATTTCCGAATCCGTTCACTCGTTTCAATATCGTTCAGCTTGCAATTCCCAGAAACAGGCCAAAGGTAGATCGAACTCTATTTCCCAATCGTTAAAAAATTCTCGACCGTCGTTGCACCGTCGCGCGCAGTATGCTAACTCGCCGACGAATCGTCCTCGAGACGAACACGCGTTTCTGGCGGATCCGCAAGGTCCGGGCTGCCGAAAAACGATTGTGGGCCAACAGAGTGAACAGAGCCCTCGTCCTTGGGACTTCTGTCAACACGTCGCTGCGTCCTCGGTTCGTTTCCTTGGATTTCTGTCGGCCGCACGCGCCACTCTTGCTCATAGTCAGGGAAACGTATCGATCCTCGGGGTTCGAGAAATGCGTGGCTACTGGACACCGTCGGAGATTTTAGTTAAACAAATAAGCCTGGACCCTCGTCGCGGCAGCTTAACTGGAACCGTATTCAGCATCCTACCTTCTCCGAAATTCAATTTCTACAGCGAAGGGTCCGGAGACAGTATTTCTCGATCGAACGGGACGCGGAGGATCTGTTGCTCGTCTGCCAGGATTCACGGGGAGAAAAAAAAGTTTTTCCTCCACAGTTGGAATGAAGTCGAACACAAAAAAGTAGATAGTCTGTCGTTTCACAAATGGACAGAAGACGAGCGGAATAAAGCAGTTTGTCTATCACCCGCGATACCGTGTAATTATCCGGTTGACGAGGATTCCACGGTCCTTTGCTAACGCGGGGATTCGACGTCGGTGGCCAGGTAGACGTCGTTTACGAACGTCAATTTCCTTAATGAGACCTCTGCACGCAACTCGGACTAGCCCGTCCTCGCATTCGCAGAAGTCACTCGGAAATTCTAAACCCGTCAGTCTTCTCGCCAGCCTCCATTGTCCTGAACGAGCCTCGTGGACGGGAAGATTGAAACGTTGTCTGAGGATAGATTTCATTGATGAGGGGGATGGTGCCTCCGAGATTTCGGATCTCGTCACCTGGTGTGCTACATTGATTGAGATATTTGTTGATAAGCATCGCCCGGACTGCTTCATCGAAGTGTATTGTTTCTCTCGTCACTACAAGAAAGAGTAGGGATCACTTCTTCATCTTTAATTATTCTTAACGGTGTATACATATGAACACTCTTATATCGAAAGAATTCGTGACACAAACACTTTCAGTTTATAGACAAGACAAGGCGCTTATTTGCGAAAGCTGTTCCATTTCTTAAAGCAGTGTCGGAAGGCCCTTGGCCGATCGTTGATCTCGAGAAAGGTTGATCAGGGGACACGGTTCGTTCGCAAACAATCATTTCCCTAATTCCAGTGTTCTCCACTAGTCTGGGTGGTCCCAGGGCTGGCTAGAGGATTCCAGAAGAATTCCGATCAATTTTCCGAGGAATATCCCGGACGGGGGTAAGCAAATTCGGCGGTGTTTGCTCCCGGTGTCTCGAGTGGTGTGTCTTTCTCGCGTAGGGAGCTGCCTGACAGACTCGACCGGCCGGGCCGCAGCGCCGTGTTCTCACAGACATAATAATAATTCGGAACTTCATCGTCGGGGACCTCCCGTGCTCGATGACGTAGCAGTTCGTCGTGGCTAAATCGCTCCTTTTGTCCGGATCCGACGGCGTCAGTTCTTGACAGCCCTCCGCTAACTGACAAGGGATGGACTCTGGACTCTCCACTAGCACGGGTTTCAGTAGCTCAAATACGGAGGCCTCGATTTTCGGCTCTCTCCCGCTTTCCTCGCGCTGATGTTGCCATCTCGCCTGCCGGATCGCTATTCCACTTTTCTCGGTTCTCCTCTTCTTGCATCATTCCCATTCCTTTTCTCTACCTCCTCCACTCTTTCTCCGTCCAACACGGTCGAGAACCCTCAGGCTGAATGATTCCGAGAGAAGGGGGACGGGAATGTCTTCAGGAACGCGGACGATAGTCAGCTTGCAAGTGATTAGACAAGTCGATTGGGTTCTGTGGCTTTTATTATTCTTATTACTTGATTCTAGATGTTTGCACAAATTCTGGTTATTAAAATAAAATGGAATTTTATTACATTACAATCTAGAAGTTCTCTAGTGGAAACAGGCAGAAGAGTACAAGACAAATTTTGATCATGACAATATAAATGGTCACTTTTAAAACGAAATAAATAAAATTGCACATGCTGTTTTTAGACTTAAAGGAGGCTCTTTCACCCCTTGCATCTATGTATAATAACATCGAGTCACAACAGACAATGAAGATTTTGAACAAAGTCTAATGAATTGTTCATCATGTGCAATTGTAAAATAAATTACAGCGCTTAACTCGTGTATCTAGACACAAACCCGAATCAATTGTTGACCGGTTAGTAAGATCGGAATGTAAACACTATATTTGGAGATACGAAGACATTGTACTAATTCTGATCTGTCCAATATGTTTTGCAGTCTCGCGGCTGATGAGCGCCGCTGGGGCGGGAGCCGGGACCAACATGGCCGGCTGTTCGGTGGGCCAGTCAATGGGCGATGTGACGAAATCGTCGGGCATGGGAATGGGCGTCGGCGTCGGCGTCGGTGTCGGCATGGGCGTCGGCGCGATGCAATTCCCCCACCTTCCCCAGAGACGAAAGCGTCGCGTTCTGTTCACGCAGCAGCAGGTTCACGAACTCGAGAGGCGGTTCAAGCAGCAGAGATACCTGAGCGCGCCTGAACGGGAACACCTAGCCTCGCTGATACACCTCACGCCCACTCAGGTATGTTTAAATGTTGCCTACTTTCTTCAGACGCAATAGATTCCGATTTACCAGCTCGCTCTTCAAACAATCGCATTATCTGTCAGAAGTTTAGACGAGAACAAAGATGAACCGAGGGTGAGACGTAACGACGAGCACAGGATTAAAGATTCTGAAGAAATAGGTTCTGATCCATCCTCAAGAATGATCGTCTAGGATCGATAAAGTTAAGAACCGGTTGGCTAAGTTCTCGCACGGCGTTCTCATAGGGGACGAAGGGTGAGATCAAGGGGATGCAATGGACCCAACGAAGGGACAATAAACTTTCACGTACGCCGACACAAACACGATCTGATAGGTTCTAATGGATAGGGTATCATGATAATTTTAGCTCGCTATGAAGCGGTCATTTAACATTGGGTATTGTAACCTCTACATATGAGATGCTAAGGGAGATAGTAAACGAAGAATACTATTGAAAGTTTGACGCGTCTACTAGGATTTAGCAATAACTGTTTGCACTCGCTCATTGTAATAAATTCATAAAATCCGAACTTGGGTCATAAAAAATTGATACATGATTTGGTAATTATTGAGAAAGGGTACTCTGATTTTGATGAAATTTAAATATGTTATGCAGGAACATATTTTGAACAAGTTGTTCCTTTTCCAATATCAGGGGTCGCTTTTAGTTTTCGATACTATTGAATTTACTGTTTACTTTGTTTTTGTAAACACGTTGTGGAGGTGAGAGAGAACACAGGCCCATGATTTTTCTGTAAATCTGGCGTAGCAACACGTGAAGGTAGAATTTCCCTGCAAATCCAGAATCACTTTCGACTCGATTCATTTTTAATCGTTGATTTTTCTTCACTCGATGTTTCCAACGACGGTCAGGCGTAATGGGAGTAACAGGGCTAATTACAAGGTAGCAACGGCGAAATCGTCGTCCATCTAGCTTGTCCCGATTGCGAAGGAAACACGGTGCTCGAGATTATGCGCGAACGCACGTACACAGTAGACAGGGGCGCACACGTACACGGCCGTGCATGACGAGGATTAATTGCTGAGAGGAGATTAATTGCAGGGAGCAGGTGGTGGGTGTACGCGTGGGTGTATCTACATCTCTCGGCCAATCGGATCGATCGACCTCAGGGGCGTTGGTTGCCTCGGAGTTGTTAGCCGGCAATGTCGACGCGTAGACCTTCGATTATCGCTGAGAACGCGAGATTTTTCAAATATCAAAGGTCCTCGACAAGTCTGCAAGGTTTGAACAACGGCTGTGGAATTCTCTGGCGACAAACATTCTAAAAAAACACGAATTGTTACGTCGAAAGTTCGTCGCAGGAAACTGTAAATAATTGTCCCGTTCTAATTTCGTTGGCTCGTTCAAAGTATGCGAGCGTAACTTTAAAATACGAATTCTATACCCAAAAACGTTGTAAACATTTTTAGAGTATTCTACATAGAGTTCCATTCGAAACAAGTCTTTGCAACAGCAATTGAGAATCTCATAATTTTTATCTATTTATTTTTATAGTACTTCGTAGGCGTTCAAAGACAGGAACACGTTTTAAATTCCAGCGTGAAATGTCGCTCGAGACTCCTGTATAATTTGGCTAGAAATTTTCTGATGCCCCGGAGGAGGTCCATGTGTACTTTACATTCTCCAATGGCGAAGAGGTGTCACGGGCCATTTTTGGCAACCACACAATCTGAGGCGTCCTCGAAACAGACTAATACTAAAAGTGTTAAGCAAATCGCGAACCAGGATGTTCGTTGCGTTAGGGAAAGCCCTCGAGAGAAGGCTTTGTTTGTTCGAGACACGATGGACGGAATTCGACCAGGTAGCGCGAATCGTCATCCGGGCCGAGCGACACGCAAATATTATTTCAACAGTCCGAAATTCTGTTTCGATCGACAGCGATCGAACGAGGCTGCGTCGAGTGGTAGCATAATTGGCATCTTGCGTTGCTCAGAAAAAGACAAAAATTACTTAAGCAATTTTTTATATACCATTATTCAAGAATACCAGTGGTAGAACGGTAGTTTAAACATTCAAGACGAACTTCGTAATTCAGGTTTTTAGTATACACTCGTTCATTTATTACACGAAGTGGTCCCGAGCCGTTCACCATTTCGGCGGTGGTCATTTAAAACAGTCCGGATCGGATTTTAACGAGCAATCTTCATTGGGCAGACAGGTCTGCCGGCTGGACGTTGCAGTCTGGCAACAATAAATAATTGTTGCGTAGCTCATTGGTCGCATCCTGGTCGCTCGCCCCCTCGTTCAGTCTGCCGTCCCGTCTGCAACGCGTCTCTCCGTTCAATCCGCTCGGCGTACATCTAGTCCATTCACAATTCGCTCCGCGAATAATGCGTGCTTGCTCGAATACTCTGCCGTTGGTTACGATTTCAACGCATCGCGGGTAAAGTTCTTTATCAGATTGCAGACTGTATGCATTTATAACAAAAACATCAAATTTCCATATTATTTTCTTGCGTACCTACAGTCTGCATAACTTCATCGTCCTTGATAACTTCCTAGTGGAGAAAGAAATTTTACATACCTATCTGTCTAAACACAACCTCCAGAAATAGTTGCATAAAAGATTCTATGATACTTTCTCACCCATTTTCGCAATTTAAACTAATAAACTTCGTTTATCACAGCACATTTTAGAGAAGTACGTCTCATAACAGATAAAGAGGGACCAATCATTTTTTAGTATGTGAAAATAGTAAATGAGTGGTGCAAGGTATGGTACAAGGTCGAAGCTGATTCGTAGAGCTCGGTAGGATTGGGAATCCACGATTAGAGAAACAATGATGGTAAACGGTCGTCGGACTGGATCGAGTCGGAAGTAGGTATCTCGAGCTCCCTAAACCGGAAGTCGTCGCTCCCCTGGCGTCTTGGGGACGTCGGAGCCGGTCGCGGAAGTCCGCAAAGAGGTCTGATTGCAATCAGCCACGGATTTTCGTCGTGGCTCGCCAGGGGCGAGCTTGCGGAGGCGGCACATAAGTTTCGATAACGAGTTTCAGGCTCGATGGCACTCGGGAACCGTGAATGCTGGCCACGAAGGCCCGGCCTCGGAAGCGGGATGCGGAAAAGAGAGGTTTCGGGGGCGAGAAAGGGAGAACAGAGAAACGAATAGGGTGGGAGAGAGAGAGAGAGAGAGATACAGAGACTCACCAACACTGCAAGACCGGCAGTTGATCGTTCGTGCACGTTCACGGTTGGGGGAGGGGGTATGCGTTCGTGTGCATCGTGGACTCTTGAACTTCTGGGGACAAATAGAGACCAAACGAGCTCCCCGGGCACGATGTTGCACGCGCGCCTGTGTCCCCGCGTGACTTTGCGCCTGTGTTCTGAGTTCTGAGCTTGCGAGCACACCGTCACCCTGCGGTACCATCCACTTACGGCCACTCGAAGTCTCCGTACGAAGTCGCGCTCTCTAGGTAGCCCTACTACGGAGAGACTAACGAATCATTATGCGAGTACCCTGGAAATCGCGAATCTTAGCTGGCCCAGAGAACGATACGGATCCCGCGATCGTGTAAGCCACACGCGAACCAAGGTTCTACGACTACCCTTCGGGCTGACTAACGAATCATTATGCGAGTACCATGCTGAATGTTAGCTACCTTGGGAAGCTATTAGGTTGTTCGGAATGTAAATTCGTATTTTCAATATAGGAAATTCTCCTGGAAATATTCCATGTGCCATCTAATACTGTGGTGGCCACGGTGGTTCGGAACCAACCTTATTAATAAACCTTAGCAAACAGTTGAAAGCGACGTTAAATAAATATAAAAAAAGGTAGGATGAAAGAGAATTTTTCAAAGTGACCACTTTGTTCGTGAGTCATAAATAATCCGCAGTAATTTTACATCTACTTACACGATATAAATCTGATATAACCTGGCGGGCAATACGTCGCCGCTGAAGAGCATCTTCGAACATTGATGCGCGAAAGATAAACAAACGCTGTCGACGCAGAAGCAGCGACAATCTTCACGATTCTTAAGTGCTCAATCGGGTCTATTTTATTTCCCCGAATAGTTCATGTATTTCCGTTAAAAGTTGCTCATCCGCCGGATAAAAATGGTCGCCGAAGTACCGGAAAGGAGCAGCAGTCGAGAGAACCGAGCTCCTCGAGCCGTTCCCCATTAATTGATACGCGAATCGATTGACTCGTCCGTCTCGGGAGAAACGATCGCAATCAACCGTGGATGTCGCGCGGGTGCGGGGTATGGGACGGGTGCAAACACGCCAACGATGGGAGGGGGTCGAGGTGGTAGGAGGAGGATTCGCGAAGGAATACGCGGATAGACGGGATCGGATGTTACCGATCGAGGGTCTCCATTAAACGCGGGAGGACAGGCAGGGGTTTTTCGATCGCGGGAAAAGGCTGTTGCGGGCTCGACGGTCCTCGAGGAAAATTCTTTGGGACGGCGGCGGGGGGACGCGGAACGATCGAGAATCGATACTGAATTAACGAGTCGAACGACGTAACGACTCCCGGAAGAGAAGATACACCGATCGGCGCTCTCCAAGACACTCGAGCTTCGAGTTCGACGCGAGCGCACTCTCGAGGACTTGTAAAGGATGGAGAGACTCCCGAAAAAAAGAAGAAAATAAAGGGGTCGGGGGAGAGAGGGGAGGGGGGCCGGGAGCGACGAGGAGGGAACGAACGATTTGGAGGGGCCGGGGAAAAAAAGAATTTTCCCCGTCTATCGTTTCGGCTGATCGGATCGAGGCAAAGTGCTGCATCGACCGTTTCCGGGTGAACGTCACGCAAAATCGACCCCGATTCGAGGTAACGAGACCTCTCGAGGCGCGCCGGCATATCGATAGCACCGATTTCTTTCTGGCTCGTCGAGGCCGATGATGGATGACGCCATTCCCGATCAAAATCTCGCGGGGCTGCGCCGCCGATTTTCTATTGGCGGGATTATCTCCATCCTCCGCTACCTCCATGATTCTCCGATTGTTCGATGGAACCGCAAGTGGCTCGAGAACATCAATTACCCGTCGTTTAGAGAAAAATCTACGAGTCCGGGAGGGTTCGTCATGGACTGTTAACTTGCTAGTGGCGACACTTTGTCTTGTTTAGTTGCTGCGCCATTTCACTCTGGCGTTAACAATTAATTTTATTTACCATGTCGACTAATTTACGGATTACGTAGATTCATAAAATCACTAATGAGAGAAACAAACTCTTACTTGATCCCTATGTCTTCCAATTACTGCAAACCATTTTTATTTTGCATATTTTACGGCGTATTATAAGATTTATAAGCTCACACAAATAACAAGTTAAAAGAAAAATACTATTTCCAAGGGGTTAAATAGATTCATAAGTTACAATAGCACAAGAAAGAAAACAATAGATAAAGTTGTATTCTACTCTAGTGTTTCGTCAACGAATTTGATTGGTTCTAAAGCATTGACTGCACAAGCCCCAATCGACTTCTGCATCGGCGAGAAACAATTTACACAGGGACAAGATAAAATCCTTTAAACGCACCAGCCTTCTGCAAACAGCATTAAAGGATCCTCCCTCCTACGCTCGCCGACGACGAGCAAATTTGTTGCGAGCTTCACTCGATGCCCGGATCTCAACCCCTTTGAGCGTGCATATTGAACCACCTAATATTACCCCGGTGGTCTAAGGGCCGAGCGTAGAATGTTTGTGCAGGCTACTCGAAGATAAACGCATTGCCTACCAGTATCGTGTAATAGCGAGCAAAGTTTGCCGAGAAGACTTCTTTGAAAATATCCGTGCCTTTGTCTACCCGTCGTCGGCTGTCAACGCATTCCTCACCGTTGGTATACGTATTCGAAGGTCAGGAAATTAATTACTAAGCTACGGATTGCTTTATGCAAAATAAACATGCGTTATTTACTGAAACCAAATAAAAATGTTATTTATCACGGCAGTGGTTTAAAGATTGCTTTAAAAAATGTGCAACATCAATGAGGGTTATTTGGGGAGGAAAGACGTTTAACGAGAGGGTGGAAGAAAGAAGGGTAAGCTATAAGGAAGCGCGTCGAGTTAAAAACGCGCGTCCTGGGATTCGGATAGGGGGGATGATCGTAATAATGGGTTTGCTTACCACCGGAACCACCCTCTCCGACGTCACGCTGTGCCAGAAGGAAAGTGCCATAAGGGAAGGGTGCTGAAAGGTGCTGTGGTAGGTCAATCCCATGTAAATATGCATCTATAGATTTCGAAGAACGCAATCAAATTGGATTTGCCGGTCGTCTTTAGTCTGGTGACGCGATTTAGTTATTCGACTCGATGATCAACCCTCTGAAAAGGGGTAGATCACGAGGAGATGGAATATGAAAAGATTGTTGGGATTGTTTGACACGATCTCGTCACCCTTATTCGATCATTATCTACTTTTTAGATAGATGGAGTGTTAAAAATCACGTACATTATTTCTTGTAATCCGACGGATTACATCTCAACCTATTTACATTTAATACTAGCGGACACGACAAACGTTGTCCTGTCCAAATTTCCATTTTTCCGGGCAACTTTTCCAATTTTTCATCTTCGTTTTCATCCCTTTGCAGTTAAAACTATTTTAATTCCAAAACTGAAACATTTCTTCTCGAGAATATTTTCATTCTATGATACACGTACCTACCTAAGCAAATTTCAGTATTTTCTTGTAAATTTAATAGTTCTGACAATATTTGGACATTTATTGTCTTGTTAAGAGTGCCCGAATATTAATTATAGAAAATTCAGTAAAAATCAGTACAGACGAGTTTGGTAATGTAACGTTTAATTTGTATTATCGAGTGATGATGTTCAGTGGCATCTCAAAGTCGTAATGGATTGAAGAAAGAAATATGAAGGTCCAAGACACGGTTCAACAGTCTTTTCAGAGTGCCATCAGCTTTCCTCGAAGGAACGGAACGCGAGATGGTTCTGTACGTGCAATAGCTGCGACTAAATCGGCGTCTGCATCCATAATTAATGGCTCGCCGCGAGGGCGGACGAATTAAACGAGCCATTTGGGGCTTGAAATCGATCGCAACAATTTAATCGGCGAGAAACCGTCTCGCGGTAAATTATGCCCGGCGAGTTACAACGCGTTCAAAGCTCGTTAAAAGCTGCGAAAGGCCGGGGAATCGTGGCGTGTGTGCGCGCGCGCTCTCGCGGGTTAGTGAGAGAGACAGAGAGAGAGAGAGAGAGAGAGTCGGGGGGTTAATTAGAAGGAAGAGAGGAAAAACGAACGTGACGGAAAAGGAAGCAAAATAAAAAGAAAGGAAAAACAAAAAATATATCAAGGGGAATTTAGACTGGAACGAGGTAGGGGTTGAAAGGGGGAAGGGAGAGACATTAATTAATGTGGGAACGCGCCCGACGGGCCTGATCAAAAGTCAAATAATTAATAGAAAGCTCGGAGGTTCGGGCGAGATCGCGATTAACAAAAATCACCGAAGTGCAACGACTCACGGCCAAGCACCAGCTACGAGAAGAAACAACTCGCGGTTCTCGCCATTGTTTCCGGCTGGAACACTAATGATTGCTAGACTGCGGATTGTGTGCGTTTATGGCAAAACGGACTGGTCAAATACAAAAGTGAAGAGACATCAGAAGAATCGAATAATGTTGTTTCCTCCTGTTTCTTATAATTGCAATTGTTTAAATATTCTTAAAAAAATTTTATTGACTAGATGTAGGGGTTAATCAGAATTTTTTCTGGATACTTAAATTCTTCTTCTAATCCTCCCGCTGTTTTAAATTTTTTATTAATTTTTGTCACTAACGCATCAAATCCACACTCTATTAATAAAACCGTAAATTAATGTTGCAGCAGTCCATAGTCTAGTAAGATGCAAGCTTGGAAGTCGTGTTCCGTGTTGATGAAATGTCGACACCCATTGCAAAATCTGTCGCACGCGTCGATTTCCACACGACGAAAATTCGTGTCTCACAATTCGAGGTAGGGGGTTAACCGGCTCGATAGATCGGCGAATCGGCGCCGGGATCGCTTTTATTCGGCAAGTTTCACGCTTTTCTACGGTCGTGTGCGTTTATATGTGTGTCTTTGGTCCCTGACTCGCTATCTCTCGCCCCGACGCATCCCTCGCCCCTGCCCCGTGTCCCTTTTGGCACGGGACACACAGATGCGTCCCTCCATTTTGCGCTCGCATTGTTACTCCAAGTGCAGTCTCTCTCCCCATTGTTACAATGGCTGGCCACTCCTGGCATTGTTGCCGGTATTGTTATTATTATCGCTACTGTTACCGGTTGCGGCCGACCGGCGAATGGAGAAGAGGAGAGCCAGCTGCTCCGTCGAGTGCCGCATTAGAGGCAAATTACACTGCCTCTCTGGCCCGCCTCCTCTCCATATATCTCTCCTCTCTCACTCGCTCGCTCTCTATCTCTGTTTGAATTGCTCAGCCTGGATATCTCCCTTTTTCCATGGTCTCGAAATTTTGAACGGCCGATCGGTATCGGGATTCGATGATCGCCATCGAACCGTCCCTCTCGAGTCGAACGTCTCCTATCTCGATTTTTGATGCAATCTAGGACGCACACGGTCATTAAATTCCTAATGCGAATCCTCGAAAGTCCGCGAATCATGCGAGTACGTGTAATTAGCAAGCCGATACATACCAAACCAGGAGACAAAGTTTTAAAAAATGGATACTCTGGTCTTTGAACAAAATTTAGGTATACAATAACACGATTTGAAAATCGATAGTTCACGAACGTTACCGAAAGATGAAATAATACGATTAGTATGAGTTTATATCTCATGCACACGGTCATTAAATTCCTAATGCGAATCCTCGAAAGTCCACGAATCACGCGAGTACGTGTAATTGGCAAGCCTTAGATTAGTACGAGTATGAGTTTATATCTCTAAACGAAGAGAGATTATCGGATACGTGATATCGGTATATGGAGGACACGTGTGTCCAGAAACGTTGATCTGGTGAAAAACGAGTGACCAAGTTTTCGTCCACATCAGGGATTAAGGATCATCGAAGTCGCGAAAGTCTCGGCGCGAAATTCCTCGGGTGTCGAAATGCGTGCGGTTAATTGGACGTCGTGGAACGCGTGCGCGTATCTCTCGAGTGCACTCACGGCTCCCTCGCATAATAACGCACGCATGAATATGTCGACGGCTTTTGCGGTCGCCACCGCACCGCGCTGCCACACACGGCAGTGTGTGGCCCACGTAATTGCGTTCCTCTCCTGTTTCCTCGGCTACAGGTCGTTACAAAGATTGTCGATTCTCAGTCTGCACCTTGTTACACGCCACCCTTTCTGTCGAATCAAAAATCATCCCATTTGCGACAGCCCTGAGTTTCAAAATTTGACGCATTTTATAAATTTATCAGCCTATTATAAAGATTGATCTGCATTACAAAAAACTTCACTGACAGACAATGGTTGTAAGTGAACTACGGATTTTTATGGAAAATAAAAATTGTCTGCATTAATTGCGCCATTATGGCTTTATATTTATTTTGCATACAAATCTGCAATTTAGTTACGTCCATTTTTTGTCAGTGAATGTCAATAATACTAATAATAAGTGTTTGTCTAGTTATAACAATGGTAATTGTTGAACACAGCAGGATTTAATCAGATGTTTCTTTAAACCGTCAAGTATCCTGTTATATGTAAAATATTTTCCCTCGATTGAACTATTCCGAAATAATCTTCCGATCCTTTGCATTGGAAAAATAATTGCTAAAGATCGTCCACCCCTCGGAATTAATGAAAAAACGATGCGGTACGCTGGGAGTCGTCTTTCATTATGTTTACGTCAATTATCACGACGAAGAGGCAGCTTCGCGAGTGTATTGTAAATACTCTCGAACGGTGGCAGTTGCGTAATACGCCACCCAATTTCTCTTGATGCTTCGCCCTGTAGAACGAAGGTGGAGGCGTTCTTTGTGATCCCGTTGCACTTTCGGGAGGGAACGGTCGCGAGGGTGCATACATTTCAACCGCAAACATTCCTGTCCTCCCTCTATTGGATCATCCCCGACGAGAAACGACGGAAAAATTAGAGAGAAGTAAAGTGCGATCAACGGGGTCGTCGAGGGCGGTCGAGAGAAAAGTGTAACAAAATGTCTGTGTTATTGATGGGACATTCTCGCGAGAATTTCATTTTCAACCCTTTCTAACGTTCTATCTTGACTGCCGATTTTATGCATCTACAGAAAAAATTGATTAGGCAAAATATATTGAAGGTAGTAAAAATATTAATGCAGTTCATTTTTATTTTTCGTAAAGTAGAAATTTGTAATTTCTAAAACATTCCTCGGAGACCAAGTTAAAAGAAATACAATTCTGTAATTTTTATTGCGATTTGTTTCAAGTTATGTCGATTCTCTGTCGCTAGAAACGTGAAGGAATTTCATTGGAATTGTGAATTTTGTCATTTTGACAGGCTCGATAGTTCTAGTGTTAAGTAATGATGGTTGTTGGCGGAAAAAATCGACGGTAGGCGTGAATCGCGAGAGATGGGATTACATTTGCGAGGCTTCGGCCTCGTCCGCAGATGTTCCGCCGCAAAGTGCAGAGATGAGCCTGCGTACACCGGGATCAGGCAACGTCAAATTATGATTAGGGCTGTTAATTGTCCCGTGTTGACCCTCCTGAGTGGTGGCCCGTGGGCAAACACGATTCCCGTCTCCCTTTTGTTGTTTTAACCCAATACCATCGGCCCGGGGATGACTTACCGATTACCAGCCGGGATGTCTGAAAACCCGGAGCTTCGGGGCAAATAGAAATGACTTTCCAGTTTCGCCCTAACGAGCCGCTACGAACCAATTCGTACCTCGTTTATTGAGCCATCCTGTTCGTCGAGAAATTACCGGACGGTGCGGCGCACGGTAGTTCCTCCAATCGGTTACCAGTGTCTACGCTACGAAATTGTAAAAATTAATCGTACAACGATAAACCTGATCTTATCTTAAAGTCTCTACTGCCAAAATCTATCATTACCCCTTTGCACTCCGTTGTCGCTCCGATAATTTGACATTTGAAATACGAACATTACATCCACTGTCGCTGTTTAATTTTTGATAAAATAATAAGAAAGTTTCAATTTTTTTTTACAAATGATTCAGGTCCCAGTTTCTCACAATCTTTTGCTATTTTTTATTATATACAGGTTCGATCTAGGTACAGATAGGTTCAGATAAAAAAAGTTAAAAATTAATTGTATAATTAATTTTATACATTGCTAACATCTTAGAAAGAAACTAGATGCCCACTCGATTTCGTGGCTTTGTAGATAACATTTTGATCTGGAAGTTTTTTGCACACGACATTACTGTAGTTGTCTTAAGGGTTAGGGCAAGAATGAAATTCGGCATCGGTGAAATTACAGAGCGGAACACAAGCTCCCGGAGAGGAACAATGAACCGGCTTGGCGATCATGTCGACAGAATGGAAACGGAACGAGCGAGACAAAAGCCACTTGCCGCACGGTTCACGATCCGAGAGCCAGGATCGCGAGGGGTAGCAAAGCTAGCCCTGGAGGCGTTTCGGAACACCTCGAGTGGCAATTCCCGTCGATTACACGCGTCTTTCTTTCGAAGGGAGAACGGTGGCGGTCGTTGGTAGGTGGCCGATGCTAGCCTGGAGGCTGCACGGGGTTTCCGGCGGATAATCCTACGGGAAGTTGGTGTCGGATGAAATTGCCCGAGGAAGCAGGCAGAGAATAGTCACGTAGTCGTGTAAAGGGTGGCGACGAAGCTGATGCTGCTGGTGGTAGTGGTTTTACGTCAACCCCTCGATCCACGGTTCCCCGCGTAATGACGTTAATGCTAACTTGATCAATCGTCCACTTTAACCACCGCCCACCGGATGTACGAACCTCGCCTCTGTCGAGCATAGGCCGAACAGGTACTCGATGCTACTACCGAATGTCCTGTGTCCACTTTGATGGACTGACCCTCCACGGATTTATCGCTATTCGATACACATAATTAATGTCGCCGATATGATATACGGAGCTGCGTGCTGCGCGAGTATACAGGATTCTCGAAGGAACATCATTTTTACTCTACACGTGTGTCATCGTTACGCAATCGGCCGCAAAAATAGCCAAAATATACATATTACCACATTTTTAGCATTATTTCAAGGTTTAATACTACAGTACATTTAATACAACAATCAAATATTGACATCAATTGCAACGCTATAATGTTAAAAGATCAATGTGATCTTGATATTCCCATAAACATTTTTTTTTAATTTTGTGTATTTATTTATTTATGGTTTATTTTAATGTGGTCACTTTAGCAGCTAGATCATTAGCGAGCACATGGTTTATAATCGAACGTATCTTACATGTTACTTGTGGAGAGGGTTACGTTTAATGAGTTTCGTAGTTTTGGGAGCTAGTTTTAAATAATTGAGTCCAACAATAAGTGTAGAAGGAAATTGATATGCAAGAATTGCAACGATATGATGTTAAAAGGTCAATCTGATCTTGATATTCCCATAAACATTTTTTTTTAATTTTGTGTATTTATTTATTTATGGTTTATTTTAATGTGGTCACTTTAGCAGCTAGATCATTAGCGAGCACATGGTTTATAATCGAACGTATCTTACATGTTACTTGTGGCGAGGGTTACGTTTAATGAGATTCTTAGTTTTGGGAGCCAGTTTTAAATAATTGAGTCCAACAACAAGTGTAGAAGGAAATTGATATGCCAGAATTTGAATGGACGTCTAAGAGAATGATTATTTTATAGAACGAAAACCTTAGAGACTTATTATTTATTTGCACAGAAGTAATCCGAGAGTCAATATTACCACGAAAATGACACGCCCCGTTGGTTTTTAAATGGATCGTGAAAGCTTGTGCTTCCGGCAATTAGCCTCAGCTAACGTGTCGACCGGTCCCCCGAGCTTTTCACGAAAAGAAAAGCGTCCACGGCAGGCGGATTCGCATGAACGCTTGCCGGAGGCGTTTCATTTACCTGGGTTAACCGCGTGTTAATCAGAAGTTAAAGCGAACCGCCCCGTCGCGTCGGCCCGGTGTTGAGTAAACTTTGGGCCGGACCCCCGCGGGCCCCGTTGCCTTTTTGCATGGCTCATTCTTGACGGAGTCGAAGGTAAACAAGGCCGGCGAGGTATCTGAACGATCGATCTGTGCTCGCAGCAGAGATATCCTTCCTATATTCATTTAAATCTCATATTAAATATAATTTAATCGAATCAATGAATTTCCAAAGTGCACTTCGAAGCTCCAGAACACTAAACGTACCACGGCCGGTCAAATGACCGGTCTTAGATTTTTAATTTTATAATTATTGAAACTATAACGTTGCTTACATGGAAAACGATTCGATAAATTTCTTTATCCAAGCACATATTGCAATAAAAATTGCACGAAATCTAAATGAATAGAGCCTTGTCAATTTTATCAGCTAAAATATTTCAATCGCTTTCAGTGCTCGGTATGTTTAGTGTTAAGAGTTAATACATTGTCTCGCAATGAAGAATCCACTCGATAAAAAGCTGAGCGGAAATGGGCCCAGGAATCACGGTGTTGTTGGTTCCAGCCGGAAATATTTCGAAGAAACTGTGTGCTCATTTGCGAGACTCTAACGTTACGAGCGAGGAAAGAAACGTCGATTTTCTTTTCCTCCCTCGGTCAGCGCACACCAGTTACATCCCTATCTCGTTCAACTTTCTCTGTTTACATTCCGTGCCGTTTGCGGGAGCGATGGACGAGCGGAATGACGGACGGGCCGGGTCGGATCGGGCCGTTCCCTTGAAATAACAATTCCCTCCGACGATTCATCCCAGCTCCATCGAGCACGTTGCTCCCTACTGATTCAGACGATTCAGGTATCGATGGAAATCGCCATTGTTCGCTGGAAGCGGTACACTTTGTGGAGTTGTGCGCGCCGTTAGGACAATTCTGTCGATCTTCGATGCACTCTCCTCTATGTATAATTTACAATGACACGAGTGAACAATGAACCAATTGTTCATCGAATAAAGAAGGGGATTTTAGAAAGGTACTTTTTAGCAGTGATAGCGAATATTAACTCTCTAGTAAAAAGTTCAAGTCGTTCTCCACCCTTAGCAGGTTAACCCTCATACGTTCCTCACTAATCATCTTTTTATCGTCGTGAGATGTGTTTCTTTAAAATGTGACGCTATAAATGTGTTGATTTTTTTTTATTTAAGGAAATCTCACATGAGATTTATTAGAACATAGTATAAATTACATTGTAATACAGCGTATATAAAAACACAAGAAAATTAGGGAATTTAAACAAAAAGCAAACATTATTAAAATAAAACCTTTAGTTATCATATACATATACACACGCCTTAATATTAGGTTCAGTTATTAAACAACCTATATCTAATGGCAATTGAAATATGTGTTGATTTAACATGTAAAATAAAAATGGGTGATTTGTTATCTTAGTTTCTTTTATGCAGCTACTTTTAAGGAGCATACGGGGGTTAATAGGAGCTCGAAAATTTATAGCGATTGCGCCCGAATCAGTCGAGAATTCGGATTGACACCTTGGTCGACGATACAAGGTGCTCGCCGCCGAAGAATACGAGAAAGGAACGGCGACACGCGAAAGAGGAGAGAAGGCAAGAACGCGTGGAAGCGAGCAGGCTGTTTGTAGACCTCTCGAAGTCGCCGCACGCCCGAAACTCCGTCGGCTTCGACGAGTGGATTATCGGTGGAAAAGGAATTAACGAACGGGAGCGGCGAGAGAGTACTTCCCTCGTCTAGTGGCTCTTCGTGGCTTTTAGATAAGGTCTCTCAGCCCTACGCATCGGCCGCCGCGACACAAAACACACGCGGAAACTCGCGCGACCAAGGGCTCCGGATTCAAAGCGTTTCTCTTTCTCCCCCCTCTCTCTCTCAATCTCTCTTTTTTTCTGCCACCGTCTCTCCTGCTTTCTCGCCAGAGCTTCTCCCAACCTAGCGAGAGCGATCCGTCTTCGGGGAACGTTGTTGATTCACGCCTACGGGCAACGATTCCGCGCATTCATCGCTCCTGCTGAGAACGCTCCGAGGCTGGGAAATCTTCGAGGAGGAATTGTCGGTGAAGTGCTGTCGGACGAATCGCGAGTGATCGCGGGATATTCGTGTCGAATATACTGCGGATATTTATGCGGATTTAGGTCCTAATAGATTGGCTCGAGGGGCCGATGTTAAATGAAATTTTATTGGTATTCTACCTCCGTTTATTTGAAGAGTTTCCTTACGAACTGCATTGTGAGAAATGTGTACATTAAGAGAAATTATTATGATTCTTCCTTAATTACATTAATATTAAATTATGTAAGATGAAGTATTTATTTTTAAAAGCCGTAAGGACGAACGAATTAACCATTCATTTTGACAGACGTATTTTTTAAAAATAAGGTGATCATAATTTTATGATTCCACTGTTACATTAAGAGAAATTATTATGATTCTTCCTTAATTACATTAATATTAAATTATGTAAGATGAAGTATTTATTTTTAAAAGCCATAAGTACGAACGAATTAACCATTCATTTTGACAGACGTATTTTTTTAAAATAAGGTGATCATAATTTTATGATTCCACTGTTATGGTTGTACACATACTGTACACGCATCAACCCTATAATTAGTATTGAACTTTTCCTACCTAGCAAACGAATTCCAAATATTCCACATTACCGAGAAGCACAAATAATTTTTGACAATAAAATTCTCAAAGTCATCCGGAGAGGGGAGCAGATCTTCACTGGTTAAGAAGAAATAGTAGAGAAAAGAAGCAGTAGATCGAGCGATTCCGGGAGAGGACAAAGGGTGAAATTAGAGGGATGTGTGAAAGGTACGGCTAAGCCCGATTTTTATCGCTGGAATCAAAAGCGAGGACCGACCTACATATATGTTGCTCGCCTGTAACCTCCTACTTGAGTGGGCTGTAACCCGGTGCAGTCCCCCCCTGTCCTCCTCCCGCCCTCAGCAGCCCCCATTGTCGAAGTTATGCGCGCCGAGAATGCAACGAAAGCACTTTTAAGGGGTCCCCGTGCAGCAGACCGTGTCTCGAGTGCCCGCCACCGTCTGTCTAATTCTTTGAATATTAGCGGGATCGGCCACCCTCGAAAATTCTTTCGTCACCCTTCGCGGTCGCCGCCTCACGCGTGCCGCTCGAATGCCAATCGCGTTTGACCCCAGAATTTACCAGAATTTCCTGGTACATCTTCCGTTTCCCTCAGAATCATCCTGTAGCTACGGTAAAGTCTCGATACATGTCAAAGACACGTGCAAGTCATATGCAAATCCCCATCTCTATACATGTATAATGAAATCGCGTCTGTCTGCTGTTTGTGACATTTCCACTAAAATTCATTAACCCTTCGCTGCATGATTTTTTAAATTGAGAAATTTCAAGGTCAGTTTTTGTGTTTTATTTAAGGGAAAAATATTTAAAACAATTAAAACAACATTTTCAGAAATATAAACATAATATAGAATAGTAAGAAAACATATGGTTAGTTTGCTATATACCAGATTTGTTAACTGTATTAGATACGATACACTGTGCAGCGAAGGGCTAAATAATTATTATTTGATTAATTTCGTTAAATTTTGTTGTCTAAAAATAAAATCTCTATATCTATCCGAGACCACATTGGCGATTGGAAAATGTATCACGTTAATAATCAACCAAGATTGGTTATTGTACGTGGTCAAAGTTGAGAGTACAGCTAGTAACATCATATAATTCGATCTTATAAATAGTGAATTTTTTAGTCAGTCTATCTCGAACAACGCTAGCACAATTACTCGCGCCGGTCGTTAAAAAAAGGCGCCGTTTAAATATCAAAAGTCCCGTTTATCTGTTCGTGAAAGGTATTAGCCACTCGAAACGTGGCGATGTTAGCACTATAGCCGACAATATTACGGCTAGCAAATCCGCGTTAAGGATTAAATCGGACAGAACGGGGTCCATTGTCTTCTGCCGCGGGCGACAATGCGCCGCGATCAGGATTCGCGCCCCTGTGAACACTGCATTATGCACAATACGGATTATAACGCGCTCCTGTCATAAGCAGATGCCCGATCTCGATCCGGTGCTCACGGCCGGCTTCCCTAATCGCGTTCAATTGCCGTAAAAGCGGTCTCGAGCGTTGCTTCCTACCGACGGAACTTCATAAAACCACGCTTTCCTTTTCGCCACCCTGTAGAAATCCAATCCGATTCTCCTCGTCAGTTCTCAAATCCTCTGCTACCTTTCCTTGTCACATTAGGCGAAACATTTGTTATATCTCATTTATGGATTTTCACAAATTTTTGTCTCAACACTCTTACACTGGCTATTACATTAGCTAACTTAATAATAATTTTCTGTATTCATTGCAAGATATACTAGTTACGTATACGTATTTAACCGTACTTGCAATTAATACAGATAACTAGACTAAGGATCTTTAAAATAAAAATAAAAATTTTTTTTATAAAAATTAAATTATAAGGTTCTGCAGCCACATAAAAATTGCCTACTTCCTTTAATATTATTAATAGGACAAAAGTAATGTGTCGATTCTCTTAGACTTTTTTAATGTTTCTACTGTTTAAAACTGCGGCTGCTCGTTATCATCATAAAACACTCGCATTATTATCATAAAACATATGCATAAAATCCGCAGTCTAAATATAAAATGTTACATTCGTCAATATTTATCTTACATTTGTCAATTCGCTTTGGACCGAACACCACGAATAATGATCACAACGCGGAACTTTTTCTTAGGAGCGCTTTGTTCCCACTCCTGGAGTTTCCAGGCTTCTAATATAATATTTCTGAATTACGAAAGACGTTTACGCCGCTGCACTTTCAGCCGCAGGTTCTTTGAGACTATTCTTCAGCGTGTAACGTTTATTCTACTGAAGTAACGCTGCGAAGTGTTACACACTCGCGGGTTTTCTTCAACGATCTTGGTTTCCTTTGCTTACACTCGGATCCCCGAGGATTTCTTCTCGAGAACCCACTCGGTCCGCCGGCGCAAACGTTTGTTGCTTGTTCTCGGAAATATTTGACATTTTCTTGACAATTTAATCAAATACACCGCCAATCGAGGATTAAAGTAACAGCAGCGGTTTCAACGTTACATTCGCGGTGAACACAGTTTTACACCGTCAATGAGCTTCTGTACCTTTAGAAAAAAAACAGAAACACTGTGGAGGGCTCTTCCTGTTCAGTTTGTTTTCACATCACATTCCGTTACTTCACAGATTTAAGATGATAACTGAAACATTCTGTCAATTCGCGTCTTGGTCAACCTATAATTTATAAACGTGGATTTCGATTTTGCATACTAATTCTGTGGTAAATTCAACGTCACGTGTAATTCATTGAAGAGCGGCTGGGGGAGTACACGAGTAATATGAATTGTCAAGTTAACGCTGTGATAAACATTTCAAAGAGAACAATTTTCGGTAGTTCAACAGTTTACTGTTTTCAATTTATTTATTGAACATATTAAGAAAGAAAATAAATATTTATTTCACTCCAGTTGCAATTCAAGTAGAAAATTCTTACTTGAATGAAGTTATTATTTTATTATTTATTTATGGTTTAATTTAATGTGGCCACATTAACAGCTAGGTCATTAGCGAGAGACCACATGGTTTACAATCGAATGTATCCTATACGTTACTTGTGGAATGAAGTAATATTTGTGCAAAAACTTGTGAAACCTCGCAACTATTACGTTCAACGAAGAAAGCAGGTTCGAATAATCGCGCGAGGATCGAATGAAAATGTAGAGCGACGGGAGAAGAATCAACAAGGATAAAAAAGATCGGTCCTGGCCGAGGAAAAAATCGGCCTCCCGGCGATCGGGCGAAACTGAACGAGGCGTTAAATCCCTCTCGAAGAAATAACAGACTTATAATAACTGTGGATTATGGATTTAGGAGACCGTGGATAGTTCCAGGTTGCTCGAAACGTATACAAGCGACAAAAGGCTTGCGCTCGCTCGCCCCTCTTGAAAAAATATTTGAGTTCCTACCTGACGACAGTTCGCGCGCACAAAAATGTCTGGCCGACCATGCCGGGAGAAAGAGAGAGAAGTAGAAGCGAAAATTCGATTGGACGGGCCCTGTGCAGATCAATCTGAACACCCGGGAATTTCACGACCCCGGTGTAGCATCGATCGCCGCCAATTTATTTATAAACAATTATCCGTCGTGTGCCATCGGACAAACAAGTCCATATTTTTGCGCGCTGATTTATGCAACCCTTGAACAGAAGTTCTACAACGACCATACATATTTCACAAGATTAATTTACAGTGGGACCTCGATTATCGGAATCTCTGTGATATCTGAAATATTTAGTATCCGAGCACGCTTCAGATGTAAATAGCTCAATCTAAAGCGATCCATATGAAACACTACGTATCGTACAAATTAACAAAATTGAATCTAGTTTATTTGGTTCGGATAATCGCGGTCCTACAATCTCGGTCTGCATAAATTACAAGGGACAGATATCAAATAGGAAGTTCGTTCTTTACGTACAAACGATAAAAATTAACAACAGTTGCTTTTTTCGTTGCAGGTGAAGATATGGTTTCAAAATCACCGGTACAAGTGCAAAAGGCAAGCGAAGGAGAAGGCAATGGCGGAACACAACGCTCAAAATCAGGTAACTACTTACTGGAATTGAAAAACAAACGACAAAAAAAGAAACGTTCGAAAGAACTCGCAGAGGAAGGGACCCTCTACGTTTCAATTAAATTCTGTCTTTGTCTCTGTTGCTCTTCCATGCAGTAATACGCGATGCCCGATAGATCGGATTTGTGTGAGGGATTTCAAAAAGTCGAAACAGACACAACAAAATATCGAACGTTTCGAAATGAAATGCTTTTAAATGAAAAATGTTCCGAGGTCGGATGCGGGTGGAGATTGGGGGACAGACTCGCTCTCTCTCTTTCTCTCTCGCGAGCGAGCGGATCCTCGCATCCACATCGTATTTCGTTTCGAGTGGGCCACTCGACCGGCTCGAAGCGATTCTGCATTCATTTCGTTATTTCATCTAAAATTTTTGCCTGGGTAGCGGTCCGCAGGAACGCGCGGAATCGTCTCTACCCGTGTTAAACACGTAATTACCGACGAATGTCGTCTCTGGTATCGTCTCTCCCTCTCTCTTTTGCAATTTTTTCCATTGATTTTGTTATTTTATCTTCTCCTCGATGCTTTATTCGCGGAACCAGAAACATTTTGCGTAAGTTACGTTAGCGTTTAACGACCACCGACGCCGGATGGAGGTGAATCGAGCACGCGTCTTGCTCGTCGAGTGTTTGTTACGCGAGACAAATCCTGAATATTCTTTATCCTTTTCCTGCCCGTCGAGTCCTTCAACGTTCGACTCGGAAACGAGGATATCAATGTTGCGCAGATGTATCCCACGCAGAATTCTAACAAATTCAAGATGGCGAAGGTCTGTGGCTGTCGCTTCTGTCCGAACATCAAATAGAATCCCGGAAATTCTGTGGCATTCTTTGAACAAGCAATGATGTGTCTATATTCATTGCGAGGTCAAACGATCTTGCGTAATTTCATTAATTTCATTGCGTAATCTATTCCGTGGGTATAAAATCAATTTTAGAAACGCGACAATGTTTTGATCTTCTAAACATTTTTGTCCAGACAGTTTTTTGATTGACGTATCAATAATTAATGCCAAGAAGAAACAACGGATCCTCGTGCTTTTTATTTCTAGCTGGAACGCAGGGATACCTGCAGTTATTATTTTAATACGTCGTACTTAACGCGGAAGCCAGCGAGCTTCTGATTAGAGAGCCACCGATGAATTTTAACCGACGATTCGTTCACCGAACAAAATCGAGTCAAGTTTCACTTTGTGGCGCCTCGGGGCCACGTGGATCGGTCCTCCCTTCCACGTTCTGCCTCTCTCTCCTCCCTCTCGCCTTTCATTCTTCTTTTCCTCTTGCATTTTATCGATTCTAATAATGACACGCCAGATTCCCGTAGATATCGTAATTGCGAGCTCGAAACGTGCCCTGTCTCGATCTCGTCGCACGCACCGGCGAATACGAATCGGTCCTCGAGCGCTCCGTCGGGTTCTCTCCTTCTCCTTATGGAAGAATAACATTCAAAAGAGACGTCAGAAGACCGGCGATCGTCCCGATACACGCTGATTCTCCGCTCACTCCTCTGAATACATTACGGAATGCGACGAGTATGCGGGATCACGGATGCCCCGGCATGCATTAGCGACAAATCGTTCGATTCGCGGTCGCACGGCATTCGCTGCTTCAAAATTGCTACCCTGTCTGTTGAATCTGTTCCTGCCTCTTCGATCGCGAGCGCAATCTTTTCCTAACTCGCTTAGCTTCTAATCTACTACCACTGGAAAAAATTATAGGATCGAGCACTTCGAGAGTCTATCATTACGCAATTATTCATATTTTCAATGTGGA